>CP135559.1:14006887-14216651 GCA_032401905.1 Swietenia macrophylla | reverse complement strand
TTATTCATAATTAATAAATAATTTTTTATTAATTAAATAATTTTATAATATTATTTTTATTAATTTAATAGTATCCTTTTTATCTAAAAATTTTTCGCCCGGAACGGTCCAAATGGCAAAAAGGGAAATTTAATATACAACAGAAGTAGCTCTAAAATTCAGAAGAAAAAAGAAAGAAAAAGAAACAAAGAAATAAGCGCGGCGCCTACCACGGTACGGATAGAGAGTGCTCAAAGCTATATTTTTACATTTTTGCATTGAGAGAAATCAAGAAACAAAGGAAGAAAAAGCAAAGAGAGAAGCTGAAATGGGGAAGAAGAGAGAGAGGATAGGAGGAGAAAAGGAAAACCCTAGTGTTGCTGAAGCTACAAGGATTCGAATATCGCAATTACTCGACGATTTTCGTGCATCCCAACATGATGGTAAGCTTGAAAAGGGAAATGCTCACGAGTTTAGGCTTTTATTTTTTTTTTTTGTCAATTTGGATTGCTTCGCCATTTTTTTTTTAAATTATTGGTTACTTGTACTGGTGTTTAGTCTGTGCGTGTTTTTCGTTTCATTTTTTTTATTAAACGTGTTGGTTGGGTGGTTCAATTAATTTTGACAAGCTATTATATTGTTTGTAATTTGCAACGTAATTTTGTAATCAGCATTTGGCTGGTGCGACAAACTATGAATATGTTCTTGGTTCTTGATCCAACGTTACTGTTTTATGCTTTTGAGATATATATTTTGATTTCTTTTTACCTTGTTTAGCATCATTTTGATGTAAATTTAGGTTAGTGGTTTCTTTGAATGGTTTATCATTGGAGAATAGCAATTCGAAAAGTTGGAATTAGAGATTGTAGGATGCTATTTGCCTTCACTTGCATTGTGGGAAATGTTAATGATTTTTTTTTTTTTAATGTTTCTCTTGATTTCCAATTGCTCCATTTATTTCAAACTATCTAGAGTGAATTTTTATTGACATCTCTGGATTAATTTTTGAATCCTTCGGTGCTGCATGTAGTGTATACGTTTGAAGCCAACTTGTCAAATCGCGATCGTGCTGTGGTGCATGAGGTTTGTCGGAAAATGGGTATGACATCCAAAAGTACTGGGTAAGTGCTGATTGCTTCAGATGTAGTTGGAGTGTGCAAAAGCTAAAAATGTGACCTTAGTGTGGCTAAAATATATACAGGACTATGATCTCAGTTTTCTGGAAAATAGATACTGACTTCATTTATGCCTGACTGAATGCTTGAATGTTTCTCACTTTTTAATTTAATTCGAGCAATTTACCTTGTCCTCTATAGCTTATTAGCCTGAACTTTATATAGGCGTGGGAAGCAACGGCGTGTTTCTGTTTACAAGAGTAAGAAGAAGACGAACATGGACAAGGGGAAGAGGAATGAAAGTCTCACATTAGTGACTTTTTCAGAAGGGTCAAAACTGGTTTTGCACAACTTGTATACACAACACCCACCTGATGATGGAGAGTCTTGTCAGAAATCAGTTGCAAATCATAGTGGAAAGACTGATAAAACACGAGGAAAAAGAGATGATATTTTCTGCAAGCCGTCAATGAGCAAAGCAGAAATTGCGAAGAAGGTGGAATCATTTATATCTAGGATAAAGGAGGATGCAAACTTGAGACAGGTTTGTCTGACTTACTCATCCAATTAAAAATTTATGGATTTCCATTGATGGATGAATGTTGTTCCTTAATTATTGTTCTACCACCAAATTTTTACTTGTTACTAAGTTGGAGGTTTTACATTGAACAATAGAAAGATCATTTTTTTTTGTATCTGACAATGAAGGAATGTGAAATTGTTCTCGCAGATAACTAAAAAGAGGTCAAGTCTTCCAATTGCATCCTACAAGGATGTCATTACTTCCACAATAGAATCTAACCAGGTTAATTCAACATCTTACGTGTATTTGTTTCAAAATTATGCTGCTTGGTACATAGAATTTAGATTACACTGCATTGTAACTTTATTGTGTGGTTCTGCTATTGTTTTATTCAACAGATTGGCCCATCTGCATTTTTGCTGGTTAGATTTCTGGTGTATTTTCTTAGACTTGGTGGTCTTAACATGTTTTAATACAGGTTGTCCTCATTTCTGGTGAGACTGGCTGTGGAAAGACAACACAGGTTATCAATTCTTGGCTTTACCTTCTTTATGCTATTGTATTTGCCAATGTTCATTAGCAGTTGCTTTTATTTTTCCAATCTTCATCCTGTATGAAAGAACCTATTTCATTAGCATTTGCTTTCGATTTTGCCAATTTTCTGATTTGTCAAGAGGGAGAATTATATATTCAATTGCATGAAAGGAAAAAATTAGAATTGGTTTTTCCTGTTGGGCTACTAGTAATTTATCTATTGTTAGTTTGAATTGTTGATGTGGCCTGCTGAAGAACTGAAGCTTCATTTGGTATTTGAGATGCTATGGCTTTAAATCACAGCTGCAATATGATGGAAGCACTTGATGTAAGATATTAATGAAAAAATGAGTGGTCCCACTAAAAGTTAGTATTACCAAGTACTTTTTCAGTACTGTTTTCCAAGTACAGCACAAGCACCTTAATCCCAAACGAAGCCTGGGAAACTTGATGGTAAAAATAGCAGAACCTAATGGAGGCTGGCTCTCTATTCCTTGACATTTTCAAGTTAACTAACCTGGACTTCTTTCTAGTTGGATTGTGGACCCCTATGAATTTTTATTGAACCTTAATTCCTGCTCAATTGTAATTGGCATAGGAAAGTTTGACTAAATTATGTATCTGGGATCCCCATTTATCAAATTCCCATAAATTATCTAGACCTAGAAAAGTAAAATAGAGTAATAGTAGATGTATGTCGGGAATAAAATACAAAGTGATAAGGGCCATCCATCAATAGCTCGGGAGTTCTTGTTCCTCAACCTGAACCCTCAGAATTCATCAAATGTGTTCACCTGAATCTGCTAGGAGCTAGGATAAGTATAATACAAAGCCATGTGTGTCCAATTTTAACTAAGCTTCATGAATTTACAAGAGTGTAAGAAGTTGAATTTGAGTGGCAAGAAAAAATGTCCAGGATTTTTTCCTTGGTTATTATATGACACATCTTTGTATCACATGTGATTCAGGTCCCACAATTTCTTTTGGACTGTATGTGGGGTAAAAGGAAGGCATGTAAAATAGTGTGTACCCAACCTAGACGTATCTCTGCGACATCAGGTATGAACAATTCATTGTCCCTGTGCAATTTTTAATCTTATTGACTTATTTAATTATTTATTTATCAACTTGCTCTAAGCTATGTGCAATTGATTTTTGTTTAGTTGCTGAGAGAATATCTGTTGAAAGAGGAGAAAATGTTGGAGACGACATCGGATACAAGGTTATGTTTCCTACATTGATTCAGTGCTGCTAGAAGTTTCGTATTTGCTAAATCTTCAGTCAAACAATTGTTTGAATTGTCAATAAAACAGATGGTTATAACCTAACATATTTTATTTGCACTATATGCACAAACTAATGGTGGAAGTGAACAATAAATGGCAATTTAAAAGACACCGTTAAGTCTCTGTTTTCTACAGAATTTCATGCAAAAATAAATCTGAAGATTTTTTATTTCAGAAGCAATGCAAACTTGTGGACTACAATCCTGTGTGAAATTGTGTTATTGCTGACTTTTATTACAAATTTGACATCAGATTCGGCTGGAAAGCAAAGGTGGGAAGCATTCATCAATTGTGTTCTGCACAAATGGGATTCTTTTGAGATTGCTGGTCTCCAGAGGTGTTAATAGCATGAAGGATGCTCCTAATAAGCCAGCAAAGGATGATGTTTCCGCACTTACTCATGTTATTGTGGTACTTATTATTGTGTATATTTAGTAACTTCACGAAACTTGCTTAGGATCATTTCTCTCTTAATTGCACCACATTGTGGATAACATGTTTCAATTTTTTTTTTTGGAAAGGGTTTTTTGGTGGCTAACCATTGTGAGTTACTGTACCCTATTTTTTGACTGTGTCTCAGTGAATTTGGCATATGGTTTAACCAAGTTAGATCTCCTTTATTATAGTACTCCTTTCATCCTGCATTTTCTCTATATGTTTGTTTTGAAATATGATTAGTCATTGCATATTCAATTTTCCCCTGTTCAAGATTCTATTGAGGCTATTTAACCAAAAAAAGGAGTTTTGTTGATGTTATTGAAGAAATTAGCTTAAATAAACTAATGTTAGAGTTGGTTGGCTGTAATGCATGACAGGATGGGAAGTCGAGTAAAGAAATGTGATATATTGAAGTGATAATTTTGTGAACAAAATGTTTATTCTATAAAGAATTGTCTATGAAGTTCACAAAGGTAAAAGAAATGAGTGTTAAAAAAAAAAAAAACTTCGATAGCTTCTACAAAGGTATGTTTGGATCAGAGGATTTTGAAATATGGATTGGAAAGTTTGATTTTAGGTCTCATCATATTTAACATTAGTTGAAAGGCTTAGAGTTGTTAAGAACAAAGAGGAAAGAAGTACAAAATATGCAATCTGTCTTCAAATCCTTTGAAGTGTGCACTTGAAACAACCCATTGGAGGATTTTGTTAACATAAAATATTTAGAGGTTTTGAGCTTTACACAAGAAATCTGAACTTGAAATTCAAATCCAAATCTTTTCCACTCAATTCTTGAATCCAAATGTAACTTTATAGTGTCTATTCACAGACCCACAAATTAAGTGCTTGTACACTGCTACTGTTTTAATTCTGTTGGCTTGTCATTACCTTGTAGGACGAAATTCATGAAAGGGATCGCTACTCTGATTTTATGTTGGCCATTCTCAGGTACTTTATATGTTATTTAAAATTCTTAAGTTGTTCGATTTCTTTTCTTAGATATAGATTTCTTATTGAAATTTCATGGGAACAAAAGGGAAAGACATGTTAGTTAATGCTTAATTTTCCTAATTTGGCATTTTTGGACTACTTTTCTGAACATTTTGTGTTACTTGCAGAGACATGCTTCCTTCATACCCTCATCTTCGGCTGGTTAGTTCAAAATCATATGTTCTATCTTCATCTCTGTATTTTATAATTGAGTTTCTAGAACATTATGTTTAGATTTCTGCTTAAAATTTTAATCACCGTTTGATTGTGCTTCTTATAATTTGTAATTTAACAGGTACTAATGAGTGCTACTCTCGATGCTGATAGATTTTCTCAATATTTTGGAGGCTGCCCAATCATCAGTGTTCCTGGCTTCACTTATCCTGTAAAACTCTATTGTTGTCACTTCTACGTAGCCAAAGTTAATTTCATTGTATTTTTGTTTCTGAAGTTGCTTTAAATTGTAATTGCTATTGGCTTTTCTTATCTCAGGTCAAAACTTTCTATTTGGAGGATGTACTTTCCATCCTGAATTCTGCAGAAAGTAATCACCTTGATTCTGGCATCTTAAGTGCCACAAATGAGGACCCTGAATTAACAGAGGAAGATAAAAATACTTTAGATGAAGCTATTAAGTTGGCTTGGTCAGACGATGAGTTTGATATGCTCCTAGATTTGGTTTCTTCTTCTGGAGTCCCAAAGGTTTACAACTACCGGCATTCTTTAGCTGGAATATCACCATTAATGGTGTTTGCTGGAAAGGGCCGAGTGGGCGATGTTTGCATGCTCCTTTCTCTTGGTGCAGATTGCCAGCTAAAGGCCAAAGATGGAACTACAGCATTACAGTTGGCTGAACGAGAAAACCAACAAGAAGTTGCTCAAATAATGAAAAAACACATGGAAAATGCGCTATCTGACACTGTGAAACAACATTTAGTTGATAAATATCTAGCAACTGTAAATCCTGAACTCGTTGATTTTGTTCTCATAGAGCAGTTACTAAGAAAAATATGCATTGATTCAGAAGATGGAGCTATCCTTGTTTTTCTTCCAGGGTGGGAAGATATAAATAAAACTCGCGAGAGATTGTGTGCTGACCCTTATTTTAGAGATACTTCCAAGTTTGTTATAATAACTCTTCATTCTATGGTTCCCTCTGTGGAGCAAAAGAAGGTGTTTAAATGCCCACCTCCAGGCTGTCGGAAAATTGTTCTGTCTACCAATATTGCTGAAACAGCTGTCACCATTGATGATGTTGTCTATGTTATTGATAGTGGTCGAATGAAAGAAAAAAGTTATGATCCTTACAACAATGTATCAACTCTTCAATCATCTTGGGTGTCAAAAGCAAGTGCAAAACAGAGAGAGGGACGTGCAGGCCGCTGTCAGCCAGGAATCTGTTATCATCTTTATTCTAAACTTCGAGCAGCTTCTATGCCGGATTTCCAGGTTCCTGAAATTAAGAGAATGCCAATTGAGGAACTCTGTTTACAGGTAATTTTATATTCTTATAATGTAAGTATAGATATTCCATATCTGAGAAAAATCAAAAGGGGTGGATATTTAAAGTGCTCTCCTCTCCTTTGTCCAGTTTCTCTTTGAAGTTCAATTGTATTTTCTGCCTGTTTGAAGGTAGTGAGATGTTTGTGATGTGATACTCTCTTGATTTTATTCTCATTGACCAGGTGAAGTTGCTTGATCCAAATTCCAAAATTGAAGATTTCTTGCGGAAGACATTGGACCCTCCAGTTCCTGAGACCATATGTAATGCAATTATTGTCCTCCAAGATATCGGGGCTCTGTCCCTTGATGAAAAAATTACTGAACTTGGGGAGAAGCTAGGTTGTCTTTCTGTTCATCCATTGATGAGCAGGATGCTTTTCTTTGCCATATTGATGAACTGTCTGGACCCAGCTTTGACATTGGCATGTGCTTCTGACTATAGGGATCCATTCACCCTTCCCATATTACCAAATGAAAAGAAGAGAGCTGCTGCTGCTAAATTTGAGCTTGCTTCATTGTATGGTGGGCAAAGTGATCAGCTAGCAGTCATAGCAGCTTTTGAGTGCTGGATGAATGCAAAACAGAGGGGTCAAGAAGCACGGTTTTGTTCTCAGTACTTTGTCTCCTCAGGCATCATGAATATGCTGTTTGGTATGCGTAAGCAGCTCCAGACAGAACTAATTAGGAATGGTTTTATTCCCGAAAATGTCTCAAGTTGTAGTCAGAATGCACGTGTACCTGGTATAATCCATGCAGTCCTCACAGCTGGTTTGTATCCAATGGTGGCAAGATTGCGTCCACCTCACAAAAATGGAAAACGTTTTGTAGAGACTACAAACGGTGCTAAGGTTAGATTGCACCCTCATTCGATTAATTTCAATTTATCATTTAGGAAAACCAAGGATTGTCCATTAATTATTTATGATGAGATAACCCGTGGGGATGGGGGTATGCATGTAAGGAACTGTACTGTTGTTGGGCCACTCCCATTATTACTGCTTGGTACAGAGTTTGCTGTGGCTCCTGCACAAGACAATGAAGATGATGAAGAAGATAATGATACAAGTGATACTGATGCTGATGAAGATGACAGTGACGGGGATGCTATGGAGGTGGATAACAGGGCAGGTAGACAACCCGGAGATAATATTTTGTCGTCTCCTGATAAGTCAGTTATAGTTGTGGTGGATCGGTGGCTTTTTTTCGGATCGTCAGCTCTTGAAGCTGCCCAAATCTACTGTTTGAGAGAAAGATTATCTGCTGCTATTTTATTCAAAGTAAGTACTATTATTGTTCTTCTGAGCCGAAGCCTTGGAATGCATGCTAAATATGCTATCTTTGCTTGTTTGTATTGTGAAACGTTTCTATAGTCTGATTCTCTGGTTAATATCTTGCAGGTAACAAATCCCTGGAAAGCTCTTCCTCCAGTTCTTGAGGCCTCTGTACATGCAGCAACCTACATTCTATCTTACGATGGGCTCTCTGGGATTTCATTGTCTGCAGAATCTGTGGATTCACTGACTTCAATGATAAAATCAACTGAGATCCATAAGTCCAAGCCAGGAAGAAGTCAAGGTACAGTTCAGAATTCAAGTAACTTCCTTAGATCGCTTATGAGCCCTGAGGCCACCCAAAACATGCCTTGGCACGGTCACGGTCACGGTCAGAGAAGTAGGATACATTCGCATAAGGGAACAACAAAAGGATATCAATCATCAAGCCACGTTGCTCTGCAATCTGCTTTACAAGAATCCTCGATAGTAGGGTCGGGTTCAGGTGTGCACGTAACGCCTGCTCCTAAGGGAGATTCGTTTAAGCGACTGCGCGAGAATGGATCTAAATGACAAGGGTAAGTATCAAGCAGACAGGTAGTATTGTATGTTGTAGACAAGAAGATCAAATAGGAATGAATACATACAGCCTCAATGCTAGGTAGCTCCACCGAGTAGTCCAGGTGTATTGCTGGTACTACGGATATGACTTCTACCCTCAGGTGTATTGCTGGTGCTACGGATATGATTTCTACCCTCAAAATATAAGCTTTTGATCTTTTCTCGGTACGTATATAGATACATATCCTTGTATTTTTTAAGAAATTATATGCCATAATACATATAAAAGTTTTACTATTACTAGCTTTATCAGAACCGCATGATGTATTTTATGTTATATATTTGGCTCTTCATAATATTGATTTGAATAGGAAGCATGCATTTGCCTATTTAGGCATCGCTTTGGATTTGTGGTGTATTTTATTTTATTTTTTAAAAAAGTAAAGTTAAAAAAGAAATTAATTTATAGTAAAATTTATTAATTTTTTTAATATTTAATATTTTTATTTTAAAAATATCGTAATTTTAAAATCATAAATATTTTTTTACACAAAATAACGAGAACTTATTAACGCATTAATGTTAAATAAAATCTTAACAAACATTTTTAGTAAGTTAAAAAAAAAAAATTGAAATTTGTGAACACAATATTTTCATAATTAAATTTATAATTTTCGATATCAAATTTCGGTTTGTACAATTTAAATTACCAAATTTATTTTCATGGTACAAAATTACAAACCCAGTTGCCGTCTTAGTCATGCAATACGTGGATAGTTTTATCCAACGTACAAGAGATAAAAATATTCCCATTATCATCTCCATGATAGCCATAACACAATGGCGGGGGAAGAGGTAGATCAGAAAATTGTTCAAACGCCGGCAATCATCATAGCCATGAAAGGTCATCCCGGCACAGGCAAGTCAACCTTAGCTCACGCCATAGCTTCTGCCCTCAAATTCCCCCTCATCGACAAAGACGATGTCCGTGACTGCACTCTTTCTCTCCAACAAACCCTTCAAAAAACCTCGCCGCACTCTTCCGCCTCCGCTCTCCTGAACGACTTATCTTACGATGTCATCTGGCAAGTCGCTTCCACTCAGCTCAAGCTCGGCCTCGGCGTTGTCATCGACTCTCCCCTCTCTCGTCGGACCCATTTGGAGAAGCTGATAAAATTGGCGGCATCGACGAAAGCCGGCCGCCTCGTGATTGTAGAGTGTAAGCCGTCGGACGAGACGGAGTGGCGTAGAAGGCTGGGGAGACGCGGGAAGGGGGATGAATTAGATCATCAATCCAGCTGGCATAAGCCGTCCACGTGGGAAGATCTTGAGAGGCTGATAGAAGGGTATGGCGGGTGTACGGAGTATGATGTTGGTGATGTGCCGAAGCTGACGGTGGACACCACGGGGGCTGTCGGGTTTGATGAACTTGTTTCCGATGTGATTGAGTTCATTTTTCGTCGTGGTTGTGTGGTTCATAGATAGATTCATTTCTGTCTGGCCTACCTATTTTCAGCAGCTGCTTGAATTTTCACGACTTTGTCGCGAAACTCTATAGAAAATGTCGACAATTATTGAACTGTACAGACAAAGTTGAGTGCATGGTCGTTTTCACTTTTACCCAAAACTACAAAATATACCGCATACCTCTCCCGTTCCTAGCACTATTTTGCCCTTTTTATTTTTATACCAACATAAAATTTAACATAATCACATATTTATTCTTTTCCATAAAATATACATTGAATAATTTATTTTAGTAAAAAATGTTTAATAATTACGATTATATATTTTATTATTAAAGGTTAAAATAATTAATAAAATTCATAAATATAGGTAAATTTTATAATTTTTATTATTATAGGTAATAAAATATGCAAATATTAATTTTAATTATTGAATACTTTATTAAATTATTGGATAATATTATTTATGAAAAGAAGAAATAAATGATCCGTGTGTGGTCAACCCTCGTCCATTTGTCGTTTTGCTCTGTCCCACGCCATGGAATCTAAACTTTCGTTTCAATTCACGCTGTATTTCTATTTCAATTAATTAATTAGAAAATATGCTGCCCTCCATTTTTTTATTGAATTTCCCTTTGCCCGAAAATCACGTTTTTAAGTCAACTGTAAGGTCTACTGTATCCTCTGCTCTTTGAGATTCATCTCAAGCCTCTGCTTCACTGAATTTTTTTTTTTTTTTGTTAAAACTTGTCTTCACATCAAATTTTTTATCGTCTTTTTCTCAGATTCTAGCTTATTCTCTTCTGGGTTTAGCCCCTTTTTTTTTTTTTTTAAAAAATGCTATTTTTATGGTAATTTTTGAAGGTTTTGAATAGTTTTGTTGAGTAGGCAGTTTATAAAATATTGTTATTTTTTTTTTCTCTCTTATTCCTTCTGCGGAGTTTAGCTCCTCTAGCTTCTTCTGGGTTCAGCTTCTTTTTGTTGTTCATGCTGCTTGCAGTACTTTATAAAGATTTTGAAATGTTTTCTTCAGTGGCAAACTTTGTGTTCTCTTCTGTTTCTATCTTGACTCTCATGCTTGCCCTCCAATTTGTTTCATCTGTTAATCATATTGCTTGCTACCATGATACGGTTGAAATTTTCTTGTTTTGATACTTCTTCACATCTGCTTTTGTGTGTGTAGGATAGCTTTAATCATCAGTCCTAGTTCGCAACTTTGGTTCCAGTTCTCATGATGAGTGATATAATTATGGAAAATGGAAACGAAATGTCATCATCCTTGAGTTTTGCCTCATCATCTTATGTCTCTAATGGGTCTATTAGTCTGCCCACAATTCCTGAACTTGGCTCAAATCTTGAAATTTTGAGCTTAAGCAGACTCAGCAACAATCTTGAAAAGCTGTTGCTTGATACTGAACTTGACTGTACCGATGCAGAGATTGTTGTTGAGGGAAAATCAATGGGTGTCCATCGCTGCATATTGTCTGCGCGCAGCCAGTTTTTTTATGAGCTATTTAAGAAAGGAAAGGATAATCCTGTGAGTGATGGTAGTAAACCAAGTTATCTCATGTCTGAATTGGTCCCTGACGGTAAAGTTGGATATGATGCTTTCAATGTTTTCTTGCATTATTTGTACACTGGAAAGCTTAAGTCATCTCCTCCAGAAGTATCCACTTGTGTTGACGATGCTTGTGCACATAATGCTTGCCGCCCTGCTATTAATTACGCTCTAGAGTTGATGTATGCATCTGCTACTTTTCAAATAAAAGAACTCGTTTTGCTTTCTCAGGTAACTTGTGATTACTTTTTGTTACAGATATTTTTATAGCATAAAATTTTTGCCGAGTGGCATATTTTCTGCTTATATAAACATATATGGAATAGAAATATTTGTTTCCAAAGAATCAAAGGCGAATAAATGTGAAGCAAATTCAATCTATGCCAACAATAGACATTGTACCGGACCCGAATCTAGCCTGGGAAAAGTGTAGATAGAATATCTATTTGTGTACTGCTCGAATTCCTTTTTGGTTCCTTTTAGCTTACAACTTATGTTTGTAATGACCCGGTCAAATGGCACAATATTATCCCTTTTAGCAGTCTACCGTGGCACAGCAAGTTTAGTTCTGGCACCCGACGGACATCCAAAAATTCTATGTCTTGGATTAAAAGACCTTATACTAATTAAGAAACAGAACACTTTTAAATATAAGTCTCCCAAGTGACTTAAGATTTCACAATCTTCATTCTATGAGAGTTCAATGCATTTGTTAAAACTTAGTATTTCGAACAATGGAAATTTTATCTTCTGTGTGCAGGTTCAGTTTCATAGATTTGTTCAAATACGTCCAACTGTTATTTGCTTGCCCACAATGATAGTACCTTATAAAAAAATGGTGTTATTCTATATCTCTACTGTATATTGGAGCTATGATAATTTTATGTCCTAATCCTATAGTCAACTCAATTATCTTAGCTTTTATTCAATTGCCTAATGATAATATCTTTCATGCAGCGTCGTCTTCTGGATTTCGTTGAGAAGGCTCTTGTGGAAGATGTAATACCAATTCTTGTGGCTGCGTTCCATTGCCAACTAAAACAACTCCGCTGTCACTGCATCCTGAGAATAATAAGGTCAGATCTTGACGGTGTATGTCTTGAGAGAGAGCTTCCTCATGAAGTTTTAAGTGAAATCAAATCCCTCCGTCTCAAATCTCAGCAGGAGTCCGAAGCTAATGTGGCAGAAGTGGACCCTGTGCATGAAAAAAGAATCAGAAGAATCCACAAGGCACTGGACTCTGATGATGTCGAGCTGTTGAAGCTTCTCTTGGATGAATCTAATGTTACTTTGGATCATGCTTATGCTCTTCACTATGCCGCTGCCTATTGCAATCCTAAGGTTTTTAAGGATGTGCTCAATCTAGGCTTGGCTGATCTCAATCTTAAGAATGCCAAGGGACATACAGTTCTTCATGTGGCTGCAAGGTATAAGGAGCCGTCAGTTCTTGTGGCACTGCTGACCAAGGGAGCATGTGCATCAGAAACTACACCGGATGGGCAAACAGCTGTTGCAATCTGTCGGAGAATGACTAGGCCAAAGGATTATAATGAAACTACGAAGCGGGGGGAGGAATCTAACAAAGACCGGCTATGCATTGATGTGCTTGAGAGAGAGATGAGAAGGAACTCAATGTCTGGGAACATGACAATCTCATCCGAGGTGATAGCTGATGATTTAAACACGAAGCTGAGCTACCTGGAAAATAGAGGTGATTATCCTTGTATCAATTACTTGTCTTCACAGAGTTTGTGCATAGCGTGCATGTTTTCTAATGTTTGCATGTACTTTCGTCTTAGCATCTCAAACACGCATGGGCTTGCGCATATGCAGACACACCCCCAAACTTAAGTATCTTTTTCCAGTTCTATCTAACTATAAAATGGTAAATTTAATGTTTAAGATATTGTTCTTTATTTTTAGCAGCAAGGATTAACAATCATTTTGTGTCGTTCACACATCATGTACTCCACCATAGTACATGGTACTAATTTCTAAGTGGAAGCATTGACATGAATGTACTTGAGCTTCAGAGAGTTTAAGAGAGTTTTAAATGTGTAGAAAAGAATAAAAATTATAAAAGTTATATTATTTTATTATTTGATTGAAATTAAGTCTAAAATCCTTATTTATTTTTACATAATCAAATATTTGTTTCACATTAATCGATTAATTTATCAAAATTCAATTATAAAAACTAAGCACTATTAAAAACTAGTTTTCTCAAGTTTTTAGTTATAAAATCATTAAATAAGTCTTCATAATAAAATTTTCTAACAAAATATCTTTAGTAAATAATATAACTAATTTATTTAATTTTTCTTAGACGTAATCCATAGAAAATAAAATTTGATCAACTTAAAATTGAGCTTTAAAAATGTTTCATTCTCTTTCCTTTACTTTTTATTCTCTCTCACCCTCACAATTTTTCCTCTTTCTTTGTTTTTCTCTTTCTCCTTGGGATGTTTTTGCGTTTTACCTTTACCTTTTCTCTTCATGTCACTCTTTTGGTTTTTGTTTTGGATAAACTAAATTATAAATAATGTAACTAACTAAACTAAGTTTATTTTCTTAAAAACAAATAAAAATAATCAATTTAAAAGCTATGTAAATAATGAACGAAATAAACAAAACAAAACGAATTTATTTAAGTCATGAAATGTGTTGGGTGAGTTTGGACTTATAAAAGAAATGCATAGTTAACTTTTTTAACTGTGTATTATAGCTTATGCCACATTTGGAGTTTAATATTGAGTCGAAAAAAGAACAAAGCACCACTGATCTTAAACTTGAGAATTCTAATTTTGGGTGTCTCAATTAGATACTTATGTGGGCTGTCAAGGGCTACCAGTACATGGATGGGACAAAACCTAATGTGCTATCAACAAAGACTTTGGCTACATTGATGTTATAGTGCTTTTGATTTGAATATTTTTAATGATTATTAATTTGAAGCATCTTAAACAAACCATTTTTAGCATTCTCAAAATCCACTAAAAGAATGTTATGGAAAACAGTTCTAGAGCAAATAGTATATGGTGGTGAATTTGTTTTTAGGAAGATGCTCTTTGCTTGGAGCACATTGTTAGCCAATCATGCGATTTTTCCCTTTTTTTGGGAGAGATAATTGGGCATTCATGCGATAATTGTTTTATTTTTTTTGGTCGAAGATATTAAATAATTTGTGCTAGGATTGAGTCCTACCAATGAGCCAAAAGTTATAGCTGATAGTCGAGGTATAATCGTATTTTTTTTATAATAGCACAAAACTTCAAAATTATATGTACTATGAGAGGGCTTGAGAGGCCTCGTAGTGTGGCTTATATAGATCACATCGATAGGATGGGTTGTCAAGCACCAATGTCACGTGTAGTCTCCATAAACCTTACATTGAGCTTCTACACCTAAATTCAATCTATTAGATCATAGCTTAACCTTTTATAATTGTGTAGAATCAAAAACTGAAAGTGATCTCTTGATTATGGCTATGAAATACAAGTAAATTTAACACAAAAAATTAATGAGACACCAAGAAAACAAAACAAGAAATTACTGGTTCAACCAAGAACTTTGGCCTACATCCACGACAAGAACAACACATAGTCGATTACTACAACTTGTTAAAATACACAGGCTCACTAGAGAATATAGAAGAAGAATACACCAAATGATACAAGCCAAAACAAGACTCCCTTTCTTAGTTCTCTTCCATTCCTTCTCAGATTTTCTCACTTGTTTTTCTTATCATACAATAATGCTCTTGTATAAATTGATATTGCCTTATACTTTAATATTTTTATACCATACCTCTCTCTGTTCCAGCTCACTTAGTAACAAACTATTAACAGAAATGACTAACTCCAACTGAGTCAGTTTTTCAACTAAGAAACTAAACTTGGTATATGGCAATGATTTAGTTAACGTATCTGCAGTTCTCACTCGACTGAATCTTCTCAAGCCTTATGTCCCCTTTTTCAGTTTCATCCTTGGTGAAATGAAGCCTTATACTACTGTGCTTTGTTCTCTCATGGTGTGCTTGATTTTTACTCAAGTGAATTGCACTCTGACTGTCACAAAACACATTGACAAAGTCTTGTTCCATGCCCAACTCAGCCACTAAACCAGAAAGTCATTTAGCTTTGACTACTATACGCTTAACCTCTATTGTAGAGAGTGATACTGTGTTACTACATGCTGCAAAGATGATTTCCAATTGACTAAACATCTATTTACAGTGAATCGATAGCCAGCCAATGATCTCTTCTTGTCAATATCCCCCAATAGTTTGCATCCACATAACTGATTTCCTCCTTTGTTGTATTTTTGTTGCTACCATACATTAATCCCAGGTTTGCTGACCTTTTTAGGTATCTAAGCACCTATTTGGCGGCTTGCCAATGTTCTTTTCCCAGATTTCCCATGAACTTGCTAATTACACTTATGGCATGTGTTACATCAGGCTTTGTACATATCATTAGATATATGATGCCACCTACCACACTTGCATATGCTATGCTATCCATCTTCTTCTTCTCAAGATCTGTCGTAGGACTTTGATTGCTTGACAACATAAAATGACAAGCTAGTGGACTCATTACGGCTTTAACTTCCTGGATTCCAAATTTCCTTGATATCTTCAAAACATACTGAGCTTGGAATAAGAATAAGGTTCCTGAGCTTTTGTGCCTTCTGATTTCAATGCTTAGAATCTTGAATGCAAGTTCTAAGTTCTTTATCTCGAATTCACAACTCAACATTTCTTTTAACTTGTCAATTTCAGTTTTGTCTTGGCTAGTAATCTACACATCATCTACATATAATAACAAGTAGTGTATTCCTTCCTCTTTGAGCCTTTTGAAGTAAACACAACAATTATAGTTGCTTCTTATGTGTCCTGTTGAAGTTATGAAGGCATTAAATCTTCTATACCATTGTCTTGGTGACTGCTTAAATCCATACAAGGATTTCTTCAATAAGCAAATATAATCCTTCTTGTTTGTCATCCTCATACTCTACAATTTGTTGCATAAATATTTCTTCTTCAAGCTCCTTTTGTAAAAAGGTTATTTTAATATCCATTTGGTTAAGTTCCATATCTAAAGTCGCCACTAAAACCAATAGCACTCTAATAGATGTGTGTTTTACAACTAGTGAAAAAATTTAATTGACATCTTCTCTTTCTTTTTGTGTAAAGCCCTTGGCTACAAGTCTTGCCTTGAAGCTCCTTGAACCTAGACCTGGATTTTCTTCCTTTAATTTGAATATACATTTATAGCCAACTATCCTTCTGTTATCTGGTGTTTTTAACTAATGTCCAAGTCTAAAGTTTAAGCAATTACTATATTTCATCATCCATTGCAGCAATCCATGTCCTTTTGTACTTATTGGAAATAACATCTTTATAGTTTTTCGATTCATCTTCAATGCATTCTTGAATAACAACAAAGGCATATGCAATGAGATCAGCATAGCCATATCTTATTAGTGGTCTTATTGTTCTTTTGTCACTAACTAGTATCTTGATTCTGATGATTGTCTAATTCAGCTTTTGTGTCTTCAAGTGTCTTCTATTTTCTAGTTATAGATTGTTGGTATATGTCTTAAATCTAATAATATTTTTTTGAATATTTAACATATTTATTTCTTATATATCATGACATTGTCAATTTATATATTATTTATTATTACATTATTGCATATCTGTATTTTAATAAATATCATAATGCTCTTAGAATAGGAGGCTCAATTAATTGAACATTATTCTTAAATGTCTCTAATTAAGTATTGTGAATGGAGCAATAATAATATATAGAGACTAGTATGTATAGTGACTAATGACAACATATTGTGTATTATAATATGAGATATTAAGTCAACACATGAGTACAAGTTAGTGAACTAATATACTGGACCAACCTACCATAACAATGGTGTATGTAATTCTTAAATTTGAGATTACCATGGTTTCCAATATTGAGAATGACATATTTTGATATTTTTAAATGTTATCTGTAATAAGATAGACTACAAAAAAAATAGTCAAATATGTCATAATTTATGTAAAGGGATATGTGTAATCAAGATAGAATTTATTTCTCCTATATAATGAAAATAAAATTTTGTGCCTTTTGATTGAATGAGACTATGAAAATTCATGGTCATACTCAAATAAATCAATATGTGATAATAATTTTATTTGTTAGAATAAATTTATTTAGGATATTAAAAAAATATAGAATTGAACTATACGAAAGTGATTCATTCCATACCTCGTATTCAATTAAGATATTTAAAACAAAAGAATTAAATTATATGGTAATATTGATCACAGATAAGGTGATATCAAATACATTCTTGCTACTTGAATAGTCATGATAAGTTACTACACACCGCTTATTGTTTGTGATATTAAAATTAGATTTTAGTATTACTACTAATATTATAAAAACTTATTAGGTTGGACATTAAGATCGAGAATAATAGTAATATTAATTCATAAAAATAAAATTTGCATTTTTAGGGTATGCATAATGTTTTGCTTTTATGTGTTTTCTTTCTAGAAAAGAAAAACACATAAAACAATCGACATTGTAAACACAGAAGGTAGCACTTCAGGTTGATTTCTAATCGTGTGGATATCGTAGAAACGTAGTGGTATTCAATCTATGTTTGTAATTTAATAAGATGCTTAATATAGAGATATGGTCAAATTTGTTGCGTTATATATATATATATATATAATACTAGAGTTTGTTGCATGGATCTTAGTAAGCAAATAATTTTTTTTTTTAATTTTTCGCTGTATGTATTTTCTGGTTTGCTTACATAGATTCTACCTCAATTTGAGTTTTTCCTTCCTGATGAGTATCATCAGTTAGTAATTGTTCTTCATTACAGGTTACATCCCTGTTTATGGTGCACTTGGTGAATTAAGACCGGTGCACCACAATTTATAGCTCTTAATACCCTTTGGATACCTTATTAAAATACATTCCAAAGCCCTTGGTTCCAATTTACCTTGCCTTATGTGTGCATGGACAGGGCACCCGAAAATTCTCAATTCTTGGTAGTTTTCGGGTTTTCCATACCAGACTTCCTTTAGAGTTTTTCCACCTGAAGTTGTGGCTGGACATCTGTTAACAAGGCTGCTGTTACAAGTGCCTTTGCCCAAAAAGTTTTACTCAATTTGGAATGAATCAACATACGCCTCACCCTTTCAAGTAATGTCTTGTACATTCTTTCAGCAATAACATTCTGTTGGGATGTCATTCTGACAGTTCTGTCTGGCAATTCCTTCCCTTTTACAAAAACCATCGAAGACTTTATTACAGAATTTCAAACCGTTATCTGTTCGAAGTCTTTTAACCTTTTTACCTAACTGTTTTTCAACCAATGCTTTCCATATTTTCAACCTTTTAAAGGCTTGATCTTTGGATATGAGAACATAAACCCAAAGTTTCCAAGACTAGTCATCAGTTATGGACATGAAGAACCTTTCACCATTCATTGTAGATATCTGAGATGGCCCCCATAGGTCACTATGAACATAGTCTAGTATTCCCTTGGTTCTGTTTTCACCTTTTGTAAATCTTAATTTGTGAGATTTTCCAAGCATATACTCCTCACAGAAGCTTAGTGATTCTATCCTGTCATTCCCCAATAGTCCTCTTTTAATGAGTTGTTTCATTCCTTTCTCACCTACATATGCTAATCTAAAATGCCATAACCTACCTTTATCGAGATCAAGTTTTAAACATACTAAAGCATTATACATTGCAAGGGATCCATCTAACACATATAAGCCATTGTTCCTATGACCTTTCATGATGACCATACACCTTTAATAACCTTTAATGATTCATTTTCAGCCTTAAACATGCATCTTAACTGATTAAGCATACCTAAGAATATTAGATTTCTTCTCAATTCTGGTACATGCCTTACATTATGCAAGTCTTTCACAGAATTATCATTCACACTTAGTCTAACAGTGCCTACCCCAATTAAATTGCATGCAATGTTATTTCCCATCAATACTTTTCCACTCTTACAAGGTTCATAGGAGATAAAAGAATTCTTACTTGGACACATATGGAATGAGTATCCTAAATCAAGAATTCATCATCCCTCCGTCTTTTCATCAGTTGCAATAAAAAGTGTTGCTGAGATGTATTCTTCTTCTACTGATTCATAGCTTCTTTCTGATGCAACAACTGCATCTCCATCTTTCTCTTTCTTACCTTTCTGCTTTTGCTTTCTCTCAGGGCAATCCTTTTTGAAGTGACTCTCTTCGTGACATTGAAAGCATTTGAAAGTTTTATTTTTAGACTTTAATCTTTGATTCTTGGTTCCTTTGAAAATTTTCTACTCAGATCTTCCTCTTGCAGAGATATTTTCAACATTTCCAGCATTTCTCAATTTTGCCGCCTTCTTCAATTCCTTTGAATTCAATGCAGATTTGACTTCCTGCATTGTCAAGGAATCTCCGTTAAGAGTCAAGGTGTCCATGAAATGCTCATAAGAGTTTGGTAGAGAGCTTAGAAGGATCATGGCTTGATCTTCGTCACTGATTTTTACATTAATGTTATCTAGATCTAGAATTATTCGATTGAATTCATCAAAATGATCCTTTAACGAGCTCCCTTCCTGCATTATAAATGTATATAAACTTCTCTTCATATATAGTCTGTTGGCTAAGGATTTTGTTATGAATCTGTCTGAGTTTTTTGCTATAAGCCTGCTGCTGTGCTTTCTTTAAAGACCTCTCTTAGAACCTAATCACCAAGGCTTAAAACAATGGCACTGTGAGCTTTCTTTAATATTTCTTTCTTCTTCTTCTCTGTTAAGAGTTTCTGGCAATTTGTCTTCACCAAGTAAAGCATCTTCAAGGCCTTGATGCACCAGGAGTGCTTTCATTTTGATCCTCCAAAGATTAAAGTTATTATCACCTGTGAACTTTGTAAGATCAAACCTAGTTTGAGCCACTTTGAACCTAGGCTCTGATGCCAGTTTGTTGAGCTTCTGCACCTAAATTCAATCAACTAGATCACAACTTAACCTTCTATAATTGTGCAGAATCAAAAATTGAAAGTGAGTTCTTGATTATGGCTATGAAATACTAACAACTTCGACGCAGAAAATTAATCAAACACCAAAAAAAATCAAAACAAGCAATTACGTGGTTCAGCCAATAACTTTGGCCTACATCCACAACAAAAACAACACAAAATTCAATTGATTACCCTAGCTTGTCAAAATACACAAGCTCACTAGAGAATACAGAAGAAGAATACACCAGATGATACAAGCTAAAACAAGACTCCCTTTCTTAGTTCTCTTCCCTTCCCTCTTAGGTTTTCTCACTTGTTTTTCTTATCACACAATGATGCTCTGGCACAAATTGATACTGCCTTCATATTTTTATACCACTTCTCTCTATTGCCAGCTCTCTTAGCAACAAACTATTAACAGAAAATAACTAACTGCAATTGAGTTAGTTTTTCAACTAAGAAACTAATCTTGCCAAGTCATCTCACGTATAAGCTTGAAGCATCAATCTCTACACCTCACACGACAACGAGTCCCTAAGGGAGGTTGCTGGCATAATTCCAACACTTTGAACAAGGGGATAATTTGAATTTGTGACTCGAAGCCCTTAGACAATATTTCATATATATATATATATATAAAATTGTGTGAGGGTTAAGTCTTTAGTGTTACGGCTCAGCCTTTGTCCCTCCATACTTTTCTAACTTTTCAAGAAGGTAGTACAAAAGATCTGTTCCTATTCGGGACAAGTACCGTAACAGTTTCTTAATATTTTGCAGTGGCATGTGCTCGGTTATTGTATCCTGCTGAAGCTAGAGTAGCTATGGATATAGCAGATGCAGATTCAACCTCTTTTTCAACTGACCTTTCGGCATTAAAATCAAAAGCATCAAGTGACCACTTAAAGGAGTCTCGCCCTATACAAGCCAGGAGACTCCAGTTGAGACTGCAAGCTCTGCTTAAAACAGGTATTATATACCCTGTTGTTTTTTGGCACTCATTATTTACTGATTTTGTTTGTTAATTATAAAGGCCATGAATCCATGTTTCTCTTTCCATTTCTTTTGAAGAGAACTGGATGTGCTCTATTTGGTTAATGACTAGTTGTATCAATTATACCTCCCAAGACATTTGTTGTAGGGCTGTCTCAATACTAAATGTCAGTTATGTCCTTGAGGATTTAAATAGGCTCAACCTCTTTAGCACTAAATTTCACAGGATCTGCTCTATATTTTTTGTACCTGAGTGTCCTTAACCATGGCATGTTTACTGCGGCCAGATATCTTATACCTTATTATTTGGACCTAATGGTTCTTGAACATGTTTACTACAGTCTGCAGCCGGAGTTCTTGCACCTTGTCATTTTCTTGACATCTTGGGACTGGTAAACCCGAGACTATCGAGAATATACTTTGTAAATTTAGACTCAACAGGTTCTCCATTTGTGGCTAGTGGATTGTAAATTAATAAATTTCGGGCCAATAGCAATAGAGTCATATCCTTCAAATGCCAATGGTTGAAATATTAAAACCTGAAACTTTATAGTAGATAACATCAGTTAAGGAAAAGCTTGGATGTTCCACATGGGATTGGTATCTTGGAGCATTTACTGAACTTTCAATGATTGCAGTGGAGACGGGTCGACGCTACTTCCCTCATTGCTCAGAAGTGCTTGATAAATTTTTGGATTTTGATTTGCCCGATTCATCCTTACTGGAAGGGGGTACTCCCGAAGAGCAGCAAGTGAAAAAGATGCGGTTCATGGAACTTAAAGAGGAAGTGCAGAGGGCATTTTACAAGGACATGGCTGAGAACAACCGTTCAGGTCAGTCATCTTCCTCGTCGTCATCGTCTTCTCCTAAGGAAGGTGTAAAAAGCAAGGTTAGGAAAAGGTGATGCTTGTATTTGTTAATCATTTGGATTGGTCCTTGTTCCATTGTGGAGATGCTTTGCTTTAGAGCCTCTATTCTGCCAAGGCTATTCTGTGTAATATAGATTTTAAACTTAACATTACTATATTTCCCCAGGTATGTATTGCACTTGGCATGTAAAGTTTATTAATATTTTAGTTTTCTTTAATCATTTTTATTTCTAATTTTCGACTGGGTAATCATGCAAACTCAAAGTCGTTTGGAATTTGGTCACTGTAACAATGTTGTAATCCTTACGAGCTTGGTCGATAATTATGTCAATTTCCTTTCTTCTTGGTTGTGTATGTTGTAATTTATATTTCAATGTTTAGAAACTAGGATGGAATTCTGATCATTAGATTGACTGAAAGAACCCATGATTCGTGTGGTCATCCTGTATTATGCCGGAATTTCCACAGGAAACCAAGTGATCAGGCAGAAAGGCGAGCAGCTGGCGAAATCTATTGACTGTGGAAAGCCGAAGCTTCTGCCTTTCTGGACCAAAACACATTGACAATAATTTTAACGTGTGGCGCTCAATGTACGACCACCACAAAAATAATAATAGTGATATTCGGAAAGTAACATAACTTTTAATTTTTTAGTTTAAATCATCAGTTATAGAGTATTAGGGAATAAATTATTAATTCATTGTTTAACATCATTGAAAAAAAAATGTATTAAGAGTCAATAATGAATTATGATTTTATATAAAATAAAAAAAATAAAAGGTCTGTTGACGAAAATTGATGTATAAATGTTGCGTCCCCGTGTGAGAGAGAGAGAGAGAGAGAGAGAGGTGTTGATTGGTTCCTTTACTTGTCTTCATGCTTTTTCTCTTTTCCTTTTTAATTTTTATTATTATAATCAGTTATTTCTCTTCCCGCAACTTGGGGAGACTTCTCTCTGTTTCAGTTTCAGGTATGCCTAATCCAAGTTTCTTATATTCATCTTCTGTTACTGCCATTCAATCAAACACTTGTTTCAGTTCTGTTTCTTTTTTTTTTTTTTCCCAGTTGATATTGCTGTTATTGTTATTTTTTGTTTCAGCTATCTTAAAGAATCTGTTTAGTTCTGTTCCCTGTTTTCATATGTTTGGATTTGAATTGCATATCGCTTAGATCATGGGTTTTTGTTTTTCATTCTGTGGCTTGGATTGGTCTATTGATATTAGTAGTAATAGTAACGACTTGTGTCCGTGAATTATGAACTGCTTAAACAGAAAAAAAAGTTTGACTGGCTTTTTGCTATGGATGATTGAAAGTGAAAAGAAAAAGGTTAAGTGTGTGAGCCACGGTCTATTATGAGATAATTTGCCATGGCTGTCTATCATTCATGTCTTTATATCTCCAATTTCCATGGATAAACGAGAAACATTCAATTATTTTTTTCTTTTTTCTTTTTCTTTTTCTTTTTCAAACTGAGAAGTTGGTGGCACTGAGGGGCAAGACTCTAGGTGGGGGATGCTTGGTTTCATTTTCAAGGCCGAAAGAGTTAGTGGGGTATAAGTTTTTTCACTAATATTTGTTTCGCATGTTAATAGAAAGGTTTAATTTGTTGAGGAATGATAAATCCTTTTTCCCCTCTCTCTGTTTCCATTCCTCCTCCTTTTCCTTTCCTCCTTTTTCCTTCCCACTGAACAAGTATTTGAATGGGCAGAGGTTTGAGTCTTCACGATTCCATAAATTAAGTTGAGTTTTAAAGTTTAAAGAACTCATTTCGGGTTCCTCATAGATTGTGATAGAGCATTTTATCTTTTTGTTCAAGACGTTTGTTTTTATCTCACTTGACCATTAATCATTTGATTTGTCAGCTTTAGTTTCATTTATTTTCCATCATGAATTTTAGATGATCAGTGGTATTGTTTGTCAGCTATGCTGGCTTCTTTCCTAAGCCTAAAACGGTTCAGAGTTTGTCTCTACCCCCGGCCCTACCTCAACTAGTCTCTAAACTAAGGCACATTTGTTTCATTTAGTGTTCACCAGACTGATAAAAGTATTTGTCTGACCAACATAGGGCATGGAAGATGATTATGCAAGATATGCTATCTTTTTAATATTCTTATTCTTTTATTTTATACAGACAGAACATACACTGGTGTATCCTTCATTCAACGATCAGTAATTTTCTGGTTTAGAAAATGCTTCTTTTGGTACATATTTTTTCGTATTCTTTTCTAATTGTTAAATTTATGTTGTACTGTCATCTACCTTGTTTATTCACAATAGATGTGAAAGGAAAGAAAGTACGGAAGAAGACAATACAGAATATTGTGTGAACAGAAAGAGTATTGTGGGCAAGGAATATTCATATATTCTTTAGGCACAGCAATGGAATTCAAATCTTACCAGAACCAGGCTGAGTCGCTGCTAAAGGAGTATATATTATCAGATCCATTTATGCCCTACACTTCAATTGTAGGTGGCATTTTTGCATCCAAGATGGTATGTCTTCATCATTACACATTGCAGTTGTATTTCATATACTATGTTTTTGAATTTACCCATCTTCTTTTGTCAGTGAAAATATTTTTCAATAGATAAATTCTTAATTAGTTAGCTGTGTATTTTTATGTCTTCTGTTTTCCATGAGCATGTTTGCCTTTTCAGGTTTATGATCTTGCCCAAATGTTTAGTGCTCTTCACTTTAAAAGTTATTCCAGTTTCTCAAGAATTCAGCAGGTGGAGTGGAGCAACCGGTAATTGAATATTTTCAGTTAGTTCAATGGCATTTTTTTCCTATCGATATAAAGATTGACCATTTTCCTTAAATCAACTACTTATGCAGGGCCATATCAACCATTCATGCCATTTTTATCACAGCTATGTCTTTGTACTTAGTGTTTTGGTCAGATCTCTATTCAGACCAACTTGCTGGCCTTATTACATTTCGTAGTTCTTTTCTGTCTACATTCACGTTGGGGGTGAGAGCACCTTTTCATATTCCTTTTTCTTTAAATTGCAAATTTTAGTAGGTTTTAAAGTTCTGCTATCCTTCTCATCTATCTGACACTAAGAATGTAGGATATTTTCTTGTTTAAGCTTTAACTTTCCTTGTTGTGGAATATAAATTACAAGTGGATATTATTTTGGCTATGCATTGTAAATGTGCATCAGCAGGAAATTTTCTTTTAGCTAGTTTGTTGTTGAAGAGAATGCAATTTAAGGTTAATTTTGTTTGTGGTGTCAGACACAATATTCATGGTATATCTAAATATTTTAATCCTTGTCTTGAAATATCAGGTAATGTCATAAGTAAATGATGCAATTTTATTTTCTATGCTATGGGTATTGATGGATAGGAAAAGTCCTAATATTCTCTGTTTATTTCTTGTTGTCCTATTTTAGTCAGAAATTTGATTAGAATTGAAGAGAGAAAATAGGCAGTGAAGAGTTGCATGATATGTTTATTCAATATGATGTGGGAAGTTCTCTTTTCAAGTAAAACTTTATGTCTTTTTGTGATACAATTATTATTATTTGTTGTGGAAATCAGTTGCTTTCCGAAATTGAAATTACTAATGTTTATTAACTTTTCTTTTTCAATTAAGTTTTGGGGGTTGACTATGGAAGATGGCTTTTGTTTGCATGTTTCCTTGTGCACCATTCCCAGAATTTTGTTTGGAGAATTAATTCTAGTGGGAGTTTCTGAGTAGATTTGTGTATTGATTATGCAGTTATGCTATTGTGCTTCCACTCTTTTTCAGTTACAAAATGTGTTACAAACAAAATAAGGTATATGGTAGTATTAATTTTTGATTGGGCACAAAATATCATGAGAAACCTACTTTTAGATTTGCCAACCACGTGATGTATTCACTACTGTACTTACGGCGAGGTTGCATAATGTTTCCCCTAGCAGCTAGTTGTCGCTGTTATATCCGCGGTGGAACCATTAGGGTGGTTGAATGGCATAACCTTTGTGCTCCAAACCAAGAGGTTGGAGAATTGAAATCCCTTTGGGATCGCAGGCATAGGACATACTATATCTACTGAGTTTCTTGACTACTAAAACTTGTGGATCTACCACTAATTCTCTGTTTCAAATGTAATGCACTCACTGGCGGATTTCTGAGCTTAGTTTTAAAAAAAAAAAAAGAAAAGAAAAAGATGAGAAGTGACAAGATGAAGAAAATACATCCTATTGAAGTGTGCTGTCATCATCTTGGATTTCTCGGAATATTAGCATTATCCAAAGCATTGTATCTACTTAACATCACCTAGGGAACAGTAGGATACTTAAAAAAATAATTCTTCATATCACCTCTGTCACCTGCTAGCATGTTCTATCTTGTTGACAAGTTTTAGTCATAATGCTTAACTGTAATTTTGACAGGTTTCTGTTGGTTACTTTCTTGCGGACCTTGGGATGATAATCTGGTTTTATCCCTCTCTTGGTGGAATGGAATATGTAAGTGCTTCATCTTTTGTAACTGCATATACTCAAGCCAAAATGTTTCATTTTCTTTCAATTCTTTTTCCTTTGACTGGAGAAGGTGGTTTGGAGAGGGGGGGGAATGACACTCTGATAGATAATTTAACGTGAAATTGGTCTGCCAAATGCTGATTACATCAATCTTTCAGGTGCTTCATCATTTTCTTTCAATAGTTGCGATAGCATATTCTATGTTGACCGGGGAGGGGCAGTTTTATGCATACATGGTACTTATATCTGAGACTACCACTCCTGGGATCAATTTGAGATGGTAATTTCCCAGTGGTAAATCTGTCATTTCTGCAAGATTATTATTGTTTTTTCCTATTTTATGCATATATTGTGTTTATGTAGGTATCTTGACACAGCTGGAATGAAGAGGTCCAGAGCTTATCTCATCAATGGAGTTGTAATATTCTTGGCTTGGCTGGTGGGTGAAATTGTTCGATAGTCTTTCAATTTTATTTTTGTTAAATTTGTATCCATATATTCTTGTTGTTGGGAGATGCCTGATGAAAATCACTCTTGCTATTGATGTTACATCATAACATCATTGTTACATACGCTTTACTGAAGTATAGCAGTATGTGCAGGTTGCTAGAATACTCCTCTTCATGTACCTTTTTTACCACGTCAATTTGCACTATGATCAGGTAAATGGTACTTTCAAAATCTTACCTGATAAATATCAAGAATGTGATGCAGAGTTCAGTAACCCATCATTGTTGTATACACTCTATAAAATTCATTGTTCCAGTGAGGTACTGTTTGTATGTTTAGAAAATGGAGCAAAGGGTCTGATCTTTTTTGGAATCTTAACAGGATTTTGTTTTGCATTGTTTGCTGTAATATCCTCAATTCACTGTTCATTTTCCATCACATTTTCTAGCAAAGAGATTGTGAATGTAAATCTGGCTTGGCATGCATCCTTTCCGTTAGCAAATGAGAATTCCTTGTCTGTTGCACTGCTCCTGCTTGATTTCATATCATCTTGTGTTATTTTCCTTGGTACACAATAGGTCTTAGTAGTGTTACTTGTAGAGCAAATTTTACAGTGCTGTATGCTGAGATTACCACGAGGACAGAACTGCACTAGAATACTTTCAGTATTTTTATATCAATTACACTGCATCATCTGTGAATTGGAAAAAAAAAAAAAAAAATCAGGTCAGCATTATTGAATTGTTTACTGGAAACCTATCCAGTCCATAAAAAAGGAAAATCTGCTTATCGTTGATTCCGCTGATGCATTATCGCTCCATAAATATATAGCGTGCAGTATATTTCTCAATGGCTATTTCTATTCCTTTTTTCTCTGATTTTTTTACGAATCATATTTTCCTTTTCTCATTTCCGAACTCCAATAGATAGTAAGAGATCTTGGCCTGAGCCGTCTTATTATTAATGTAACTGAATAGGATTGATTCCTCTGTGAAACTGTGTTAGTAAAGCTGTGTGTTGGTTGTTATGTGTCATGGCACTACTAGTGGTGAGTCCATATAATGTAAAATCAAACTATCATGCTACCATTCATTTCTCAAGATGATTTCTCCTTTTTTTTTTTTTTTTGTTTTAATTTTTTCAAATTTCTTTCATCAACAAGCATCTAATTGTTTTGTAATTGACCAGGTTAAGCAGTTGCATACCTGTGGACAAATATTAGTATTCGTTGTGCCAATCATTCTCTCTGTCATGAACTTGATGTGGTTTGCAAAGATTATCAAAGGAGTAAAGAAGACATTGGCGAAGAGACAGTGAAGGATGCATGGATTTGCCACGTAGGCAACATTGCCAAAGTGTACCTCAAATTTACAGTCAGCAATCCTGTACATAATGTACATTGTAATCAATGTTATTTATTTTCAATATTGAGTGTGTTCCAATACGAGTTTCGTCTAAAGTTAATCTGAGTGAAAGAAAGTAGTGGCATGTTTATCTTTCAGAGATGGAATATGGGAGGGAGGGAGCCGAATGAGAGAGAGAGAGAGAGAGTTAGCAGTTTTCTTGTTTAGAGTCGGCAAAATTTTTATTAAACGACAACAGTTTAATCTGTGCTTAATTTGGGATTATTGTGATTTGTAAAATAATTTATTTTTATAAAATATAATTACTAAATAAACAGTTGGGTGTTTAATAAATTATGTTATATATTTGATAAATTTTGATAAGTTGTTTATATATATATATATATATATATATTTAATACTAAATTTCATAACAAGTGAAAAAAAAAACTTATTTAAGAATTAATAATAAATATATGTAATATTAAAAAATTAATAATAAAAAAAACTAATTTTAACTTCTTCTTCACAACAATTTCAGAAAGGGAGTCTTATTTCTATGATATGTGGAAACGTATCCATACATATAGCAACTAATTTCATTTTGTAGAACAAATTATTTGCAATAAACATGCAAGGGTCAACATGATAACATAGTAAAGACGGATTAATTGCTAGCTAATTCTAATCTTGTTTAATTAGATGGTTAGATCCAAGTTTAGGTCATGATTGCATTGCAAATCTTGAATATTATTGTTCTGATTATTATGAACAAAATTAAAATCAAATATTGAACTAGAATGGTGGTGAGTTTCCCTTGTCATTGAAGGAGTGGTGAAGGATAACGAGAGCTCACAAATTTCATTCACCTCCTTAATTTCTTCTTCCTTTGGCATTTTACCAAGCATGCTTGTCTTTGAATCCTGGTGTTGATCGCCATCATCGGCTGCTACTACTCCCACCTTTCTCTTCTCGGAGAAGATCACTTCGTTTCTGAATAATTTATTACTCCTCTCATATTCCCAATCTATTTTGTATTCATTTCTTGCCTGCCTGTAAAGAAAAACAATCACACAATCTAAATGAGACAGCAAATCCAAAGTCCCCGCCGTACCCTAATGATCGTTTTATATAACATACACGCACGTACCTCTGAGCTGGGGAGTAAATATTGGTGGAGACTCCATGATTTTTGCAGTGTGATCTTCCTTTCTGCATCTGCATGCTCTTCATCGTTATGATCACATCGCTGCCGCTGCTGCCATTCTTATGATTCTTCATGCTTCTGTACATCTAATTAATTAAACCAAAAGTTTAATTAACATTAATTCTTAAACATCTATCTAATTATCGTTAATCGTAGTTTAATCATTACCTCTTTGTCGCTTGCAGATATCATCTTATTCTTCGTGCATGAGATTCAGACCAATATCAATTTCATACCAAATTGCTTAAAGAAAATATGCTCAAAAAGTAGTCAAATACTCTAACTGATCGATATATTTTTGGTCGTTACATTGAGTACGAGTTAATTAGATCATGCCAAAACTTTATTTATAAATAGTGGGCTTGAGTAGCTTGAGTTGATGCCACCTTTATAACGATTTACGTATGTTTTGGATTTTCAGAGTCAAAATACCTCGTGGTAATTTTTATGGACTTAATGAATTAAACGTTTTACTTGTCTCTTCTTGAAACAAATTTTTATTTTTTTATTTTTTTACAACAATATGGAACAATCTTGCTGCCTTATTTTTCTAAATTATTCTTGTATTTATTCATGTTTTAAGAAAAAAATAGTTTAATAATTTCTATAATTTTTGTGCTATTAAACTTAGATTTAAAGAATTAAGTATTTAGAATATTCAAAGTAACGGTGACAACAATAAAAAAAATTGTATTATTTAATTTGTTAACGAGTAGAAATTTAATATTAAAAAATTTAAATTACAATAAAATTTGTGTTTTCGTTTATAGTGTGTTTATTAATTAATTAAATTGATAATTTTTTAATAAAAAATGTATCAATCAATACCCTCGTGATCAATACATGCTAAATTTGTTTGGCAGTTTTCACTCTAAACATTCTATCACCTTATCTTCTTTTGATCAAACATCTGATAATCTTACAAAAACATGTGTGATTAATTTACAATTACAACCATCATTTATTGTTCTTTTTTGGGTAAAAGTCTGGTAGTCTACGTACAATACAATACTTCTATATAATTAGAGACCTATAGACAAAACACATAAATAAATTCATGATCAAGTAATTCATTGTATGTAAATTTAATTCGTATAATTTGTTCTGTTGATTCTGAAAGCTGTACCTGAAGATGGCTCTTGATGTGAGAAATCTTCAGTCCTTTCACATTCATCATCTGCAGAATTTGCTTTGGTGTTGCTTCTGCAAATCCCATCACATATAAATTAGCCCATGAACAAGCTGATCAAAAAGCAGTTTTAGCTAGTGTTATAGCAGTTGACTCCACAAAATAATAAAACTACTCTTGATTCATGATCATGAGAGTGCTTCCAGTAAAGTTATTTTTCTCTCTCAGCTCGCTTTCACTAATAGTTCGCTGCATCCAGACGAGTGAAACTTACTATATTTTCCTCCAAGGCATTGAACGACTTGAGAAAAGTGTTGGTGAAGCTCCGGCGTCCAACGCAGACGAGGAAGCTCCGATTTGTTGTACTGCCTCACTCCAGAAGTTGCCTGAGAATTATTTTTCATGATTTAGGGTTGAAGTGAATGAGAAAAATGAAGCAGCTGGCTCCTATATCAGAATTCGGATCACCACAAGAGGTAGGCCTAAGACCACAATATTTGAATAGATGAACAGACAAGCAGCTTGCTCAATTTCAAACCTTGCACAAAAAGATACAACACATGTTCGGTCTAAGACCATAGACCTTTTTGGAAGTTTATATAATCTATTTTAACCTGTTTTTCTTTTATTAAATTCATAAAAATTATTTTCTTTTTAATTCACTCCCATTTAGAGTCGTGAGATGACCCGTTCTTAATTACAAATATTTGGGGGGTCCTCTGCCATATAAGTCTGTGTATTGGATTCAGAAATCAAAATTGTACACCGAATTCAGCAAGAAGTTTGTTTTTATTTCTCTGTCTGTGTTTAGGCGATGGATTAATTGAAAAGAAATTTTGTATGGAGTGAAGAACAAGGGAAAGACGTAGACGTGGTGGATAATTAATTGAGGCAAATGAGAAGTAATCAATAAAAATTAAAAAAATTATGGTTTTTTTTTTCCTCGTATGCTAAAATCTATGACCTCGGAGAAAGCTAGAGTGGCCGCATTACTGCAAAAGAAAAAGCAAGGAATTGAAGTCAAATAAATGAGAGGATAAATATAATACAAATTAACGAAAAGGGCATCGATTTTCTTTCCTTTTCTTTTTCTTTTTGGCAATCGCATTCATCGTGTCAATAAAAGACGGTGCCTACTTTTGGACCCATCACGTATGTATTTCGTACACATCTAAGTCACTATTTTCGCTGCTAGCTGCCGCCGCTGCTGCTGCTGCTGCTGCGTCTGCTGCATATGCCGTGTCCGATACTTCCACTCTCTTTCTCAAATTTCAATGTTCAAAGAAAAAACAAGCCAAAAACCCTGCGATGTAACATCCTTTTCTTGAATTACCTTATTCATGTATCTTTCATCTATTAACACCAATCTAGTAGTTCATCTGCATCCATCACAGCTTTGATACATATATTAGTTGATTATGAACTATCATTGTTGATCATTCTAACTTGGGGGTGTTTTAATATTGACCCCTTCTGATCGAATCATTATCCCATGCACGTAAACCGCAAATTGTAATATACAATATTATATATTTTTAATTAATTAATTAATTAATATATCCTAATAAATTCTTTAGGGAAAGTGACAAACAATGGTCATAGATTTAATAGTAAAGGATTGCTGGTTACTGATGTTGATAATGATAACACTTTTATTCTCGACTTCAATTCAATTAGTTGGCAGCCACAACTAGTGTTGCTTTTTATTTATAATATTCAATTTGTAGGCGGACCAACTAATTGGAAATCCCATCTGTCTGTCTTTCTATTTATCTATCTCTATCTCTATATATATGTATATATATATATATATATAAAGGCAAAGAATAATTTTATTCTCTTTAATTTATTGAACACCATGCAGAGCATAATTTTTTTTTTCTAGTAATTAAATAAGAAAAAGATAATTGCAAAATGTTTTTATAAAGTCCAACTGGCTTTTTAATCTGTGTCTGTCTATGTCCATGTGAATATTAAATTAGTTAAGACATATATATGTGGCTACGTTAGCAATAGATAAATATTAATTTCGACCATTCTAGGTATGTATGTATAGCTCAGTTAAAAAGCAACTGTTGCTAAGTGCCATGCATCCTCTAGATGGGAATGAGGTCATACAAGTGTGGTTTGTCTAATAATTAACTAATTAATTAAGAAATATGTAACTTTAATGAGGTATGTTTCCACTTTATGTATACGTTATCTTGTACAACAAGAAGTAAGTGATTTCTAAAGCCTAGGCTAAAAAGCAAGACAAATGACAAGATTTAATCCACTGTTTTTATTTTTATGTATGACAATAATTAACCACAAGTAAACGTTATTATTATTGCTATTAGAAAAATTCATAAATTATGATGGCCAAGATTGAATTTTGCTCCATGAGATAAATTAGTGGATTAGATGTGGTAACGGAGATTTACCATCAATCTTGTCACATCCCATGTTTTATACATTTTTTCGTATGTTAATTGAGGTGTAAACAAGAGTACAATTCTAATTTTAAATGGTAAAGGTAAAGAGAGAATTGACAATCCTGTATACAAAATTATTTTTAAAGTGATCAAAATAGATTAAAATAAATAATATAAAAAAATTATTTTTTAAATATATTTTATTTATAAGTAGTACACGAGAAAGAAAAATAATACTGTAGCAAATTTCATTGTCGACTGAGGAGTAAATATCAAACATTCTAATTATTTATTATAATTTATATTATAAAAAATGATATGTTTTTTTATCAATTCAATTTACCAATAAATTTTATAATTATTTAAATAATTAATAAATATCTTTCCTAAAGTTTACCAAAATTTAAGATTGCCATTACCCTTGGACTTAATGAAAAAGTGTCTTTGCCGTTACCAATATGTTAAAAATACTAAAATACCCTTTTGTTACAATAAAAGGGCCACTGCACAAAATTCTACATTAACCCATTATCAACATTTATGTCAGTAAAAATGCATTTAGTATTAAAAAATAATAAAAAAAAAAGTGTGCATAGAGTGAAGTGTAATTCAATTGAAGCGTAAGTCCATTTCAAGTAAACACAACACATAAAGTCTCAGCAGCTAGCCAACTAATTTCTCATAAAGACACAGAGAAGATGGAAGGGAAGGAGTGAAATTACAATTGTCACTTCCAAATAAAAATATAAAAAATTACAAATTTATCCCTAACGGTCACTGTTAGATTAAATTTTTTTGTTAAGCTCAAGGGGTGTACTTGTGGTTTTGATATATTACTCTGTGTGCTTGTAATTTTAGCAAATCTCAAAAAAGAAAATTGGGATAAAATTTAGAAAATTGAATATTATTTTTAATTAACTTACGTGACTCATTCACGGAGAAAGAGTCTTATTATTCTTGACGTGCATTGCATTTCTCTTAATTTAATTTACATGTACACGACATAGTTATAATAATACACTAAAAAAAAGATTAATATAATATCAAATCTTAATTAATTTAGGGTTAATACTAAATTGATGAGTAGAAAGGTGATTGCTTTGTTTTATATACTATTATTAATAGATTATAAATAAACTCAATTATGACATCATATCAAATATTTTAATTATCAACATTATATTATATTAAAGTAAAACCCTTCTAACAAAAATTAATTTTAAAAAAAATTAAAAATAATAAAAAATTTATTACATCCTATAACATTTACTAATTGGTAATAACATTCACTCGCTTGCCCTAACCTAACCTAACATAACCTAACCTGACCTGACCTAACCTATATGGAGAATCAATCGTGATTCCACGTGTCATCTGTACATGGCGAGTGCCCTTTTGGTTTTTTTTAAACCTACGCGCTTGCACGCTCGAATTAATTTAATTTGCGCGGCACTGAGTTTCCCTCGTTTGGTTAGTTCAAATTTTAAAAACGACGTAACAACTGAATCACTGCTAAATTAGAGAAGAAAGATGAGGTTTCATTGTTGACATTGACAGGAGATATTATGATATGATAAGCTCATTGCTGAATCGTGAAATCGGTGGTATTTGCAGATCGGCAGTGAGATTTCTTTACATAACAGTGTCCAGAGCCATGGGCTGTTTCTTCGGTTGCTTTCGAACGAAAGACGATCGCTCTCGTAGCTCCCATTCTACCTGCCGTAAACACACCGTAAGCTTCTCTTAGCTTTCATCTTTATGCCTTAGGGTTTACGTTTGTTAGGAAGCAAATTGAAATTTAAATGGAAAACTTCTGTTGCTTGTGTTGATCAGGAACCTGTGATATCGAAAAATCGTTTATCGTCTCTGTTTCGATCCGAAGGTAAAATTTTCTTATTTATTTATTTGTTTATGTTTTTAATTTTGAAAAACTCATTATGCAGTGCCTATTTGTTTCTGAATTGAAGTTCGATTTTGTGTTAGATTTGATAGAGAAGGAAAAGTCTTGGAAAAATGATATAGAAAATCAACGTTTGGAATCTCCACAAATCGACAAGAGCCTCAAGGACGAGGTCCGATTACTCTGTTTGATACTTAAATTTGTAGTATTATGCATCGGTTTCTTTTGTTAAAGTTAATGTAAACAGACTGTTTTGTTATCGATTATGACGTGATACTTGAATCGACTAGAATTTGTATTAATTTGAGTGTATATATGAGATTCACATGAGATGCAAGGGACTGTGTACCTGAGCAATTATTTTCTATTGGTTGTACAAGGCACAGCTGTTTTTCTGTTATTGTTTACTGTGTAAGTTGTGCTGCTTTAAGTGATTACTCATACTTAGTAATGCTGTTTTCTTCATTTATAGACCAGGTACTGTTGTTTTCATTTTACTTTAGTCAGTAATTTATGTGCAGTAGCGTTCGAGTTCTTAGGATCATTTTCTGAATGTTTCGTATAGACCTTTGAAACTGACTGTTTTACATTTAACTAGCGTTTAGACTGGGTATCGGGAAGGAGAAATGGAGAGCAACTGGCTCTTGAATAGTTCAATTCATTTGATATTCTCACGCTTAATGCATATATATTGTGATGCTGCTCAAAATAACATATAATTACTCTAAATACATTTTAGAAAGAGCACAAATCAATGAAAAAATATTTCATATAAATTTTTTTATCTGAATTACTTTAAAAAACTAAAATCTATTCAAGTTTGAGCCCATCACTTTGCAGGGATTAACTCTTTTACTGGTTTATACAATTAAAAAAAATTTTATCAGTACTATGCAAGCAAAGTTTTGCATATATTGAATGTTTCTTGATTGAATAAATTTCACTTGCAGGCTAAGATTCTTAAAGCATGTGGCACTTTACCTGAGACTCCTTCTGAAATTCGGAAAGCATCTCTAAAGTTAAGAGGTTCACCTTCTTGTGCAAAAGATGTCGATTCTTCACATTTCCATTCATGGCTTCCTAACACATCCATCTCGAAACTTCAGCTGGACAGGCAATGTGATCAACTCTCTACTCCCATCAAACTTCCCAAAGAAGGGGAAAGAGGATCAGCTTCTTTGGAGAACACACCTAGCAGGTTAGACTTGCAAGTAAACAAGTTGTTACCAACCAATTTATGCACAGTAGTTTCCTTTAAAACACAGTTGAAATTGGAGTTCACTGCAAAACAACTCTCGACCAGCGGTTGCTCAATGATTAACATAGGACTATATCCTCACTTTTTCCTTTCTGATACTTTTGAATAGCAAATATAGGCTGCTCCGTGTAATTTTCTGATCCTCCTATTTTTTTGACTTGACTGTACCATAATTGTACACGACATTTGAAGAATCTCTATCAGGTCGACGCACTATCATGCATTCATTGCTAAATCATTTCCTATAATTTAATTCTGAAATTCCTATAGACTAACACTTGTTTAATGTCATACTTTTGTGCAGCTGTATATCCAACGTATATAACACTGGAAGTATCTCTATCAGCTCTACTGATGGCAGCGATCCAGGGAATGCTAGTACGGCAGTGAAGGTTCTTTCTAATCAAACTGACAGCATCAAATCTGTTTCACCTTGGATTTCAGGCACAAATGCCCAGGGCAGGTGCAAATCTGTGCATTTCGAATGTGATTTTGATGCATCTACATCTAAAGGTTCTTCATCTGCCAACATAAGCCAAAATTCAGGGAAATGTGAATCCCCAGGCAAGCAGAGTTTGTCACAGCCTTCACCTAATCCAACACCATTAAAACTTTCTGACGATATGCAAACACGGAAAGATTTGAATGTAGACGCAAGCTTGTCTAATTGGTTGAAGCCGCCGTCATCTGCTTGCGATGATGATAAGGATGCTACTGCTTCCAGACAAAATCCTTTTTTCGGTAGAACTCCAGTAGACAGGCCTATCATTGGAATGGTTGCTGCTCACTGGAAAGAGGAAGAAACTTCTCAGATGGCGCCCAAGTGGTGGGATGGAAACGGCATCCCAAATTCAACTAATAAATACAAGGAGGTACTCTCCTGGTTGTCTATTAAGTTTTTCTATTTAATTCATTTATTTTGCCTCAAGGGTACCGCAGTCGATATTGCTGGTTTTTATTGCAGGATCAGAAGGTCAGCTGGCATGCAACCCCATTTGAGGAGAGGTTAGAAAAGGCATTGTCTGAAGAGAGTTCCATCTCTCAAAGGTAAGCTGCTACTTAACAGTATGTGAAACAGTACGGAGACAAGTGAAAAAGTAAAGGTGAAGGGCTTGAGATAACATATTCATGCTCACATAACGAATAATTCTACCTTGCAAACATATTCATGCTCACATTGATTCTGTTTGTTGTATATTTTAACGATCTGAGCATCAATTTACTTTTCTTTTTCCCTTTCCAGGATGTCATTTGCTACTACAAATTTGTACATTAGTGGGAATGTTTTGTGGTATTACCTAAATGGTTATGAATATAGAGCTACGGAGGAAGTAAATCTCATATGTGAATTGTGAATATGAAGATCACTATAAAATGATTCGTTGTAGTTCACTCGCTGTGCGTGTGAAAAGGAAGAGAATCCGAAAATGGAATGGAATATTGGGAGATAAATGATTGAATGTGATATAATTTGCTTTATTAGCATACATTTGATCATTGAATTGTCTGATTTTCAGGAAGAACACTAAAGAGAACCCCACGGTTTTTGATGAGACAGAAGAAACAGATACTGCTCTTTCTCAGTTGCGACATTCACCACATTCCAAGTCGGTCGTTTCATACTGATGTTGTTTACCATTGTCTTCACTCTAGAGTTCGATGATGAGCTTCTAGAACTCCAACTCTAAGTTTATATATTGTAAAATATCATGGTTGTCTGCAGAGTCATTGAACAAAGGTGTTTCTGGAAATATCTTGGTGCTAATTGTTAATGTGAGTGTCAGCATCATTGTGGGATGTAAATCTGTAATACAACATTTTGCATCAATGATGGATTGATGCACTCGTTCTTAAACTCCATTTCATTTGCTTCCATTGATGGTTGGTCTGATTATGTATTATCTTTCTTTATGTTTGTAGAGGCTGATGTAAAAGACAGAGAAACGGAATGAATACTGCTGGAAGCGGCAAAATAACACGCGGAACAGAAAACAGAAACCTTAGGGCATCATGATGTTCTTGTTCAAATAGTTTTCAATCTGAAAATTCATTTTAATTTTGCTGCTCGTATTTCTTATTATACAGAATCATAAGTCCCATTTATTTATAGAAAATGTTTTAAAATAGTTTTTTTTTTGTTTTATTAAATTAGTCAACTTTAGTTTATTAAATAAGCTAAACAATATACAATTGAATAAATTATAAGCTAAACTTATAATTGTTTTTCTTTCTCTCTGCTTTAGAGTCACTTTTGTCACATAATTGATAATTGAAAGTGTTGGGTCACGTAATTGCTGATCAAAAATGTGATTTTTAATTACCACTATCATTTGATTTTATAATTGGTGAATTTTAATTAAATTTTAATTTTTAAATTTTCAAATGAATGCTTATACTTATAGAATTAATGGATAATAATAAATTATTTTAAAATTTTGCATATTGGTACAATAATTTTATTTTTCACACATTTTGACTGAAGATCAATATACATGATTTTAAAATATTAAATTATTACATGTTAATTAAAAAAGTATCAGAGTACATTAAATATTTTTAAATTTGAACTATTTTAAAGTTTTCAGTTACAGTTTCGGCCACAAAATGGTGACCAAAGTGGTGACCGAGGTAAAAATCCAAATTTTAAAATTTCAAATAGACTCCAAAATTTTTGTAATTAACAAATAGTTATGCAATAGTTCAATGTCTTTGCATGTTGGTACCCCACCAAACCAAATCCAGGATGAATATGCAAGAAAAATATTAAAATAGCTCACTTTCTCTATTTATATATAACAATCAGATTCCTGATATTTTATATTTTTATAAATAAAAATAAATTTTATTTATTGATCTCAAACCATTTCCTATCAAAATAGTCAAATTATTTTTTAATATTAAATTTCAACTATTAATACATAAGTAAATAATAAAGTATCAATTCAATCGTCTAAATAAAGATCAAGGGTTAATTTAATACAAAACATGTATATATTCCCGCTTACAAAAATATTAAAATTAAAAATTTTAAATATAATTATTCTATTATGTAATTTTTCGATCACCAATGTTGGTGACTTCTCTACCAAAACTCCCCTATTTCTAATTTTTCGATCACTTTCAATTATTTTCTCGACAACAATCTCCACAAATACAATCAAAACCAACACAAAACTAAATAAAATACAAATGGCAACATGAAAATATATAATTTCATAGCACTTTAACATCATTTCATGACTCCTTCAAACAAATACTCAATTTTTTCAACCAACAAACACAATTTTTGTTTTTCCAACAACAATATATCAAAACACTAGTTATGTTATATATCTCCGATTTGTGACTTCCTCCCATCACCAGTCGTTGAAAAATACTTGAACGGGAGAGAAAAGAAAGAATAAGAAAATAAATAAGAGAGAAAGAGGTGTCAGAATTATATTTTTGTTCTAAGGCATATTTTTTAATTTCTTTGATTAATAAATTATAAAAATGAATAATTTAATAAATAAATTAATAAAAATGACCATTTTAATTAATTTCCCTTTATTTACCATAAATCAGACAGGTGTAGCTTATCATTCTTAGATATTTCTCTGAGAAGCAAAACAGCAAGCTCGACCTTAAGCAACAGCGATGGTGGTAAAGGCGTACGGCTCAGCCTTCTCTAACCCAGTGAAGAGAGTTCTCTGGTTTTGCCAGGTTGAGAAGGATGTGGAATTTGAAACTATCCCTGTTGTTCCAAGCAATAAATTAAAGTTCTATGTTGCTCAAAATATAGGCAATTTTTGATTAAATATTAACCTATTTGGTTACATTTTTAATTAACTTCATTGAAGATTATCTCTGTGTGAGATGCAGGTTCAATTACATTTAATAACAACAACAAAAAACAGCCCTTAGTCTAATTCTACTTTCCAATGCATTATTGTTTGAGTTAAATATAACCTTTTTTATTTGCTCTCAGGAAGAAGCAGTGATAGATGTAAATTTTGGTAGCCTTATTACTTTATCAGAACATATTAAACGTGTATTATTACAGTAATATTAAGCACTAATTTTCATAAATTAATTGTTTAACTAATTGAAATCAGCTAAAATATTATAAAAATTTACTAAAATATTGTACAACTTTCATTGAATATGATTTTTGTTAAGTTCATATTTTTTTATTGGCTCATTCCATTTTTAAAAGGTTGAGGTTGATGACCAGTGATGTTCAGTGAGTGAGTGAAGAGTGATAAAACAGTACCTTAATGCTAAAGTTCACACCCGATAGACGTTCAAGCGGCTAAAATTCTGGAGGGCTCATTGAGTTTGTGTCCATATCTCTCGCTGGAGTGATGAACAGTAATGCGAACAGGGACACATGAATAGAATGTGAACAGTGTCATAATGCCAAGTTACTTCGCACTTAGGCGTTAAGTAACTTTAAGCTACTTGATTATGTTTCTAATTAACTTTACTCAAGATTATTCAATTAATAACGCAGCCTTTGGGAAAAAGAAAATCCTGTCTTTCAAGATGGAGACTACATTTTTATTTGGTACTTTACAGAATCACTGGTATACTGAGATATCTCACAGAGAAGTAAAAGTCTCAAGGAACAGATCATCTGGGAAAGACCATTGATAATTAACTTAATTTGGTGATTATGCTAGAGTTAACCATATTTAACCATGTTAAAATGAATATGATATATCATATATGTAACTTCTTTAAATAAAAATTTGTGTTAAAGTTTTTATCCTGCATATTGATTGAAAGTTAATGGTATTATTCATTTATAGAAAATAGGCTTTCATATCCCTCCTTGAACTGCAGTGTTATAATAAAAATATTTAATTAATATATTCATGAGATTAAAAAAAAGAAAAGTTATTTAAAATATTTAGTTTTAAAGTATTTTCTTTTTTTTTTTTTAGAATTTATCAATCATGAAGCAGCCCTTCTAGAAAAATGCAAAGACAACAATCAATTAAGGCAAATAATTGTACCAAACACAACAATTTACCTGCTAATATAAGGCCACGTGTGTTCATAAAACAATGCCAGCCTACCTGCCTTTAACAAAAGCTAAACATCGCTATAAAATGGATAGCACCTGCACTGCCTGCCCATAAAATCACATCACAGCAGGTCAAGCTAAATTTTCTGATAAGAAATTAAGGGCTTAGCTTTTTATCCTTAAGCAGAAAGCAGCGATGGCGGTAAAGGTGTACGGCACGGCCTATGCTTCTCCGAAGCGAGTTCTAGCTTGCCTGATAGAGAAGGGGATCGAGTTTGAGACTGTTCCCGTTGATATCTCCAAAGGAGAGCATAAAAGTCCTGAATACCTCAAATTACAGGTTTATTGTCAGCCTTTTTTTCCCCCCTCCTTTTCAGTGTTTTGATCGTGATTGTTTGATTAATTCTTGATCTCTGCTATGATTTATGATGAAATAATTAATTAATGCAGCCTTTTGGATCAGTTCCTGTCATTCAAGATGGAGATTATACTCTATATGGTAAAAACTCACTCATTCTAATTGGAAGAAGATTTGGTTCCAACAAAATCCATATTATTATTATTATCAGTTTTACGTTTCAGATTGCAATAATCGGTGGCCAATTTTGTTTCTATTGGCAGAATCACGAGCAATCATAAGGTACTATGCAGAAAAATACAAGTCTCAAGGGACTGATCTTCTGGGAAAAACTGTGGAAGAAAGAGGTCTTGTAGAACAATGGTTAGAAGTTGAGGCACAAAACTTCCACCCACCAATTTACGAAATGACTTTTTTGATTTTATTTGCGCCCCAGATGCGTGTTCCTATCGATGAAAAGGTGATAAAGGAAAGCGAAGAAAAGCTTGGAAAAGTTCTCGACATTTACGAGGACAGACTGTCAAAAACCAAGTACCTGGCCGGGGATTTCTTCAGCCTGGCTGATCTCAGTCACCTTCCGTTTACGCAATACCTGGTTGCCCAGATGAAGAAGGAGTATATGATTAGAGACAGGAAGAATGTGAGCGCTTGGTGGGATGATATTAGCAACAGGCCATCCTGGAAAAAAGTCCTTGAGCTCTAATTTACTATGTCATTTGGGTTTCGAGCTGGGTTGAACTTCGATTCTGATTTTGTCGTTGCGTCTGTTCGTCTGTTTATGCTTTTGGGCTTGCTTTATTTTTGACTTAAATTCCCCGCATAGTTATGTGTTTGTCTTGATTTTACTTTCAATAAATAAATTCTTGGTGTCTCGTTTTGTGTTAATTATCATTTTAACCTGTGATAGATTCATAATTTCAATGGTGTTCCATCTTAATTGACTAATTGATAGTATCTGCTCCATATCCCAAAATATGTTCAGGTGTCATCAAAATTATAGATTTTAATTGATTAAACTCGTAAAATTTATAAAAATAATCAAGAGGAAAAAAAAGGCTTGAAATATTTGAAGTCAACAGTTTAATAAATATATTAGATTTTTTTTTTTTTGTATAAATAGATCATCATGAATTTTATCATGTAAGATAGAGAGATGTAGAAAGGCAAATAAATAATGGTTGAATGAATTGAATTGAACATCACCCCACGTCAGGGTTTAGCTCATTTTCAAGATATCAATCCATTAGGTTAACCTACCTGTCTGACAATTTCCCATCCCACAAAACAACTTAGAAAAATAATACATCAGTCATTCTCTAAATATGCAGTACAATAATCATTATTTCTTAACCATAATTATCAACTATTATTACGTATACCTTACAACTTACTTACATTTGATATCGAATACTTAATTCAATATCAACCACTGAAATTTATAGTTAAGTAACTCGTCCAAAGATAAATATACCATCGAAACCCGAAGCTTAATTAAGACATGGTGCATTGCCAAGTAAATTATCTATTTTATAACAGCATTAGGTGACCCTGCGACAACTGCAAAAAAAAAAATTAATAGAAGTGAGTATGTAATTATTTAGTTAAATTTATTCTAAAATTATACAAAATTTTGATAGAGTATGACTAGGGTGTCAATTTTATTTTTCCAACTTGAAGGAGTATTTGCAATAAACAGATATAAGATAGGACAAAAATATCGCTATTAAATTTTATCCCGTATTATTTACATCTTTAATTATAATTAAAATTTAATAATTTTAGTTAACATGTCATAACTCATAAACAAATAATTATACTATTAGATTAAAGATGATAGCGTTATCGGTGCTCATGTCATATGTCACATATTTGTGAGATATAACAAATAACATTACCTTATTTTTAATAATATGAGTTGAGTCGCCTAATTTTTTTTAACTCGTAGTATAATTTTTTGATTTCAAATTGAATAGTATTTACATGTTCAGCATGGAAACCCATTATGTACAGGCCCATGGGGCTTTTGTGGCAAGTGCTAACAGTTTAATTTGGTTTGCATAATTTTAGGTTAGCTTTTTGAATTGTCCATTGTTTTGAAAATGCCTGACCCAACACTCGATTAAGATTTGCTAAAACCATTCTTGTTATTGTTGGAAAGGAAAGGGATTTGGCTGAGCTAGTTGTGGTATTGGGTCCAAAATGGAATGATGGAATGCCTAGTGCTTTTCTCCCCAAACTACTAATTATTCCAAGGAGGGAGAGAGAGAGTTACAATTATCAATTAATTTGTTCCACCTCCTATATCCCCAAATGGGAACATAATTATACATCCATTTTGTCAATTTGGCAATGAAACCAATTCCTGAAAAGAATCATATAAATGTTAGGGGAATCGAATAATTCAATTTACACGCAAAGTGAATGGCAAAAATATTAACAAGTTATGGACACTAAATTCTTTAATGATGTTCTTATCAAATGAAGCAATTTAAGGCACACTATGATTAACTCTTGACCAAACTTGTATGTATAGAAAAATTATATAACATAAATGTACAACACAAATCCATAAATAGATGTGTGTGTATAAGAATACATAGGCTTGTTATTCAAATATATATATGATAATAGGAATATATTTACGAGTTCATATTTAATTATGACAACATAATAAATATAATAAAAGTGAAGTATAAAATAAATTCAAGAGAAAAATTTAAAAGTCATTACTAGTGATGTAAAAGGCACACGTCACCGATTACGTACAAAACTAAGAAACTTTCTTAAGAAAATTAGCCTGAACAGTACATAATTTCCTGAAGCACGTGTTAGACCCAGAAACAAATCAAATGCTTGTGTACATTACCTGTACAGCAGAATTCGAAAGTCACACAAGGAGGCAGAAGTGCCTTCAGGAATAAGACTGTTAGTCTTATTGTTCACACTCGCAACATGTTTTTCACCTTCTAAAGTTTGACTTGAAATGCGCAGCAAAGCAAAGGAGATCAGCCCTTTTGAAAACCTGTCTGTCAGCGGATATTTTCCTGGCTTGAATGTCCGAAAGTATTTAGTGTTAGGGTTCTAAGTTCTTTTGAGTCAGCTTCACTAAACAAATAAAATTAAAGATGTATTGATATTTTAGAGTCAATAAAGCAGTCTGCAATGGCGTTCTGGATTCTGCTGCCTGCTGTGTCGATTGTTCTTCCACTTTTTTACTTCCTATGTATTCTCTGTTAAAAACGTATATTTGTACACAGAACATAGATATACATAATACGATATTCTATAAAATAGAATTAAAATATTAAATAGACGGAATAGTATTTGATAATATTGTTCATCGTAAAATAAATATAGTAGCTTGTTAGATCATTCTGGATAAGTTTATATATATATATATAGTAATAACATTGTTCCCAAATAATGACTTAATTGAAATGTTATAAAATACTACAAATATGGAAACTCCCCCTTGTGTCTTAATTATTGTCAAAATGTGTTAGCTTTCATACCATTTGCTAGGATTATTACAAATACTATAATATGCTACAATACAAGTACAAATTCATCTCATCTTTCATAAAGAATTTGTAAGTGGGTGTAAAATATACAAAAAGTATAACATAAAAGGAGTGTAGCATACTTCTAATACAACTTTTTAATTCACGATGATATCATTCTGAAATTGACAAAGCCTAAATTTATGTACATGAAATTTTTGTTGTGGTGTGGCATATGGGGTGGTCCCTCTCAAAGTGAAAGGCAATAATACTGTTTAACATTTGGTAGATTAAAGTCAACGAAAAATAGCGATGCTTTTGCTTTGATTACAGGGACCAGCAACCCTTTTTTTAAATTCCATGTTCAAAGCTTGCTTGCTGCTTGCCCCCAATTAATAATTACTAAACTCGTGTTACGTAGCCTGGCTTTCACTTTCAGTGCTTCGTCAATCGTTTTCCTTCCCATGTACGTTAGTCAAAATTGGAGGTAAAGTGCCATAATGAGTGAGTGATATACAGTTCTTTGATTGTAGACGGAATTTATGTATTTTCAGCTCTCTGTTGGTGGGTTTTCTTCCTCCACAACTACGGATCAAATGTCCAATCAAATGTGTAGTTTCTTTTATATAATATATTGAACAAAAGAGGAAATTGCTAGTTAATTGACGCCAATATTCTCTTCATATTTGAGAAAGTGCATGGAAATATCAAAACCAGCAAGAATTCCAAATGATTTTGCTGAACTGGTGAATGCATATAAAAAATTTGAATTAGAGAACTTTAATAAATATGCAGTTAAAATTTAACAAACGTTACTTTCAGGTAGCTGGCTAAAGTTAAATTTATGCCCATAACGCACATTATATCTATATTGATTATTAGTCAGCTCAAGGGTCCGTTTCATTAATGGCAACTAAATTTATAAATTATTAGTTAAATAATGAATATTTTTGTATATAGAATGGTAAGGGGACTTTCCAAGGAGGTAACATATTTTATTTAGCTTGTTTATCTTAAAAATAATAAATTAGTGAATGAATTTTTTGATCACACTAATTTTAAACAAAATTTTTTTTAGATTTGTACTAATTTCAATGAAAAATTTTAATTAATTTATGTTTGTATGATAAGATTAAAATTTTATATATAAAAAAAGGATACAAGGAATATTTGACTACACATGAAGCATGCGAAATAATTTAATAATTTTATTAAACTAAAAAGGTAACGTGAATCATCTTATGTATATATATTTATAATAGATTTAGGAAGTAAAATCTTTTAGGATGATGTAAAAGGTTCGAGGTTTATATGCTACTCATTTTGCTTCACTTTTGATTAAAAAAAAATTAATGTATATTTTTTGTTTTTATAATATATTATGATTTATACTTAAAATTGATGTAAAGTAAAACAATATTATTAACTCTCAAGCATAAGTAAACTATTAAGCAAAATAATTTAATAATTTTATTAAACGTTTGTATATATTAATATATATTTATATAAATTAAGTTATTTTTACGAGAATATTAATAGATTTAGCAAGTAAAATCTTTTAGGATGATGTAAAAGGTTCGAGGTTTATACGCTGCTCACTTTGGTTCACTTTTGATTAAAAAAAAAATGTATATTTTTTGTTTTATAATATATTATGATTTATACTTAAAATTGATGTAAAATAAAACAATATTATTAACTCTCAAGCATAAGTAATTAGAAAAAAATATAATTGCTATTAATATATTTATAATTTAAAGTATCAAAGTTTAAAAATGTAATAATACGCTATTTATATATAAAAATATTTATTATATATATACACACACACGCGCGCGTATATTTTACTCTCATAAATTATAATATATTTTCGTGAAAATGTAAGAATGTAAGATATGTGTCATATAGTAATCATATAACACTGATTTTATACAAGAGTATGGATTTAAAAGAGACAATTCAATCTCCCTAAATTAAAAAAAAATAATAAAAGCAAAAATACTACGAAAAAAATTAGTTGTATGTGTGGATATTTTCATTTAAGCCGAAAAGAAACGAAAGGAAATGTCGTATCGGTTTAAAAAAGATGACGGAGGGTTTGAATAAACTATTGAGGATCACCATTGATTATTGGTGAGTCTGATACAAGCACGTAGCGAAGCATGATTGGGTGATCTAATTAATTATTTGGGTTAATAATTTTTCCAATTCAAGAAGGTTCCTAGGACTTGACTAATTTGTGTTACCGAATCAAAGGCCAATGACTTGTTCTCTTCTGTCAATAATTTCACTTTATATATGCAATTCATTTTCTTTCTTGGTGGACCAAAAATTCTTAGTCAAGGTTGGCTACTAATTATTTGGTCCCATATTTGCATAGGTATAGCCATGGCTGTACTGTCATTGTGGGTCTCTCTTGTTTAATTTTTCTCTCGCAATTTTCCCATTCTGTGCCTTAAATTCTCCTGTGATTTGGACACAGCCTGCCCCATCACTTTTTCAAAGCATACACCTAGACATTTTATAATAAACTAAGCCGGTGTTAACGCAAGTACCAATTGATTCAATCAACGTCTTTCTAGTAGCATGAACATTCAAACTCAATCTAGTCACACACACACACAAACAATCTCGGATCCTGTTGATAATTTATCTGTGCTTCCCAGTTTTTGCCTCCCTCTTTGATCTAATTCTTAAGGATTAATAACGTCAGGATTGGAAGAAGTGTTTTGTTATGTAGCTCTTGTTCTATAGCCGAGAAACAAATCGTTAGGTAAACTAATGTAATGTCACTAAAGGGACTTTTTTTTTTTTTTTGAAAAATACAAATTTTAAAGGGACTTTAATTTTATAATAAATTATCTAATATTTAACTCTTTAAAATTATATCATATGAGAATTACGAAGGGTTATTTAATCTTATTAAAATTATTCAATTGATGAGATTTATGGTAGGGAATTTTTTCACTGTAAGGGAGGCCCCGTATTATATATTGTAAAAAGGAGTTGTGTTTCTCTTGGTACAAACACAATCCTTCTGTCCTCTGTGTTTTTTAATCAGAAGGGGCTAGGGTACTTTCATTTCCCTTGATCATCCACCATGATAATAAATGATCGGTTGGCTATTACAACAGAGTTTCCACCCGTACAGATTTACATTTAATTTGTACCTTTTAGGTTGACCCATCAACCATGCTGCTGATAATTCAAAGAACCGAAATGAAAATTCTTTTTTGCCCCAGTTTTCTTTATAGTATTCGTACCTGCCAAGCTGAAATTAATTAATATGGTTGAAGAAAATGAGTGCATTGCTTTAAAAGTCAAAAATAAAAATAAAAACAAAGTAAAAGGAAAAGTGTTCTCTTTTCATGGCAGTGTTATTTTCAAATACCCTTTGTGAGATTTGATAAATTTATATATAAATATTAATTTTTATAAAATAAATAAAAGTAATATTTAATAATAATAAAATTATATTTAATTATGAATTAATTAAAATGATAAAATAATATAATTAATATTATGAATATAAATTTATATATTAATATTATTTTTTATGTAACTCTCACGAGATTTAAAAAATTAATAGAAAATAACATTGAAAGCTATTTTTTATATTTTGATATTTAATTTAATTTAATAATACTATATAAATTACGTGCTAATTTTAACATGATAATGCTATAAATTGATTATTTGTGTAAAATTCTAAATCATTTGATTTGATAAACATATATAAAATATATGATATAAATATATACAAATGCGCATTATAAATTAGTTATTTGTATGTAGTTATTTTAATTGTTATAAATATGTCCATGATTATTAATTTATTTTTATCATTAAATTAGATATGAAAATATTTCACAATATCTAAAATAATTCTATATAAGTAAGTGATTTATAATATTTATTTATAAAAAATATAATTATATCTTATATTTTATATATTTTTATCAAATTAAATAATTTATAATTTTACACAAGCAAGTAATTTATAATATTATTGTATTAATATTAACACATGTATGTTTATTGAATTAAATTAAATATCAAAATATAAAAAGTAGTTTTTTTAGAGTGTTTTTTTATTAATTTTTTAAACTTTAAGAAGTATTTAAAAAATACTATTAATTTAAAATTATATACATAAGATTATTTTAATTTATTTATTATTTTATTCTAATGGTCAAATATAATTTTTTATTATTAAATAATATTTCGTATTAATTTTATAAAAACTTAAATTTATATAGAATTTTATCAAATTTTAGAACAAATATTTAAAAATACTCTTTTTATCACAAACGAGAATACATAGACAATAACAAAAAATAGAGAGGTCTATTTTGTCAAGAGCATATTTATGAGTTTCATACATAGACAATAACAAAAAATCCAAATACACAGTTCAGGATTTTATCAAAGTTAAAGGAAAAATAGTTGAAAATACTCATTTAATCATAAATGACAACACACACACACAGAAGTCTGTTTTGTCAAAAGCATATTTCGGGGTTTCATACGCAGACAATAACAAAAAATCCAAGCACATCTTTACGATTTTATTAAACTTCAAGAGAGGAAGTTGAAGATACCACTTTCATCACAAATGAGAACACAGGCACACAGAGGTCTGTTTATTTCGGAGTTTCATACGCAGACAACAACAAAAAATCGAAGCACATGTTCATGAAGTCTTGGCAGAAAAGCCTTCAGCATTAAATGTAAAGCTGTGTCCAGAAGAAGACATTGATACATTTCATTGTATTAGATTTTTCCATTCAATTATTTTTCATGCTAAAGTTCTTGCAAATGTACGCGTGTCTGTGTGTGTGTTTGCATGGATATACATCTTTTTGACGTATCAAATACGCTTGATATGACTAGACATTGTATTTCTCAGTATTTCTTTTAACATTATCATTGGAGTACACGTTACATAATATTTCTTTTGATTTTCTTAACAGATCTTTGAATGATATGGATAGACAGTCAGAATATAATAATGTATATTGTGTGATATGGCAGTTTTCTTTTTGAAGAATAAGAACATGTACAGAAAGATTTCCTTCTCGAAGTATGATGTGGTTTCATATTGTGTTCGGGTTAGATTTAAAAGGATGCTGTCTTTGAATGTCAAAATTGTTTGTGTTATTTGAAATCAAACTCAAGCAACTGACCCGGAATTCTGTATTAAATAGTAATAAATTATTTTTAATATTTATAAGAATAAATTCTTTATAGTCTAATGGATATAATTTACGGAGAAAAAGTAATAACTCAATCCATAACAAGATGGTAGAAATTAATTACGTATAATAATTAACAAAAAAATTTTTGCATTCTTTCTATTCTTGGTATTCAGACGAAGTTATTGTGATTTCTACTACAATTTTTTTAAGGTTACCACTATTATATTATGTATAACAATGAATATATAAGTGAATAGTTTTCATTGAAAGTTGGTGATTATTAACTATTTTAATTATTTTATATATTATTAAAATTAAGTGAAAATACAGTGGTATTAAGTATTTTTAAATAAGAAAGAATGTAAATTTAACTGTAAAAAAAAAAAAAATTCTATTATTTATTAATTTTTTATAAACGTAAACACTAGATTTTTGCTGTTAACGAGAAAAGCCCAAAAATATTAGAAGATATAGTAAAGCCAATTAATATTGTTTAAACTAATCCGGAATCTCTGGTTTGAAGTAGACAAAACAGTCCACAAAGGAGGGCAAAATAATGGTAATTTATTGCATCATTGAGTTTTCGGGATGGGAATTGGTCAAAGTATCTTCTCCAAAATTGATGGCTTGGAAAGCTTCTTTCTTTGAATTTCTCTCTGTATGATGTACCGGCTGATGGCGATGTATTTGTGAAATACAATAGGCCGCTCAGGTGGACTTTTATATTTGTTTATGCAATTGCATACTTCCAAATTTCTAAAAGCACTATGTCCCATCCAATTTAACCTTCTTGATTGAGATTTTAAAGACCCACCCTCTTAAGAATTATTTGAAAGACTGAAAACAAATCAATATCTAATATTTAAATCAAGTCTTGAATTATCAGCAAATGGAAGACTTTTTCCTATGGCTCTTTCGTCCTAACTACAGTCTCATAATCATGAAAGTTTCTGATTGACCAATGCAAACCATAGCTCGACAGCTTTTATATATATATATATATATGTATATATATGTATAAAATCTTCCACTTTGGGATTATATGTAGAACTTCATCAAAAAAGTTGAGGACAGAGAAAAATAATGGAGGTCGCAAAAATAAGTACTTCTTCAGGTAATTACAGCAAGGATGAAGAAGCCATGCTTCCAGGATTTCGATTTCATCCGACAGATGAAGAACTTGTAGGGTTTTACTTGCGGCGAAAGGTGGAGAAGAAACCGATTAGTATTGAAATCATCAAACAGACTGATATTTACAAATATGATCCCTGGGATCTTCCAAGTACGATTTTCTTATAAGATTTTCTTTTTCCTTCTTTAATTTTCTTGCGTGTTCCATAAGTTTTATTTCATGTTGTCATGGAAGTTCATCAAAATGATCTCAAACTTCAAGATTAACTGTTATAATAACCTATCATCAGTAGAGATATATAAACGAGATTCCTGTTAACCATGTATTTGTATATCTATAGACTTGTGTAATATTTATCAGCTTCTCTTGTTACTCTTGGTAAAGCAATTTTCACTCAAGCAAGCAGTGATCTCGAAATTTTCGAGGGCCTGTAATTACAAGAAGGAACACTTTGAACTCCTAGTGGCAAAATTGTACATAACAACATAATTACACATAATTTGTATAAGCAGGAAAGAGAAATAAACTGTGAACTTTGGTTCAAAGTATCCCTTAATTAGTTTGGCGTTCAATCGAAATATTTCCAACTTCAAAATCATATATATTTTTCTTCCATTGAACTTCCTTAAAGACACAGCAAATATCGGAATATTAAGACAAAAAGATCAACTGGTTTACTGTTGAAAACTTAATTTTGCTGTTCATAGATGCCCACATCCGTGAATATTTCATTTAATTACATTAGTAATTAAAAGAACTATTATCTTATATTTACGTCCTCGTGCATGTTTAATTATTGACTTTGCTTCTCGCAATTTTGTCCTTTCTGACGACGATGAAGAGGTTAGCTCAGTTGGGGACAAAGAGTGGTACTTTTTCTGCATAAGAGGAAGAAAATACAGGAACAGCATTAGGCCTAACCGAGTCACAGGATCTGGATTCTGGAAAGCAACCGGCATCGACAAACCGATTTATTCAGTGAAGGAACCACCCCATGAATGCATTGGCCTCAAGAAATCGTTGGTTTACTACAGTGGAAGTGCTGGAAAAGGAACCAAAACTGATTGGATGATGCATGAGTTTCGCCTTCCTCCAAGTGGGAAAAGTAGCAACCTCTCCAATGCCAAGGACATTGCTCAAGAAGCTGTAAGATTCTACTTGTTCCTCCTCCTTAATTGTTAGTTATTTCTCTTCTCAAAAAGTGATTATTTTGCATTATGTCATTGATTTATATTGAAGCTAATAATCAATATACATCTAAATTTAAGTTAGCTTAGCCTAAGCTATATTTCAATGTAAGCAATGCTCGAAAAACTCGATAACTTTAAGCAAATCATGCTTGAATAACATCTAATTTAAATCACCTATGGTTCCGAAGTATGTTGTGTGTGTGTGTATATATATATAGTCCTCTTTTGCTAATGTCCGAAAGTATTTTTTGGCTAATTCAATACATCGTCTTTGGTAGTGTATAATTGTGTTGGGGGTGCAGTTGTGTTTGATGATACAAGCAATATTGTCCGTCCATTCAATATATAAATTTATGGTGGACAGCATTGACTTAAATTTTAATTTAAAATAGTGACACAAACTTTTTAGCTAATGTTTGAAATTATTATTTTTTTAATTTTAAATCTAATTATTAGATTGAATGAATTAATTGATAAGAATTTGTGTTTCAATTTAAGTTAGAAAAATCAAGTTAAAATAATAACCCACCCTAAATAATAAAGTGTAGACGTCTGCGCTTCATAAAAATTTAGATCTTGTGCAGATTAGTGTTGTTTTGATTACATATATCGTTTTCTTTGATTGACAAATGATGGAAATTCAAAACCTTGAAGATTTGCAGCTTCTGAGGAAGACAGAGCACAATGAATACTCATATTTTTCTTATTGAATTTGCAGGAAGTTTGGACACTATGCCGAATATTCAAACGAACCCCATCGCACAAGAAGTACATGCCTAACTGGAAAGACGCTAGTGCTACCAAACACAAGCACACTGATTCAAGTTCTAAAACCTGCACCAGCAGCTTGGAATCTGAAAACAGCAGTGAGCAGTACATGAGTTTCGGAGATTCTCATTATCATCAGCAGCAAAACGAAAGAAAACCCAGCTTTATCATCAACCACGTTGAGGAAAGAAACCATCTGTTTATGACTCAGTTTAACCCTATTGTTGAGTATCCATATTCAGCATCTTATTCGAGCTCTTGGAATCCGAGCGGTGATGACTTCTTCACAAATGCAAACTGGGATGAGTTGAGATCAGTAGTTGAGCTTGCAGCTGATCCCTCTCATCACGTTTTTGACTGTATATAAATTGTCGTTGTAGCAGGCAATATATGAACCTACCTCCGTTTAATAATGATATTATTATTATTATTTGGTTAGTTTTCTCTGCTAACAGATACTTTATTAGAAACTTCAATGAATATTGACTGTGCTATGAACAGCTATATATGTATTTTTTGGGCCATATTCACAGCATTATATATTGAGCTCACACATTCTAGTAAGCAGATTACGAGTAATTTTCAGAACATATACCTTGTATGTTGGCGTTGGAATAGACAGCATAGATAATTAATTGAGTTTCTTAAAATTTAACTTATTCCTAAAGTCTAGTATTAAGTTTGCTAGAATCACACTTTTAAATCTTGCATAGACAACTAAACTTTTAGGAAAACTCCAGATATCCCTGTACCTGTTGGATATTTTTCTTGTTTAATTATATTGAGATTTGGTTGACAGATGATTGATAATTTTGTTTTATATTTCTTCTGCCAGTATTCAGACAACGCTAAGGATTTTAATTTAAGTTTTTTATGCACACATACGAGTTCATCGCATCCTCATGTTGCTATTTTTGTAGCCATCAAAGAGAAGATAAACAAAAAATTGGTGGTTGCCACTCATAATCATTTAGTCAACATCATAACAAAAAGTCAATGCAGGAACCTTCGTTAGAATTTCTTAATAAACGGGGCAGGTTTGAAAATAGGTGATTCCTGTGGTCAAAACCCATGACCGGGTTGTCCGAACACTTTTGTTCTAAGAAACCAACTCGAAAATGCATCACAGTAATGTTACAGTACATTCAATTCTATCATACAGCCCCCCCTTTTTTTTCTTCCTGTTACATTTTCCAAGTTTCTCAAATGTAGAATATAAGTTCAAAAATGTGAAAGTTAATGTAGGACACACAACAAAAATTTTGAAAGTTGCATCGAAAATTGGGAAGCTGTAACCCTGCCTTCCTCTTCTCAGAACAACATTAATACTCCTGCATTTGTCAAAGATATGCAATAATAATAAGTAAAAATTACATAAGATCAAAAAATTCAGTCACTTCAGTTGATCATCATGAATCAGGGTATTCAAGTGCTATATCGGAAGTTTAAGACCCAGAACGAATACTGCAAACCTCTGTTTACAACCGGGTGCTAGCTGCTTCCTTCGTTAGGGGCAACTTCTCTCACATCAGCTATTCTTGCTTCTGTTGCCTGAATATCACTCCATTCACCATCTCCAATAGGCCGGAGGTTGACTTGATCCACCGTCATGTGGACCACATTCTCGCCGGGTTTTGGTACTGCTCTAGACACACTTAGACAAACTTTATCAACATTCTCCTCTGACAAGTCTACATCCTTTGTTTGTGGAACAGAATTATCGATATTTGAGGATTTGGTCCTCTCCTTAAAAACTTGTTTTGTGTCAATCTGCTGTCTGTTCACAGAAGATTAGATTGTGTTATCAACATTAATTCCATGTAACAACATCCCCAAGGAACCCAAACCCACATTTTTACGAGCTGATGTGCGCATCTCTGATTGGGAAAAATGACTTTAAAGAGCTAAAGCATCCTACATACTGGCAAGTGGAGCATGGAGCACTTGCATGCATGAGAGGAGGGGCTTGTCCCTGCCTCATCATGAAACAGTAGAGCATTCCGAAACCCACATCACCATATAATTACCATAGAAAGAAAATGGCAGATCCATTTTGCTACCATGTTCTAAATTTAATAGTAACTTGATTTTGGCCTTGAAGACAAACACTGGGAGACGACCTATTGTTGCACGGAAACACATTTTTGTACCATGTGACACAATGCAGTTGCAATGTTCTTTAATTACTTTTGATTTTCTATTTAAATATTTTGGGACTCTCCAATAGATATTGTTCCATCAGTCTGTTCCAAATTCATTAGAGGCGTACACCCAGGGATGAAGCTAATTCTAGAAGAATCATGTGACATTCTTCCATTTTTATCTCTCCCTATTTTCTGTTATGCATGCCCCCCACACACCCCACCCCCCCCCCCGGAGGCTTACACCCAGGGATGAAGCTAATTCTAGAAGAATCACGTGACATTCCTACATTTTTATCTGTCCCTATTTTCTGTTATGCATGCCCACCACACTTCCCCCCTCCCCCCCAACCCAAAACAAAGGGATATTATTCTGCCTCCCTGCTTGCATTCTCTTTGACAGCCTGATTTTTTCTTATTACAGGTAGATGTGTCCAGACTATGCTGATATAAAGCAAGAGTTGCACAAATCAAGCATGTGTTTATCCGTATATTGACTAAGAGGGGATTTAGATGCCAAACCTTTGGAGTTGTGCCTGTAACATGTTCACATATGCTAGAAGTTCTTCTTTGGCTTGTATAGCAGCTGCCTCTTTCTGAGCAGCCTCCTTTATTTGGGCTTCAGCATCTGCCTCAATAACCCTGACCTTCTCCTCTCCTCTCACAAGAGCTGCTTCTAATATGACAACACGTTCTCTAGCTTTTGCAAGTTCAGAGCGCCATAGATGTGCTTCTTGAATAGCAGAGTCTCTCTGCTTAATCAGTTGGTCTCTTTCTTTATTCACCACCGTGCATTTTTCTTCATACTCTTTCAGCTGCAGATATAACAATACCCAAAAAAACCACAATTGTAACAATTCAAATGTTATCCAGTGTCAAAGATTAACATTAATTTATCAATCTCAATATATCACATGGAAAAGACGTAAAAGTAGCATCTGAACACTGCATGCTCACAATTTTCTTATTTAATGAATTTAAGAGTGGAGGATATGTAACTACTTAGGCTATAAAACCAGGCTTCCTTCTAACTCAATTATTCTAGTACCTTCAACATGAATGTCTCGAGCTGCTTCGCAGATTCTTTGTTGATATGCTCAATTTCTGCACAAGCAATGCTCCTATGTTCATCCATTATATAAGCTGCAGAAGCTGCAGCCTCGGCAGCTTCAGCAGTCTCAGACAGTTTTTCTGCTATTTCATTTATTGTCGAATCACGGGCACGAATGTCCCTAGCCAAATTCTGTAATTCCTCATCCTTGACTCGTAGTGTCTCCTGCAAGAGAAGTTATCTCATGATATTAAAGCTACATAAAGCAAATAATTAGATGAACTTAATGCTGGCATCAAAATATTAAAGATTAGAGAGCAACCAGACAAGGTGGCAACATGCCAAGCAAGGCCATGCTGGACAGTGCATATTAACATTATGGTCCAGGAGTCTAATCAATTTTTGGACTCCACGGCATAGCCCCCAGAAGTAGATCTGAGTCATATGTTTAGAGGATCTCCAATTTAGGACAGCTATGAAAATCAGATGCTTTCAAATTTATTGTTGTGAAAATAGTGTAGTAAAGCATGACATGCAACTTATATATGGGCTGTGGATTGTATGAAGGAAAAAGATCGAGACAGAGAAGCTAGACATATAAAATCACTCTAAAGAGTCAAAATATAAAGTCATATGGTAACTCTAGAAATCTTACATGGTATATAGGCAATACAATATTCGTAAAACTCTTCCTTAAACTAATATGACTTAATTCCTATGATTTTTAGATACTAGAATTAGAAACCTAACCTAAATCAACTGAAGAATAAATAAAGACCTAATAAATCCACTTAACCACAGTTAAATGACCGAAATATGCTCAATGAGCAAGAATTGCTAAAACAGGCAAAGTACCTTCATAATGGTCAGATCATCCATTGGACCGTCAGTAATTCTATTTGGCATCATTCCCAGGGCATTTCTCAAAGAGATCTGCATTGCTGCTTCAATTTCTTTAGAACATTCCTGGGCTGTTGAATTTGCGGCAGCAACTACTGTTGCAACTGTTCCCAATTTTGCAGAACCATTTCCACTCAAGGAGTTTACAGCCTCTTTATGGGCTTTTAGAACCAACTGTGCTGCACTGGTTTTTGGAAGGCAACCAAAGGGGGAGGGGGAGGAGAAAATCAACATACCGGTAATGTCAGCTTCAATATCGACGTATGAAAAAAAAATTGACTAATACAGTCCTTAAAGAGGTTTATACATAACAAATTAGAGTAAAACCTTCTTACAGTCATATTTTATATAGGAATAACCTTATAGTCTATTAACTTTTTTGTCCCAATTTGGGCCAGTCATAAATATGAATAAAATTTACATTGTAATAAGTTAGAATTTTTCTAAATCTCGTCTAAAGTAACTTGCCTCCACATAGAGTAATAATTATCTGTATATTACAAAAAATATATGTTATGTTACATTAAAAAAAGAAAAAGATAGAATGAAATATTTTTCTAAAATTAACCTATAACATGGTTGATTTGCTAGTGGAAGAAGGAAAGGTATCACTTGAATTGGTTTAAAGATTGTATGGATTGTGTTATATAATGTATAATATTTATAGAGTTACACTTAGAGAAAAACATTAACGAGAATGCAAACGTTTATAATTTTAAGATGACTTTACATATTCCCAACACTACAGAAATACTTCTACTAGTTTTTTGAAACTATGTCCATCTCTTTTATCAATTTCTATACATTGGATTTGACATACTCCATTAATTAATTATTAATATAGTGCACACTTTATCTTTATGTATCAATTGCACTAAAAATAACTAAGTCAAAATAATCATTTTTGTAATTACACCTTTATTCAGTTATAACCTTCTCATGATAATAAAATTAGTTGGGTCCCAACATGATGATTTTAAAGAGGTTTTATTGGATCATAAACATTACTAGGGATCAGCTGAAAGAAAGTAGGCATGTTTCTAATTATTTATTAGCCAATTACTTTGAGCTGCTCACTGTTTTTGGTCTATCTGACACGTGCAAATCAGAACATCTAATTTGCACTAGAAAGTTCCCTAAACCCAGATGAAACTAACAATTGTTCATTACAACAGAAAAGGATAAGAATGAATGAGTCATGGTTTCCATAGTCATGCGAAGCATGTAGTACAAGATCATAATCAAAATTTCATGGCATTCAATTTTAAAACCCGAAAAGGGTGTTAAAAAAAAACCTCAGAATTGGCATAGTATGACATTCATAATAACCTGTCTGGCTTCCAAAATATTTTCTCATTTGTAGGTACCGACATAAAATAGCAAGATGCAACTACCTCCTAGACTTTAATATTTTATAGAAACACCTTTCCACTCTTCTCATGAACGAATAAAAAATACAAAAAAAAAGGTATCACGTATAAGAGGAAAAGAGTGTAATCCGGTAACAGAATCTGTGGAACAAGCATCAAAATACTTACTGTAGAGTTGATACCCAAGCTCTAGCAGCACCAGGAGTCTCTGCACAAAGGAAGTAATCTTTTTTCTGTGGAGTCCCAATATCTAAAACAGGTCGTTAATGGGTGTGAGTGTAAAGGGAAACCAATTTAACCATTCTAATTTTTGGACTGGACCAAAAACACAGACTCAATTTTTGTCAAAGGAAATCAATTAGATTAATAAGGATACAGAAACAGCAGCCATCATATTTGGGAAGTCCACTACAGAAAAAACAAAAATAAAGCAAAGTTAATTAACATTCATAGTAGTTTCAATCAGACAACTAATAACTGTGAACATAATCAAGCTTCGATAACTATACAACATCAGTCTTACTGGAAGTTCACAGGAGACAGTGTAATCGTGCTATTTTCATCAAATATAATTGTTCCCTTGACAGTTGGCTCATTTCTCCTCGTCCTAAAATCAAGCAACCGACAGGTGAAAATATGAAGGTTAGTGCATTCCACTGAAATGACTGATGCTTTTAAGGAAATTGCGCACAAAATGAACTTACTTGTATTCCATTTTTCCGGTTGTTGGGTCTAAAATCACCCACCTTTCGTTCCATTTCCTCAGCTATTAAAATAAAACACATTAAATAGATTAATTGTAATGACATAGTGATATCAGTCAGCAAACCAAACTGGAGAAAGCTTAATCAATGAATTTCAGTGACAAATTGAATGAGCTGCTCACTTCCTTGCCAATCATAAGTGAACGTATCTTTCCAAATTAATGCTTAATTCACATAAAGTTCTAGAAATTCATCCATATTACAGTAATTAGAGGTTCTGACTTCAGAAACTATATTCAAATTACAATTCACGAAAAATGAAAATCATCAAATCAAGAGAGACAGAGAGAAGATGTTACGGTTTCAGATCGCTTGAGAAGTGGGCCCTGCAACAAGCTGCGACCAGAGCCAGAAGTCAGCTGCCGTTTGATCTTCTCCAAGCTGTTCTCTGGATCCCCGACTCTCTGCTCCATCATCATAACAACCACTTGAATTAATAATTAGGTTAAAAAAATTAAATTTACAAAATTGCCTGTACATAGAGAAATAGACTGACCGTAGAAGCACCATTGGCAGAAGCCATGGTAGATTAATAAATGAATCAAAAATGCTCTTTTTTTTTTTTTTGGAGTGAGTTTGCAATTGTTCGGGGTTTTAACGAGAAGGCTTCTAGGTTTGTTTCATGGACTGGTAGTTGACAATGACCACGTCATCACTTACTGTTTGGTTAAAACTTTTTTTTTTTTTTTTTGTAAAATGCTTGACATGCGCCGGCTTGCGTTGTTATACAGTCACGGTTCTACATGTACATTAATTTGTCCCATCGGTCGGGACCCGACCAACCCTGATCCGAAATCGTGCGGTTTTGGCCCAACAACTATTTGTCAAATATATATATATATTTTTAAAACTAATAAATAATATATTTTTAATAATAATATTATTATATTTGATAGCTAATTAATTAATTAAAATAATTTTATCTATATAAAATTTATATAATAATAATATTTTTATATAGACATTTAAAAAATTAATAAAAAATATTTTTTAAAAAATTATTTTTAAATTTTAATATTTAAATTAATTTAATAATTAAAATTTTAACAGAATAATATTTTATATTATTTATTTATTTAAAATTATTTTAATGCTTGTAAAATCTTTTCATATATCATTAATAATTATTTGAAATAAACATAATTTAAATAAAAAAATAATTGACAACTCTTTTTCTCAACACACACACACACATGTTTAAAATTACATTTGATTTTGATTGGTATAGAACTAAAATTCAATAATTAATAAAAATAAATTTAATATTATAGAGAATATTGGCGGTGCAAAGAGGAAAATAATGAAATACGAATATAAAATAAAATTGAGGAGACGCGGGATTTTAAGAACATGTATAAATAAATGAAAGGAGATTTTAGAGAGCTCACACAAGGCATTTAAGTTAAAAGATATGTTCTTTGACAATTGATTTCGCGGCACTTTTTTGAACCCAAAAAACCCTAGAGAAGAGAAGGAAATCAGACTTCACTCTCCAGTAATAAGCTCGAGCTGCTGCTGAAGGTAATCGAATCGTAATCCAAAGTGCAGTAGCAATTCCAATTGATGAAAAATGGCGGGAATAGTGAAGGCACCGGGCTCATTTGCGTTAACACCGCACAAAGTTTCGGTTTGCATACTCATCCAGCTGTACGCCCCACCCGCAATGACTTCGGCGCCTTTTTCTTTCTCTTCCGTCGCTCAGCACAACCGGTTCGGATTGTACTTGTTCGCTCTCACCAAGGTTAATCTTGAATCACAGTCTCATTTTTACTTTTTTGAAATTGAAACTCAATTATTATTCTAATGCTCTTTTATCGCTTTTTTTTTTTTTTTTGAAAAAAATAGTCTTGTGATGATATCTTGGAGCCAAAACTGGATGAACTTATAAACCAGTTGAGAGAAACTGGAGACATGTTGTATCAGCTGTTAATTGATCAGTTGATCCGTAGGCTATCGACTCTATCGTCACCTGATGATTTGTTCAACTTATTTAGTGATTTGAGAGGTCAGTTTATCATTGGTTATATCAACCTAATTGCCTATTCTATTGGTTTTTTTTTTTTTTTTGTTTTTTGCTTAATTCCTATTTCATGCATATTAATTATGATAATTTTGTTTAGGTATCCTTGGAGGACCTGACCCGAGTGCTGTGGATGACGAACAGGTTGTTTTGGATCCAAATAGCAACCTTGGAATGTTTGTCCGTCGCTGTCTTCTTGCTTTTAATCTATTATGCTTTGAGGTATGTATATCATTTTTTCTTTCTTTCATTTTAGTCCGCAAGATATGTATCTGTATGATATATTGGAAAGCTAACGTTAGTTTGTTCCAAGTTCGATACCCTCGATTAGTTGAAAATAATCCATGCTTCTATTTTCGTGGAATTTACTCTGACAAAAAAAATTGTGGAAGTATGTGATTACATAATATGCAGGGCTTTTGATATTAGATTATTTTGCTGAGCATTAAGTCATCCCATGCTATCAGAATTTACATTGATGTTGTAGTAATGTGGATAAATGAAGAAACCAAGGGAATGTCGTAGTATTGTGCTTCCAGAATTTACATTGAGTTGTGTGATTGAAGATGTATTTGTTATTCTATGGGACAAATACTTTTTGCTCCATTAACAATATTTAAATCATTCATACTGTAGTAATTTTCATGTCTATTCCTTTATTATTTATATCATTAACATGTAGTGATGAATTCTTCTCTAGGATCCTTTATGCTATTTTTTTGGGGTTATTCGTTTTTTTTTCTGTTTTACATCATACTTAGTTCAGGATTTCGAATTCTTCTTTTTTCTTTCTATTTATTGTGTTATTCAACAATTTTTAAATATTCAAAATCATGAGATGTGGAAAATGGTCATCTAGACTTGTTACTCTTTAAGTGTATTAAAAAACTCTGCATCCTACTAGTTCTTTTTTCAACTATATATTAGTTTTCGTCAGTTGTCAAAGTTGGGCAAATATTAAAAGGGATCAACAGAATCAACTCTCCGACTATGCTTTACCCTATATTTGCACTTAAATGTTTAATAATGGGATCTGTGGGATAAAGTCTGACTCTTAGTTTCCATTTGGGCTTTGGTCTATTAGGCATTCCAAAATTCCTCTTTTCTCTTCATTCACCTCAATTTGGAGGAGTGGTTTTGAGGTAGGTTTGTCCAGCCTTGTACAAGGATGGGTGGCTGTTCATTGTTTGTTGCTCTTGGACTGTTTTTGGAAGCTTCTCCATTTAGTTTTCGTTCCCCTCCCCAGAACCCACATCTCAAATGGCTGACTTTGTATGTGAATATTTTGTGATGTTATTGATCACCCTAAAAATGACTCTATTCTCTCCTTAATAGTTCTTTCCGATGTTGGAACCTTGATGACTTTGTTGGTTTTGTGCTTCTATCCCCTCCCACTTCTGTAGTCATTTTTTTTTTTAAAAAGTCTTAGTGTTTGTTCTTGTGTAAATGAACAGTCTGATGTATGTGTTACTGTACTCTTTTCCATTGCAAAGAACAATTCAACTTGTTTGATTTTGGAATTTTAATGCAGGGTGTGTGTCATCTTTTAACAAACATAGGGATCTACTGTAAAGAAGCCATCTCAAGTTGTCCGGCTTATGACTTACCGTATTTGGATGAGTCTAACAATGAATTGGAGGCATTATCAGAACATGAAAACATGGATTTGGAGGATATTGTTTTTGAAAAAGTTTATAAAGAAATTGAAGCAAGAAAAAAGGCTAGTGAAGAAGTTTCTTTTCACCTTCACGCACCAAAAGCATTTTCTGGGTTAGTTGAAGGTATAATTACTTCATTCTTGTCAAGCTTGCATTAATTTTATGGAATCTTGTTAGCAGTTTTGCTTTTGTAGAATTATGGTGCATTAGCAACTTTTGAATTTGATCCGGCAAATCTTGTTGCCAGCATGCACAGCTAGGAAAAGAGGGATTTCATTGTTTCCCTAGTATCAGTAGTAGAAAAATAATAGATGGGTAATATATTCATTCTTCTTATTCATGGAGCGCAGAGCCTTTTATTTTTTTGTGCTAAGAAACTAGAAAAAATTATATTGCAATATAGTGGACCAAGTGTCCACAAGAAAAGCAGAACCGTAGAGAAAAGGAAGCAAAGCTATACACAAACAGCCAAAAGCACCTAAAATTCTGTTTTGAAACCCCAGAAAATACTTACCCCTGTACACAATTGAGCAAATCTACACAATTTGATCCCCAAGACTCCCTCAAAATAAAAATGGATGAAGAAAAAGAGGTATCTTGGAACTCCTGAGAAACCGAGGCCCAAAGCAAAGCAAAAAGGTGAACTCTACCCCACGAGTGGAGCTAAATCATTTAATTCCCATGGAGAGAATGATTAGCCGCTAAACATGTATCCTTGGCTGCACCGATACCTTTCCTTTGCATTATTTCCAGAGACTCAAGGCCCTTGGCTCTGTATTTGTTTATTTCTTTTGCTTTTAAACCTTTCTATCTGTTATAGCAGCTTGAATTTTAGTTTATAATTTTTAGCTTCTGTCTATATAGTGGCAAGAAAGAAATAGAAGGATTTTTGAAGAAAATTCGAGGAAGACATCAATCTTGTGCAGAATAGAGTCTGTTTACTAGCATAACACTGTGCATCTGTCTTCTTTTTCTATTTGTTGTTGAAACTTACAGATGTTATAATCTTTCTTTTTGAGAGCTCATCATTGTACATTCTTATAGATCTGTAGTCATCCTTCATGGTTTCCCTGTTTCTTATATATCATTGTTTATTCATTTTAGCAACCAAAAAACAAAAACGTAGAAGGATTGCGATTCATTTTAACAGTGTTTGTGTTGGTATTGTGCCATGGTGTGGTTTGTATTATGCCATGCTACTCTAGCAAGTCAAACTTTCCTTGTTTGAACATATTTTGATGTTGGTCTGATCAGTTGATTGGATGGTGAGAATTAATTACTGTAAGGTTTGTTCTCCCATAGAAAAAGAAAGAATTTTTAATATCTTCTCGTTTATTTTAAGAATCTAGATAGTTTTCCTTTCTTTTCATTTATTTTTGGCTATATGTGGTATCTCAGAAATTATGTAATATGAGTGTCTTAACTTTAACAATGTGCCTTCGTTACTTTTGCATGAATTTTTCTGCCACCAGTTTCCACCTTGCACATTCAAACTCATCTCTGTTTACACACACACATGTGTGTGTGTATATTCGTTTCTTTTTCTCACTTTAAATATTAATTTATGTAATTACCCTTACACTTTTCTAATATGGATTTTCTTAATTTGTGCTTCTTTTAGATATATTGTTTGATATCTTAAGGTAATTATGGGCCTAATCATGAGGACAATTAAACATGCAGATATTGAAGTTTCAGCTGTCCCAAAATCCAAACGGGCTGACAAATATGGTGAAACTTCTCCCTATGCACTCCCACCAAATGATGCATTGAGAGAATTTGACTCCATTGACGGGGCATTCCTACGTACGAATTGGCAGATGCAGGGGTACTTAACGGAGCAAGCTGATGCAATTGAAAAGTAAGTTGTAGTTTGACTTGTTTCTCTTTGTTCTTTATCTGTCAAATGTAGTTTATGCTGTGTTGATTCTCTACTTTCTTGTGACAGACATGGTAGTTCTTTCTCACGAAATGCTTTTGAACGTATTCTAAGGCAGCTCCAAAAATTGGCACCTGAATTACATCGTGTAAGTTAACACGCATCTGATATAGTGGGCATATACTTTGTTGTTCTTCCGTTAGTCTGTTTTGCTCAGTGACTGGTCTTCTCTCTCTCTCTCTCTATACATCCATACATACATACATACATGCATGCATACATATATATATATATATATATATTTGAACTTTGCTTAACCACATTGCAGGTTCACTTCTTGCGTTACCTGAACAGCCTACATCACGAGGATTATTTTGCTGCTTTAGAGAATCTTCACCGCTATTTTGATTATAGGTAAATAACAATATAGCCCTCTCTGGTTTACTGACTTGATGAATTACTTTTTTAGTTCTAGTGTCATTTCCTACATTAGATAACTTTCATTGATACTACCCATTATTTAATTGAAATTGCCATAGTTTGCAATGCCATTGGCATTGTGGAATCATCTTGGTTTTTTGCCTCTTAACAATTTCAATTGTGTTCTTTTGGTAGATGTTGTTCTCATCCACATCGTATTTCTTGTTTTGTTGTCCACTTGTTGTATATTTCTCCTCATCCTATATTTCTAGGATGTACTTATTTCCATGGATAAGTAACCCAAAATAAAAAAAATCTAGGTAGGGCATGACACGAGTTTCATTTCATTAAAAATCATTTGTGTAGTTCAGATTTTAGCATTTAACCTAGTTAATTAAGCAGGTCAAGCCAAGGAGCAACCTTTTTGAGTTATAGTAAGCTGTAATTTTTGTATTGGCTTTGCATTCAATTTGTAATCCAGAAACCATACAAAGTTTATCACTTGGTCTCTAACATGAGTGGATGCCCTTCATCAATGATTCAATTCATTTCTACTACGGGAATCTAATTAGACAATGTGCTGTTGGATATCAGATTAAAAAAGCAGTATGTTCTTGAACAATATTTTCCTACAGTTTTATGTATCTTATGCTCAACCTGTTAAGGATTTGGTTGGCATGGCTTCTTCAAGTAGATCTCATTCCGGTAACTTTTATCTGCAGAGTTTTTAGTGAAAAGTTTTTGGTTGCTTGGTTGTCAATCGCACTTTTAGCAAAAGCTATGTAATTACCTTAATAGACCAGTGTTTTAAGGCTATGTTATGAGAGGAATGAAGTAAATGTTTTAAAATAAGTGAAGCGTGATTTAGGCAATTTAGACCTTTAAAAATGCTTAAAAAGTTCTACTTCCAAGAGCTCAAGATTTTAGTTTCTTAAAATGGAGGTAAAACAACTTTTTTAATTCTCCATAAGCTTTTCTTTAATTGCAACCAAATGACACAAGAAAAAATTGTAGAGCTTTCGAAATTAAAAATGCTCTTTTGGGTAGAGAAGCCATATCAAACGGGTTCTAAGTCCTTGTCAAATCTTCGTGCACTTTTTTTGTTTGCTTTGTCTACAGAAATATCCTCTGTTAAGTCTTGGAATTTGAAATTCGTTTTAATTGTTAAATGCAACTAGACTTTAATTTCTTTGTAATTGACAAAGGTGGTTGGTTAGGCTGGCCTGTCAATAATGAGTCGTTAATCCAATGTGTAATTTTTTCATGAACCTCGCCTTCTCGTTGAATTGAGGTATCGTTGATCTTTGCCTATTAGGATTTGATTAGGTCTTGGTGATTTGTGTTGTTTGGGAAAAATATGTGAGTAATTAGGTATATGATGTAGCAACCAGGTATAGGTTTAGGGCTGTGGTATTGCATCTAAGGCAATTATATAAGTGCTGACATATGCCAAGTCTTTGTGAACTTGTTTTGATATGATAGTTTTTTTTTTTTATAAAAAAATTCTGTAGTTTTCAAAATGATTCTTGTCATGAAATGTAAAGTATAGAGATGACATTGTTTATGACAGAAGAACTAATTTGATAATTATGAATACAAAAGTGCAGGGACTGAGGGATTTGATTTTGCAGAGCCTTCAATAGGTTGCAATAGTTTTGGAAGATATGAAATAGCCTTGTTGTGTTTGGGCATGATGCATTTCCACTTTGGGCATCCAAAGCAAGCATTAGAGGTAAGCACAGGGAAAGTGTTTTTTATTCCCTCCCCGCCCAAAATTAAAACCAAAAAAAAAAAAAGAAAAGATCCATTTAAACTTCTCTAGAATTGTTCTTGTTAATTAACTATTTGCTTAATGATGCTCAGGTCTTAACTGAGGCTGTTTGTCTCTCTCAACAGGTAATCTCCATAGTTTGTGTGTCTATTTTAATCTAGGACCAATTTGCTTGATGTGGGGTGTGTGTGTTAAAAAATGGTAGTTTTATGGAGATGCAGTGTGTTGGCATCTTTTGGGTAACTTGGCAAGGAAGAAATAGTGTTATAGTGTTATTTGAGGATGTTTGTTGAGAGGGTCATTGGTGGTTAGCGTCAAATTCTGGGCACATTTATGGGTTTTGGTTTGATAAGAATTTCAGGGAACTTCTTTTTCTTTATTCTCATCATTCAGGGTTCTGTTTGTATTAATCTTTTGAAGTTATCTTTGAGGTGCCTTATTAGGTTTTTTAGGTGTTGATTCCTGCGATTGGATTTTGGTTAACCTTTGTTGCTTTTTAACCTCTTTTATAAATTATTTACGTTGCTTGTCGAAAAATTAACAAGAATTAAGCAAAAGAAAAAAATTGGTAAAATTGGATTCTGACATTCTTTCTATATTGTTTTAAATCTCATTTTGATCTTGGAAATATCTCACATATGTAGAAAGGACGATATAACTCCTGTAATTCCAAATGTTATTATTCATTACAATGTAACTAGAAAAAAATTTAGAGAGCTCATATATTTTGTTAATATATAAAATTCACACTTACATTGTTTTGTGTATACCAGCATACCAATTAAATCAACGGGACCTTCACAAGCATAATGAGTCATACCCATGTCTATATGGTATTTTGTCTCTAGAGGGATCACATTGTCAAACACCCATGTCCCTGGTGGACAACTTGAACCGTGTTTCTGATTATGTTTCTATCTAATTATGTTCCAATTTGTTGAGCATGATGTCGGGTTAATATTATAATGAAGCCTTCTGCTGTTATTCTCTCCATTAATGATAACCTTTTTAACTAATATATTTTATGTTTTTCTAGTTCCAACTATTTTTTTCCAAAAAAGCCTGATGGTTTTCTTTCAATTTATGCAGCACAGTAATGATACCTGTCTTGCATACACTTTAGCAGCTATTTGCAACTTGTTGTCTGAGATTGGTATCTCAACTGCTACTGGGATCCTTGGAACGTCATACTCGCCTATAACGAGCATAGGCACTTCACTGTCTGTCCAGCAACAATTGTTTGTTCTGTTGAAAGAGTCTTTTAGAAGAGCAGAGAGCTTAAAGTTAAAGCGATTAGTGGCTTCCAATCATCTTGCAATGGCCAAATTTGATTTAACAGTAATGTTTGCAAATCACAATATGCATTGGCTTTTTGGTTTGTCTTGCAGTTTAGATTGTAATTGTCGCATTATCTGTGCAGCATGTGCAAAGACCACTTCTATCATTTGGTCCCAAAACTGCTATGAGACTTAGGACATGCCCAGCTAATGTTTGTAAGGTAATGTGGTGTCTTTGTTTATATCTGGAGCTCATATTTAGATGGCTTGCTGATTTATATTGTTTCTTACTATAGGAACTGAGATTAGTTTCTCATTTAATTAGTGAATTTGGCTCGGAAAGCTCTACAATGACAACCGATGGTGCTTTTAGTACTGCTTGGCTTAAAAATTTGCAAAAGCCAATGGGTTCACTAGTTTTGGCTCAAGAGAATGTCTCTGGAAATGATTCTAATGCTTTCCAATTCTGTGCACAACCAAGTTCTATACCAGGATCTGTATTGCAATTAGTAGGTTCTTCATACCTGCTCCGTGCCACAGCATGGGAGGCATATGGCAGGTGACCTTTAACATGGACCTTGAATTTTTAATTGTTCTTTGTTACACAAATTCGGATTAATATTGCTTTTTGTAATCCTTCTTTGTCTCATTTATTGATAATTTATTCTGTTCCTTAGTAAATGTAATGTTATTAAGTGATAAAGCGTACACCAAGAAATCCTGGCTAACTGAGATCTGTACTTTACATTAGTTGATTGACTTAACGAGGCAACACCTATGCCATGTTTACTAGGGTATGCTCTTCCCTTGGTGAACGTCCTTCCAGGTGTTTGATTAGAATGCATGGATGTAATAGTTTTAATAACTCATCTTATTTTTTGCGTCAGCTGAAACACTCATTTTAGGGTTGCTAAAAGGCCTCTTTAGCGCTTAACTCTTTAACAGATAATCTTTTTTTATCTTCTTATAGACTTATAATTGATGAAGATTGGCCTGACATAAAATCAATGGCTGTATTTCATACAAGTGATGTACTTTATACAGTTTTGTTTCGCATTCTGTTTTTGATCAATGCTTGGCATAGCAGAGTGCAATGTTATGACACATGGTAAGTGTAGATTCCTAAGATTCTAAATTTTGAGATCTAACAGTTTGTTTACTGCCCTACAGATAGCATTTACTGTATCAAAGTGATAAGAGCATTTCAATATGCTTTAAATTGCCTTGTTAGACTAAAGTGCTTAGAATTCGAGCACCATTTCATTGGGTAAAATTTTAGGTCTTCTCCATTCTGTACTCCTTTGTTGGAGCCTATTTGATAACTTGTGTTATACACCAATGTGGGTATGCAGCACTAGTTTTGCTATGCAGAAGGTTATGATGAACATTAAATCTCTCTTTGCAGCATCTTGTTCTTATGCCTTGTTGTTGTATTGTGTTTGAGCATTCAGGAATCCTGATTATTTTTGTAATACTGGTGTTAAATTTGACTAAAATTTCCTTATTACAGGCTAACGATTGTATTTTTTTTGCTGTCACCAGTGCCCCTCTTACTCGAATAAATACATTAATATATGCAACCTGCTTCGTTGATGGTTCAAGGTATTGTATTGGAAAATGCCACAAAATTTATTCACGATAGTGCTAATCTATACTTTGCTTGTTTCTTATACTTCTGGTTCTTTATTTCGTTTTAAACCCTCGTTAACATGAGATTGGCCTTTTCTTGGACTTCCCCAGTTTATCTGATGCAGCGTTAGCTCATGTGAAGCTCATTCAACATCTAGCAGTATTTAAAGGATACAAAGGTCAGGCAAATGCTTGAATTGCTTATATTAGTCCATTGATGTTGTAGAAGATTGTCCTCTTTATTGTAAAACGTTTCTCTTTTTCAAAACGTATCTGTTTTTTTTCTTTTATGGAGCTGCATTATTCAGAATTACTGTTTGAGAAAAGTTTCAAGAGATTAGCTGAGCATATATTATTGAGCACCCAGTCTCTTTCTTGAATGGTTAATTATGCATTTGGGCTTGTGAGTAATACCATAACAGGGTAAGATGTAACAGACTAAACATCTAGTGGGGTTTTTGAGATGGGTAAAGTATGTTTAGGCATCATGCAAGAGAAGTACCTTTTGGCTTTTGATCCCATAGGAAGGAAATGTAGAAGTTCTGTTTGGTTATGCATTACATTAAATACTTTTTTTAAGGCAAAAAAGTTGATATAAGTTTGAAATGAAAACAAAAACTGTTGTAGTGAAAATCAATACTATGCTGTTTGAAGTCCTTTAACTGATAAGACACCTGACGGCAAGATTCCCTTGGTTTTCTTGAGGACTATCTTTTCACTCTCGAGTAAATCAGTTTATCATATATAAAGCTAATACCTTTTCTTATGAATATAATCATGAATAAAACAGGTTGTGTTTTCCATATATTGTTTGCAGAGTCAGAAAACCATTGTGTAATAATATTTGCAAAGGTTCCAATTGTTTCATGGTTCAAGGTTTTGATATTCTCTGTCTCTTTCACACATGCATATTTTTCTTCCTTCATGGCACTTGATTTTATTGCTTTTTCTCTCCACTTTCAGAGGCCTTTTCAGCTCTTAAATTTGCAGAGGAGAAGTTTCTATCGGTTTCAAAATCAAGAATATTGATACTAAAGTTACAGCTGCTCCATGAGCGTTCTTTACATCGGTAATGTTGACAGCCAGAATTGCATCAGTCTAGTTTTTAGTGTAGATCATGTTGACACTTACAGTGGCTTTTCAATTATGCATTCTATCATCTAATTATCCAGAGGACATCTGAAGTTAGCTCAACAAGTTTGTGATGAACTTGGAGTCATGGCATCATCTGTGACTGGTGTGGACATGGAGCTGAAAACAGAAGCAAGCCTTCGTCATGCTCGTACGTTGCTTGCAGCAAACCAGTTCAGCCAGGTTTGATATTTTTTCTGAATCAAAATTCTTGTCCTGTTTCTAATTTTGCTCTCTGCAAAATTGGAGGCAGAGCTCTTTTTGTATTTTTATATTTTTTATCTCATAATAAGACGTATTTTATGATTCTGACTGAAGTAAAGAATAATTATTTCTGTTTGCATAGGGTTCTAGATTCTGTAAATCCTAAATAAGATAAGAAGAAAAAGTCTAAAGACTGCTGCATTAGATGGACATGGTGCCGGCTAAAAATTGCTAATTTATCTTCTGGTTCAATGGCACAGTTTTAGTATGTATATCTTCTGTAGTAAAGCTTTCTCCAAGTGTAGGTACAAATTTATAATTTCTATAAAATAAAAGGTTAATACATATCATTCTTTGGTTTTACTGTTTCTATCGATCCAAATCTAATATTTTCCAAAATTTTAAATCTATTTAGTTTGGTTGGTGTGGTTGATTTGGTTTTTTTTAAAACCAAAACCAATTCAATACTGAATGGATAACTGTTGGTTTACTATTTTTAAACCAAAACCGATTTAATGCACTTTGAAATTGTTACAAATCATCAGTTTGGACCGGTTCGGTTTGGTTTTGCCCACCCCTAGACCAAACCACATCTTTTTAACTGTTAGAAAGTGTAATTTCTTCTTATTTCTTGAAAAGAAAATAATATGTACAATATTTGTGGAGTTGACCTATACAACAAAAAATAAAAGGAAACCTAAATATACAAGAAAATCTGCCTATGCTAGAACTATAAAAATTACAGGTAGCCTTCGAGAATAATGAAATAAAACGGTTTTCTTTTTTCATTGAGAATAAGAATTGCTCAAGAATAGAATTCTGACTAAGAACTCTGCCAATAGTAACTGACACGAATAGTGAAGCAAGGAACCAGATTTGCATATATTACAAGCTGTACATGTTACTTAACAATTAGCATCCTTTCAAGCAAGTTGGGAATAGTAAAAATCTTTCTCCTGGTGTCAGCAGTGGTGTCAAATCTGTTCTTCCAATATCTTTGGTATATAAGTGTATGCACAAATGCAAACTAAGACTCCACAGTTGGGACATCTGGAGTTAGGGTCCTGAGTTTTACAATTGAACTGGTCACGAAACTGGAAGGGAGGGAGGGTCAAGAACCTGGAATTTAACTGAAATTCAACCATGACATCGCATCACGTAGTAAATTGTTGAATTATTTATAACACTTTAATGCTTAGTTATACGTTAGTGTCCCATACTAAATAAAGAATAACTTTTCTTGATCTCTTGTTTTTCATCATTCATTTTTAACTTAGCATTATTACAATCAGAAAAAATAAAGATAACAAAGATGCCCATAAGTTATCATAATGGATGTCCTGATCAAATGAAAGTAACTCTTTGTTTCTTTCTGTGTACTTAATTTTTTTACCTTCTGCATCTTCACACTATATTCCTTGCAGGCAGCAGCTGTTGCACACTCTCTCTTTTGCATGTGTTACAAATTTAACCTACAGGTTGAGAATGCCACTGTTCTTCTGCTGCTTGCTGAAATTCACAAGGTATAACAGTTGACTTCTTCCATGTATGTTTTGATAGCCAACTAGATTGGAAAGTTATTACTACACTCTCTAATACTATATGTACAACGGTTTTCCATGAAAGCTCTTTTATGTAAACCTTTTCCGAACCCCCTTCACATTGTACCACACACATAGATACCATATTCAACATATAAACGTATTTATATCTTCATTTCCATATTGGTTACTTAACAGCCACGTGGCTGCCTCATGGACTTGATGTTCGATTAATTTATAGACTTAAATTTTGAATGAAATTACAATCTTGGTTGGGCTTGCATAGAAGAAATAAGATCAGTCAACCTTAAGGATATGTATGTACATATTGTTTTCTTTTACTTCAAAGTTCTTCAAGGGTGATTTCTTATTTTATATGCTGTCCTCAGAAATCAGGCAATTCTGTTTTAGGCATTCCATATGCATTGGCAAGCCTATCATTCTGCCAGTCACTTAACTTGGATCTTCTTAAAGCATCGGCTACTCTAACACTGGCTGAGTTATGGTTGACTCTTGGTTCAAACCATGCAAAGCGGGCTTCAATCCTGATTCGACGGGCTCTTCCGATGATTCTTGGTCATGGAGGCCTAGAGCTCCGTGCTCGGGCTTTTATTGCTGAAGCAAAGTGTTTTCTATCTGATCCAAGCTTTTCAGGTTATTTTATTCACACCTTGATTTCAGTAGGACACATTTCTTTTTCAACAGCTAAGGAAAACATAAAAATTCCAAGTATAGATGTTGTAAGTACATGCAAGTTTATTTTCTTTTGGGACGAGGGAAATGGGGGCAATTGAGTGTGTATTTATATGTTATACTATTTGGCCAAATGTATCATCCTCGCATTGGGTCCAGATGTTATCTTCAGATTTAATTCAATGTCACATATGATCTTGGATTGTTTTATCATTTTATTATTATTGTTGTTATTATTTGCATTTAATGTTGTTTGGAACAAACCTTATTTAATATGGCCTTAGGTCTCATTTCTGGTAGTTGTAGCATCCTGATTTATGAATGTGTTTTTAAATCCCTGCATATGTGAAAGTTAGCTGATATAAGCAATATAATTTATTATGACTTTCTTATTATTGGATTATCATTAAGTTGTGGTGAAATTGGATTGAAAGTTTGAAGTAGTTATTCACGTAAGTAGCTTCTAATGTTGCACCATCTTACACAACTTTGGGATCTAGTGAAGATTCTATAGATCATAGTAGACCCTTTCACTGTGCTAATGGCCGTCATCTAAACTCTCAGCTATAGATAAAGATAAAGGATATTGCATCTTCTTTTTTGGTATTAATTGATCAAGATAGAAAATTTACTTAATTGATGAGGTCTTATATCTCATTGAATTTTTCTTCCAGTTTGTCAAAATCCTGAAGATGTACTAGATCCTTTAAGGCAAGCTTCAGAGGAGCTTCGAGTTTTAGAGGTGAGTTTACTTCTGAGCATAAAACTGTGGATATTTTGCATTTCATTTTCTGGTCAAATTGGATATCTCAGTCTGCATTCTCAAAAGTTTTTCATATTGATGCCTTAAAAAATGTTTGTTTCATATTCTCAGGGTGACTGAAACTCGAGTCATTTAGGTCCTAGTGGTCCGTCTATCCAATATGCTGTATTTCTTATCCCTATTGCATGGATTAGGTGATCTAGCACAGGTTGTCTGGGTTGACATTACAAAATAATGATCCAGTAACAGAACATTGTGGCAACCATTCTTTGCTTGGAGTCTTGTGGATAGTCTTTATCATTTTTTACTCCAATATTAAACCTCGTGTGTAGGCATAGTACAGTCCTCTGGCTGTTGCCAATACTCTTCGTAGGTGTTCAGAAATCCATGGGGTCTGTTGGCCTGAAATTTCCTTTACTATAAAAATGTGATTAAGTTTTCTGGTGCCTCTAGTCCTTTTTTTTTAAAAAAAAAGAATTCATAACCTTTGTTAATGTTTTGGAAAGCATGCTCTGCCTCTGCTTCTTTTCTCTCTCTTCCGCAATCTCTAGTGTTTGATACCTTTTAATTCTATGCATATTATTTTAGCTGTTTACTCATGCATTTATATTAGAGCTTAATTGTCATGATTGAAACATTGCATTTGTTGCACAGTATCATGAATTGGCAGCTGAAGCTTTCTACTTATTGGCCATCGTATTTGACAAGCTGGAGCGATTTGCAGAAAGAGAAGAAGCTGCAGCTTCATTCAAGAAGCATATGCTGGCTCTCGAGAATCATCAGGATGAGGTAGATCCTCTTTTAAATATGCCATGAAAAATACTTCAATATATTCAAGTAATTAGGATATAAGTTGATTATTTGTAAATAACCTCCTTAGTTTTTACTCGTTATGCCTTTCTTTTGAGAGAGCAATTAAGTTCCAACAATTATTGTAACAATGTTATTAGGAGGCAATGCGTTTTGGTCTGCTGTCATTTCTTTTGAGATCCTCATTAGGTTTGAACATGCCAAAGCAATGACTATAGCTTCGAGTGATGAAAAAGATTTTAGAGTTTGTTGACATTGGTGCACGCACTTTATTGCCCATGATTGAGTATTGCTGGTAACTCACTATTTTTTTTCTTTATTTTTTTGTTTAAACTGAATTATTGAGATCAGAAAGCAATGTAATTGACTCGTGAAACACACTATATATGGCGAGTCAATGAAACTATATCCTCATGTTTTCATTGTCGTTGACAAGAAGTCCACAGCAGCTATGGCTATGCCAACTTTTGATCGTCATTCCTGCTGGGACTTTTATCTCACGGGCTTGCTGTTAAGAGCAATTGCCATCGGAGTTGACGGTGCTGAAGTGTCTCCTTCAGTGCCAAGCGGCCTTCTCCGATAAACCTGGATGATCGTGCTGTTACGGCCGAAGGCAACTATACGATGACATTGTTTTGAGTTATGTGAGGTAAAATAATAACGAAAATGATGGTTAGGATTCTTGCTTGTTCTTGCCTGGCTTCGACATCGGAATCACACGGCTAGATCACTTGGTTGTTTTGCCGGAACTGGGAGTGGCGGTTACGTACGTGAAAGGATTTACTGGATTTCTGGAAATCGCTGAAGTCACATCAGAGGATATGGGGAAGGAAGATAGTGGACTGAATTGGGTGATATTAACGAACAATAACGAAATGGAATTGTTTGCCGTGACTGAACCTGTTTTCTGGAAGCCGAAGAGTCAGGCACAGATGTTTCTGGACCACAATAGAGAACTGGAGTGCACCATTTGGCTCTCAAGCCTCAGGTCAGGATAAAGGAAATGCATATGACAAGTGGAATTGGTGGTTTTGAGTTTCTGCCGCCGCCACCGCCAACTTATTAGAGGAATCTGCAGAATCGAATTGGTGATGCGTTAAGTGATGAGCACATTCAGATTAAACAGTGAGGAGATGGGGAATTCTGGTTGACAAGGATGATGGGGGCACTCTTCGTCGGATTTTTACCAAGCCTATTGGAAATGGGCGCGTGCGCATATACACTTTAATTAACTTGCCTCTGTTCTAAATCAGTGAATTAATAATAAAAAATATCTATCATGTTCTACGTACAAAATTAGATTTGGCAGGCCGACGTGCTTTCAGGAGATAGTTGAGAGAGTAGGAGTGCGATGCTTTTAAGGAAGTTACGTATATACTTTACATAATTATAACAAAACTTACGTTAATACGACTTTTATTTCTGTTTAATATTTTAAAAATATTTTATTTTTTATTTAACATTTAAAATTTTATATTAAAAAATTGCAGAGGAAGGAATTTATTTATATTTTAAAGCTTATTACAAGATGACTCGTCGCATCCTCTACTAAATTAATACTATAAAAAAATAATATTAAATAAATCATTAAATTAATAATTCAAATTCACATGATGATTTAACACGTCACCATACAATCATAGGCGTTATCAACAAAAAGATAAACAATCACACGTGTAATAACAACCGTAACAACAAAGAAGACCAAACCAACTCAGTTTGCCTCTGTTGCTGTCTTGTTACATCCGCGGGATCACGCCACAAATATTCAGATTTATAATACCAAAATTGAATATTATTCAGAGCTCGAGAGGAAAAGATGACCATGGGCAAAGAAAACGATGCTTCGGGTTTCAAGCTTGTTGGTTTCAGCAACTTCGTCCGCCACAACCCGAAATCGGACCGGTTTGGCGTCAAGAGGTTTCATCACGTTGAGTTCTGGTGCACCGATGCAACCAACACGGCGCGTCGTTTCTCTTGGGGACTTGGTATGCCGATTATAGCGAAATCGGACTTATCAACCGGCAATATGGTTCATGCATCCTACCTGTTGCGTTCTGGCGACCTCAATTTCGTCTTTACGGCGCCATATTCTCCTTCTATTGCTGGTGATGATGGCGGGAAGTCGACAGCTTCCATTCCAACATTTGATTGTGTTGCTTGCCGGGCTTTCGTTGCGTCTCATGGGCTTGCTGTGAGATCGATTGCTATTGAAGTTGAGGACGCTGAAGTTGCTTTTAATACTAGTGTGGCTCACGGCGCCAAACCTTCTTCTTCTCCTAAAATTCTCGATAATGCTGCTGTAATTGCTGAGGTTCATTTATTTGGTGATACTGTTCTGCGTTATGTTAGTTATAAGGACAACAATAGTTTTAATTTCTTGCCGGGGTTTGAACCGATGGATGAGATTTCGTCGTTTCCCTTGGATTACGGTATTAGACGGCTTGATCATGCCGTTGGAAACGTGCCGGAACTGGGTCCGGCCCTTGCTTATGTGAAGGGTTTTACTGGGTTTCACGAGTTCGCTGAGTTCACAGCAGAAGATGTTGGGACGAGTGAGAGTGGACTGAACTCAGCGGTTTTGGCTAACAATGACGAAATGGTATTGCTTCCAATGAACGAACCAGTGCATGGAATGAAGCGTAAGAGTCAGATACAGACTTATTTAGAGCACAACGAGGGAGCTGGCGTGCAGCACTTGGCTCTTATGAGTGAGGATATCTTTAGAACTTTAAGGGAAATGAGGCAGAGAAGTGGAGTTGGTGGTTTCGAGTTTATGCCGTCGCCCCCGCCAACTTATTACAAAAATTTGAAGAATCGTGCCGGTGATGTGCTAACTGATGAGCAGATTAAACAGTGTGAAGAGTTGGGGATTTTGGTTGACAGGGATGATCAGGGCACACTTCTCCAGATTTTCACTAAGCCTCTTGGAGATAGGTGTGTTTTCTTTGTGTTTAGCATTTTAGTGTTTAACATTTTATTTTATTGACTTTATTCATCTACATATTATTTGTTAATTAGTATTCATCTATTTAATTTCTTATCAAATAACTAGTTTATATGGTTTCTGTTTATGTGTGTTTATGACTACACTTTCCTTCAATGTATGATTGTATTGTAATGAAACTGATGGGTATTTAATTCCTATATTGTGTACACTGCAGTAAAGTGGGATGCAAGTTTGGTTATGTTCAATATCAGAACATTAGTATTGTTGCTGTCAATTTGATCGGACTTCACCCTCTTATGTTGCCAGATTTTGATATTACTTGCGTACTAGGCTAGGATATGATTAATTGTCCTAATTTGTGCATTGTATTCTGTTCTTTTGTGATTGTATAGTTGGGATTTTTCATACTTTCTTCTGCAACATAGAGTCCAAAAGAAAAAAAGAAAGAAAGAAAGAATAATCCAAACGGTAGTATTGTGATTGAAGTTTTGATCAGTTTAACTGCATTATTTTGGCAGGCCAACAATCTTTATAGAGATAATTCAGAGAGTTGGATGCATGCTTAAGGATGAAGAAGGAAAGACATACCAAAAGGGGGGATGTGGAGGCTTTGGGAAGGGCAACTTTTCAGAACTTTTCAAGTCCATCGAGGAATATGAGAAGACACTTGAAGCGAAACAAGTTGCAGAGCCAGCTGCTGCATGAACAGACCATCATTCTACACTTATCTTTGCCGTGAAACAGTTAAATAAGGTAGTCCCTGAAGCTGAATTGGTTGCTATTTTGAGAACTAGGTAAAATATGATCTCATATAATGTGTCAAAAACTTTGTGACTGTTCGTGTGGCAAACTTACTAGAATTACCACACAAAATTTAATTGAGAAGCTGTAATTGTTACATACATTGTAACTGTATGACTTGGCAGCTGAAACAGTCATAACCTGTTGATAAGCAACTCTCAGGGAATGAACTCTAAATTTAAGCTTCTTACTATGCAAATTCCTAGCTCTCTTTGAAGATTTATTGCAATTTAAGGTGTATTCTGCTGGCAATTATAATTATAATTGGGCCAAGGTTAAGATGGATCAGTAAGGATATAAAGCTGCATTAGCTGTAAAAAGTTTTTCTGGTTTTCTTTGAGTTACTTTTGGCCTAATGTTTGCCATGCTTATCTAGATTATGTAAAGCTTTTCTTATTTCAAAAGCTGAATGCTGGAATAGCACTACCTAGCCAGTGAACCAAAGTGTCTTCAAGCTTTGTATTACCTCTTATAAATTACTTGTAATTTTCTGTGATTACGATGCATTTGGGCATACCAAACTGAACTGGGATCTAGAATGAGTTAATTGAATGAGGTTGAGCCATCATAAATAATAAAATATGTATAAAGATTATTAGTCTTGCAGTGAGCCATTGGAAAACAAAGGAGAAAATTCTGCGCAGCTACTATAGCAAGTTTCCGTGTGTAGCTTTCAGCTGGTTTTCTGGGTAAAGTTGGGCGTCAATAGTAGAAGAAAGTTATTTCCCCGGTAAAGCCAGTAGCGCTCTGCTATCTGGCCGATATTGTGGTTATTGAGGAAACTTTCCTTGTCCTTCTGTTTTGTGTTTTTGTGATTGAGAGGAGATTACTGTTTCGTATAAACAATCTGGTTCATTGCAGAATCCCATTTTACGGACAAAATTCTCCACCTGCTCTGTTCTTGTCATGGTTTTCTGCCAGCTGTCGGCCTCCTCATCATCTTTAAATTTTTCGGAGCCTGAACATTGGCAGAAGCCATACTTTCCTTTCACATTGATCAACCATAAACAAAAACAATTTCAGTTTGCACTTATACTTTAATACCCTAATATCAGAGAGCAAAACTCTTAACAAGAAATATAAGAGTAAGATTGAAGAAACAAACTTTATTACGAAATCCATAAAACAATAGCAGCTTTATGATTAAGAGAGCGTGTTACAGACTTGAGCCTTGAGGACAGCATAAAACGGAACAACATTAACCTTGAATATCTAGAGGAATTTTCATCCTTGGTTTATATTCTCAGAATTTATTGCCATACTCAAGGTCCCTGCAAACCATATGAAATTTCGCAGAAAAATACTTAGAATGGAAATCAAAGAAATACTTTGAGATACGTTGTTGGTAAATAATCTGCCATCACCTTGTATGTTTTCTCTGAAGGATGGACTGAATCCCAGAACACATTTATCTGTATCTGGGCACGTAAATGAAGTATCCCGATTGCGCAGAAAACTCGTCTCAAATGTTCCTGAGCCACAACATCCCATTTCTGCGTCCTCCAATCCTGATAATCGGTGGCATATAGCAGATATTTAAGATAAAAAGGTTCATAATTTTGAAATTAAATTTTCCATTAGATAATTGTTGTGAATTAAAAATCATACCTCAATTTCAAATGGATTCCTAGCATGCCTTGATTTTAAAATTTTCCCATAACAATGAATTGACGCAACGTCGATGTACTTACCAAATGTGGCAGGTTTGTTGGTGAGTCGCAAAAGAATATCATATACGTCTATCAACACAATTCTGAAGCCGGGAAGCTCTTTGCTTAGTTTTACCGCTAAATTCTTCAACTTCCCGTTAAACTCCAAAGCCACATTGTTGCATTCCTCGTTACAACTATCATCATAACGATCCAGGAAACTTACTGTTCTCTGCATGGGAAAACACCACATTGGTGCAATCCCTCTTGCAGCTATTTTCCTAGCTCCTAGATGATAAAGTTGCCAGAAGAAATCCTCTGCCATTCCATGGAGAAAATCCTGGTACCGTTTGATGGTGAATTGAGATTTCCGGCCGCCTGGGATAATGTAATAGTTTAATTGGAAATCGTTGGTCCTTAAGCTTACTGTATATAAGCTTCACCTAATACACCAGAAACAGAAGAAATAAGACAGTGTTCAAACCTGTTGAGAACTAACGGATACAGAATTTTAATTTTTAAACTGACAAAAACATCAGCAGTGTCATTGTCAAAGCCACTTCCATGGCAAAATCTGATATATTATATACATTGGATTCAAACATGAAGGAATCATAGGTTTAAAGCCAAATGATTCAGAAACAAAGTCAGGAGAAAGGCGGCCATTGCAGAAGCGTACGGTGGCAACACCTCCTGGAAAATCACGGCCATAAGGCCAAAAATTACCCCCAGCAATTTTCCAAGTAACTAGGGGCAGCACAATTGTCGACGGAAGAGTCTCCAAAAACTATGATGGCTGAAACTTTAGCGCCTTCAGATTGAGAAGCTGCAATTACTAGGATTTGAACGAAGAGCATTAAAATGTAAATGTTGTGTGCCATGGTACCGGACAGCTTTTCAGCGTGAGTATATTGAAGTTGTAAACAGCTTGGAGATCAAAAAACATTAACTAGATAAGAAATAAAGCAGAATATGTCGTGACATTCTACCCTAAAAATTTTGGTGGGAGTCTTAATGGCTACTAGGAACTAGCAATAAATCAACCGGCAAATATATAATGTGTAAATTGTAATAGCTTGGCTCAAAAGAAATTCTTCAATGCAGTAATATACAGATAACTCTGCACTGCACATTTCGAGATATGGAGGGAAATTGTGAGACGTTCTAGTACAGTTTACTGTGAATGTCGACTTAATTGTTTTTGAGTTTATGGCTCTGCCGCAGAGAATACAACGATGCCTTCAAAACCTTTTCGGGGACTGATTTAGAGTGGAGCTCGGATGGGCTATGCCGCAGCCAATCCTATTGTAGAAAATAATTATGTATGTATATCAATCATGCAAGTGCCCTAAAAAGTAGTTAAATCACTAATAATTATATATCTATGATTATATATATACATACGGAACAAGATTAACAATCCTTTAATATTATACAAATTTTTACATTAATTTTTAATTTTTAAATTAATAATTTATTAAGAGTAGGGATTAAATAAAATAAATTTTGCATTAATTACAATTATTAATATATTTTGTTTTTAAATCTTTTCTCTTTTTTTATTTAATAACCTAATTAATATATTTAAAGTATTTATATATTTTTTATCTTAATAAAATAAAATTTTAAAAATTATTTTTTATTTCTTATTGAGATTTAAATGTATATTTTATTGAGATTAAAATAATTATTAGAGAAAACAACTGGAATATTAGGAATTTTAATATAACATTTTATATTTTTGAATGATGTGAAGGTTTGTTTTAAAAAAGAAAAAAATGAAAAGTTAGAAAAATACTCATTATATTTTTTAAATAAGATATTTTATTTTATTAATTTTTTTATAAATTAAACTTTATCGTATCATTGAAACTCAAAATATACACATGAAATATAAAGATTACTTCAAAACCTTTCAGAGTTTCTGATGAATATTTTTACAAATAATCGGTTCGTATTCTCCTTATAATTTAACAAGTAGAGTATAACTTTACTGTATATATAACCCTCGAATTTCTTAATTATTTGTGAAGAAATTAAGTTTAATCTTTCGATTTTTGACTAAAATATTTAAACTCATTTATATTTGTAACCTGTCCGATAATTTTATTATATTTTGAACCAAAAATTTAATATTTAAATGAAATTATCCCTAACTCTTTATTTTATATTTTTGTCAAATACTTAGCTCCCTTCGTGAATTTTTTTGAGAGAATCAAGCATTAAAATTATTTTTTTAACAAATTTTGTTGAAGAAAACAAGTGCTAAAATTTATTAAGGAAGACATTTTTAATACTTATCTCTTTCGATGAATTTTATTGAAAGAGTTAGTGTTAAAATGATTTTTCTTGAAGAATTTTAATATTTATTTTTCTCGATAAAATTTCATTAAAGTTGACAATTTTAATACTTAACTCTTTCGATGAAATTCATCGAAAAAATACTATTCATTATCTTCTTTGTAAACTCTACTGTAAATATTATTCAAAAAATAGTTGGATCATATCTAAAATAAATAAATCATGTATAAAAATTGACTTAAATTTATTTATAAAATTTTTACTTGCATTAATAAAATTAAATCAATGAAATGACAACAAAACCAAAATTAATGTATATATTTGTGTTTGTCAAAAATACAAAAAAAAAGGAGCATTTTCATCTAACAATCAAATATTTAGTTCCAAATATAATAAATTTGAAACTAAAGCCAAAAATATAAATGGGCCTAAAATTTAAAACATTTTAATTCAAAATCCAATCTTTTTAAGTAATATCAACCAGCTAGGGAGAAACTATATATAAATTATTTTATTTAACATTGTTGAGGAAGAATGCAGTCCCTCCTCTCTTCTTATTAATGAAGCTTTTGAAAGCTAGACATACGCAATGATAAATGTTGAATGTGTGACTGGGGCTGCCATTTACGAAGGTGCACAAGGCCATTGATTAAGCAACTGCGGAGAAAAGAGAACGCCGAAGTTTCCAACAAGTGAGGCGAGAATGTTGCAGTTTATACGGGCCAGAGTTTTAAGTAGAATGAATTTTTATGTTAATATTATTAATATAATAAAATTATTTAATTAATAAAATAAGAGAATTTATATCTATTGATAGTGAATAAAAAAAATCATCACATCAACAATATTTACGTAAAATTTTTTGTTAATTTTTTTATTTATTATTAATAAATATATATTTTTTACTTCGTTGATTGATTGAACGATCTCATCACATCAACAATGTTGACATAATAAAATTATCTTACCTAAATTTCTCTTATAATTATGTATTAATTTACAAGCATAGGTGAGATGTCTACCCTCAGTTGATGCTTAATTGAAAAAGCTCACGAAGGTGTTCTCAGCAAATACAGGCCAGAAGATTGCCGCAAATAGAGGATGAGGAAGTTGACCAAATTTGCAGTACCATTTAATATAAAATTTTTACTCAATTGATAAGGCGAGTAATATGATTAATTATATTATTAAGGAGTGTCATGTATTGAATAGTTATTTATTTTTATCATTTAAATGAATATCGAACACTCATGGGTACAGCTTTCACAATCTTAATGGTTTTCATGGATTTCTATGTAAAATAACTGCACTTAGTGAGGACTTCGTTGAGTCAGTTTTCTAGAAACTATGAAAGCAGGATGATTCCATGCATTCCCATTTACAGGTGAATCAACGTGAAATTCAACACGAAGCTTAATCCTGATGATTATCCAATTTGCTGATCATGTAATATTAATTATACAAGTCATTCAAATGCATCAGCAAGATTTTATTAATCAACTTCTAACCATGATTTAATTATTTTATGATTATAACACGGACTTCAACTTGTCGTGTATGTGTACAAAAAAATGTTTGATAGATGTGTAGAAAGAAATGAGATTGTTATATCAGTAATTGTTGATCAAGAAGCTCCCACCAGATTTCACACTACAACTTCTGAATTTGACAGTGAAAGAGTTGCAATCAAGCAGCAGCATGTTAACATCAGCCGAGAATCTTTTCCCACCTGCAAGCTGAACAAAAAATATAAGTAAGAAGTTCATACCACGAATGACCTGCAATTATTGCGATGATGATTCTTCGGTAATCGTTGTCATGGTGATCTCAATTATCTGTGTTTTAAAGGGTTCAGTGAACTACCCTCTTTATGTATAAACGCAAGTTTTAATTAATTTAAATCTTGAAGATTTCTTCAAGTTTCCGAGAAGATAGCATAGCATACATTTCACGAAACATATCGTGAAATATTACTGAGAGTCGGCAAGAACTTAAACAAGTGAAAGTGTTTTGGTTAACAAGCAATTTGTGCATGTAATAATGTCTTTACGAATCGCATATGGCTCTTGATTGTAATTTGTAGTTAAATTATTAGACAGAAAAGATAAAATTATTCATACTGGTGCCATCATCAGGTTCCATTTTTCACCAATATCATTTCCTGTGCCAAAAGGCATGGAAAGGGTCATGTTGAGATGACGATCATTAATCTCCAGCATCACCGTCAAGGAAGGGATCGACCATGCCTTATGTTACATTTAATGGCCTAAAATCTTTGAAATGCAATGCCATATCTTTTACTTGTATTTAATTATAGCAAGGTTTAGCGTAAGACTTTGTTTTAGCTTTAATCTAATAGAGTTTGACTTTCATGAATTCATGTTAGTTGAAGGTATAGAGCATCTGTTTGCTTGATAACCTATCGTTAATTAAGTCAATGTTCTTACACACCATAATTATAATTCTAACCAATTATCATCATGAAGCTAATAAGGGCATTTTGCTATCCATGAAAGGATACATAGAATTACATAATTGGCTAACTAAACCATAATTTAATTGTCATTCAACAACAATGTTTTAAAAAATTTCAGAAAATGAATTAATTTATGGTGAACTTGCTGCTATAAAGAACTACATAAGCTGCCTGTGGAAACCGGGACATGGGATACTACTGGCTGATGGGGTTCGTAAAGAAGAAGAAATCATTTTCGTCTTCAACCATCTATGTGAAATTGACAGGAAACAAAATTAAACAAGAAGATCGAGCTCGAAAAGGATATGTCCCGGTGCTAGTAGGGCAAGAGAAGATGATGATGGAGAGAATTTTGCTGCCAACAAAGGTAATTAATCATCCTTATATTGTTGCCATACTGGAGTTGTCGGCTAAAGAATTTGGCTACCAGCAACAAGGTTTGCTCCAAATTCCATACGACGCCGATTGCTTCAAAAGGATGGTCAAGATTATTTCCAGGGAAAAGCAATTTTGATGATCACCAAGAGATTAGGATTTTCCTTGGGAATGTTACGCATAGCTTGTAGTTTGGATGCTTATATATATATATATATATATATAGTGATATGAAATAAACCTTCTTGATTTTCTTCCCCTTCTTCCCTAGAAAAGAAACAGAGAGAGAGTGCTGACATTTGCTTAAGTTTCTGAAGTTATATGACAAGTCTGCGTTATTCACGTCCGCCTTCCCTTCCCTCTGTCAATGCTTCTGTATGAGTTGTTTGTCCACGATTCAAGATACGTGTATTAAGAGTTGAAGCACAAATTTTACATAGACACAGATTCTCGTAGTTAAATGTTTGCCCTAAAATACAGGTTAAGAAATTTGCATGGAAACAAAATTTACAGATTCCTCAGTCATCCTAATATGATTTAATTAGTGGCCAATACATAAATTTTAAGATGAGTAGCTTCGTTAGTAATTATGATAACGTGAGAGGAAAAGTTAAAGGCATGTGACATATTTTAGTGTCTGATCTCATTAAATCCATCTCTCTTAAAAATTTTCTATCAAAGAGCTTAAGAAAATCTAACATGAGTTATTTTCATACTATATAAGCTCTTCTGATAAAATTTCACCTAGTCATTTATTTTGAGTTCAGCAGTGATTGTGTGCATGTGTGCATGTGTGCATGTGCGCGCATAGAAAATTAAAGGAATTTGTATTGAATGAGCATGGCAGAAAGAAGAAGAAATTAAATTGACTTTTTTGTCTGTAATGGATTTTACTTTCGATTACAGATTGTAACCGAAATCAAATTCAATTTGATTTCATAAGGTAAATTGAGACGGTGAAAATTGAAGAATACGATTGGGCAAAGCAGGTGGCTATTTTTATTATAAATAGGCGTATTTCTTATTTTAGTTTACATCATCACTTGTAATTTCATTCTATTCCAGTTCAATTCTTCTCTTTTCTATAATTTTTCAATTTTTGTCAAAATATTACCAAAATTTTGGTTGAGTGTATTTTTCAAAATATTTGAGAGAATAATATTGAGTGAAAAGTTGTAAATTTACTTTTCATAGTGAATTTTTTGACTTTATCTGTAGTTTTTATTCTAATTAATTTAGAATTTTTTCATGTAAATTCTGTATTATTTATTTTTTATTTTCTGTTATTATTATTACTGTATGGTAGGTACTATCTTCTAAATATAATAAAAAACTAAACCTCTTACTTTTATTATTGTAATAGTATAGTAGGCATTATCTCTTAAATATTATGAAAAGTCAAACTTTTTGTTTATATTATATTTTATTGTTGTACTTGTATGATTGACAACGATATTTAAATTATGGAAGATTAAACTTCCTACACATAATAATTATTTGAATTTTATTGATAACTGTAGTTAAAAGTCTATGAAATATCCAGAATTAACAAAAAAAAAAATGCACTAGCAAGTGATTGAGAAGACGTTGGAGCCCATGCTGGGGGCCGAATAAAATGACATCTGACTTGGAACTCTCCAGAAATAGATTACATTGTTCATAGTAGCATACGGCCAGGGCGAGGAAGGAAAGCTGCAATATAATATGAATTCTGAAGGCAAATCAGCTGACAACAGTAAAACAAAATTAGTAGGCATATGTTTTACTTGACCCAGAGGATTGCTGAAGAGATAATCAAAAGCTTGCTCAAATGCTTGTTCGAATGCTTACAAATGTATTACGCCCATTTTATAGTGTTGGATTGAAATCCATGCGGATAATTTTCGAAGCTTTTATTTCTAACTTTCATCCCCAAGGGTGTTACCCACAGCAATGTTAGGTAAATGTACTTGTCTAGCAGACAACGATTTCACAAATTTTTCGCCAGAACCGATTGCTCAAAGGATTTGCCTGTCTAAAGACTAACCTGTTAAATCTCATACAAATTTGTCCATTGAGTTCCTTCTTCACTGTTTTCCTTCCTTTTTCATTCTTCATTCAGCTCGTGGCACTGGCTTCGCCACAAAGCTCACAGTATATCAGCGACAACCATGGAATTGAAGAATTGGGGCACTTCTCAGGAATTCACTGGAGGAACAGCTAATGCGGAGAGCTAAGAAGATGTTGTAAATCATGCAATTCACAATCTGGATGCTAGCTATGATTCCAGTTTAAACATTTGGGAGTAGGATTTGAAACAGTATGGACCGCAAGTCCATGACAATGGCTGTTGCAGCTACAGCGTCATTAATGCCGGTGGATAAGACAATGGTATGGTACATAGATGACATGGCTGGAATGGAGATTATTCACAATATCACAACGGGGTTATCTGTGAGGATACTAATTACTGTTGCTTGTGGCAGGAATAGCTAAATGCATGGAGCAAACAACCAGGTATTGTCATTATGGAACCATTTAAAAGTGCTAAGGGTATCTATCCTTGGTAATTCCTCTATGATTATAGTTCAAAATATGTGCCTACAATTCTACTTTCTAAATTTATGGTTCTACAATACAAAATACCTCATTGTACATTACAAAAATAGCTGTAAAAAATGGCTTCTTTGAGAGAATATATTGTTGCTGCTCCACCCAGTTGTTGAATGGCTGGAGTCAATCAGGCATCTTTGGGGCCAATGATAAATTTGGCAATGAAAAATCCGATTGTATCAAGTGGAGATGACGGATCAAACCTTTGAACTAGCTCTTCTTCGCCTGGTCTTAACCACTCCCTGTGGAGTTCATTGTTGCAACCAATTTAGGGATAATGCATGTGTATGGAAATGACACCACAAAAAGCGTAAATAGCTCAAAAATACCAAAACTATTAGGGGTTAACTATAGTGAACAAGATGATTTAGCACATGATAGTATGAGTTAATTGTTTGTATTTGATCTCTCAGTATGGCCCACAGACATCCCCAAACTTCCAACCCAATCTTTTTATACTCGTTAAAAAACGGTTATGACTGCTATTTCTGCCAATTTAATTGACTTCAAGGGCCTCTAGGCAGAGTACTCAAGAACACGATAGAAAGGGGAAATATAGCTAGACGCTTTATATGAACAGAAATTAAGTAGCATGACATAATAACATTATCAATGTCTGAACACCCAAACGTATTCTAAAAGAACTTTTACCAAATAGAAAATGGAGCACTGAAGAGCGTTTAAAATGACAAGATTTCACAGAAGCACTTACTCAACATAGCCATCAGGAAATTCACAACGACCAACCAGACCAGGTCCTCCAATTCTCGGATGCTGACGCATATAAAGGAGCTTACTCAACAACGTGAACATTAACAATGTTAACCAATTAAAAAGATTTTTAATTAGGACACAAGGTTCAACAAGGAATTCGAAATGATTCCTCATTTCTTTCACCTGTGAATTCCCATATTTCATTAGCCTGTATAATCTTTGTGCTATCGCTAGTCAAAGAACAAAACATACCTGCGGTGCTAATGAGAGGAATTTGTATGTATCTAATGCATATCGCACCAATGCTTCATTCTCGCCAGGGTTAATTGTACACCTAGCAACAGAAAAACAGTAGCATCCACAGTTCGGTTTAATGTTGGCTATGGTGACAAAATCACACAAGATAAAGGGTCCCCAAGATAAACATACATAAGCAACATATAATACTGACAAATAAGGTAACATATTTAAAAAAAATAACTAGAAACAGCAGTATATGCTGGACCATGGATCATATAAACAGCCCTTCCACTGTAAAGAAAATATCCAAATGATAATAATTGCAGCAGTCAGTAATAACATTTCATGTTAACACAAAGCTTGAACCACCATCTATATCTAGACCTATAATTCACATTTTCCACTTTTACTTTATCCTAATAAGTACTGTATTGGTATATTATACAACAAGTACACATAATGCACTGTATTAAACACATAATAGTAACTCGACATATGCTCCTGTATACAGCCACATACACTTCTGTAATTTCAGCAAGAACTATGGTGTAATTTATAGTAACTTCAGTGTTGAACTTGAGTAATTTCAAATAGACAAAGAGCGAGCATGTCATATTTTATGCTTTTATTATAATGGATATAAGAACAAATGAGAAAAGCAGAACATACAAAGAAGAAATAAGACACAGGGGAGATGATTTTACATGACAAAATATCAATCATTAAACTAACAATGCATGTAATTCTTCATCAGAGTGAAGCAAAAGTTACAAAGAGACATACATATGTACATATATGCAATTGTATCTACACATACTACATGGAAATATGATAAATAAGAGAGTGCATGGATACTAACGTTGAATACACAAGAATCCCACCAGGGCGAACTAATTGAACAGCCTGGTCAAACATTCTCCTCTGATACCTCCCATGTTGTCTTAAAGAATCTATCGTTTCCTGTAAAAGACAATAAATTATATCGATTCCGCTTATATGGTAAAACCAAAGTATATACAACAGAATAAGAGAAAGACTTGTAAGACTAATAATATTCATACATTTAACGTGTCAAGACTTTAAATACTATTATTGGACCTTCACCTATTAACTTAAACTTTTGAGTTGAATGGTTGTTCTCATAATGATATTGGAATCAGGTTGACCAAGTGGTCTTGTGTTCATATCCCTGGGTAATAATTAAATTATTGAGTGTTGTTTGCATTTATTGTTATTTTTGTGTTTGATCCACATGCCTGGCATGTGAGGGGATGTATAAAAGCAGAATTAATAATATTCTCATCTATATGTCAGCATAAGTTTTGGGTCAAAAGGCAACTCAACATAACAAAATATAGCATATTATTGATAAACACAAGACCTCAAAATCATCCAATACCAGACATATGAATTAGAAAGGGAGAGCAAGAAGTAATTATCTTCCAAGGCAAATCAATCAAGAGGTAAGCAGATTTCACCAGGTTGTAGAACTCAAATAACACATAATGTGGATGAAAACAATGTTCAAAGTATAGAGCAAATGGGTAGGAGAAATATCAATTAGACTATCCTACCTCTCCAGCAAATAGTCGAGGTCTCAAACCGAGAGCAGAACAGGGAGCATCAAGAAGGACGCGATCAAAGCTGTTAGGACTAAAACCTTTTGAATTCTCAACCCTACCACCAAGGCACTGATTTCTTCCTGGCCCATTCCGCATTCTTCGCATATTCTTCCTAATGTCAGCTTTGCTTACATAAGTTCTCTCATTCCCTTTTTCATTGCCAACTAAAATAATGAAATTAGAAATGATCTTGTAATTGTGAAGCAAAGACCACTTTGTCTCTCATACAACAAACATGAAACAACCGCAATAACCATTTAAAGAAAAATAGAATATAGATGATGCAATTAAATTGTGCAGAACTGAAAGCTTTAATCCATATGAGCCAAAAATAAATAAATAAATATTTGATTTCTTGCAAACAATCAATATTTTGACCACTCAAGAGAAGATTTCACAACTGAGAGCAAAACAAATTTAAAATCACTGCTCGCCCCGCAGGCATGTCAAGTATACTTTGATAGATAGTGCAGTTCAAAATAGTTCAATTACCAATTTTTTGCAAGGCATTTACAAAAGAAAGTAGAACTCATCATGCACAATTTTAGTGCTTTCTTCTGTCTCGAGAACATCCAGGATCCATAGTATGAAAGAGAATTCACCTACCCTTTTCCTTGAAATTTGTATCAGCATTTAACCCTTCAGTCATAATAGATGACTCTTTCTCCTCATGCAGTTTCATTGAATCAGAATTTTGAGCTGTCACACAACTATTATCCTTGCTACAGCACTTGTTGGATATTTTGTTGGACTCATTTTTTCGACAAACAGATTTGAGTGCATCTAGTTTATATGTGGTTATACATTTCAAGCCCATTTCAGCAGCCAATTTTTGAATATCCAGCACCTGTTAATACAAATAAACCGATCAGCTCACAAGATGGAATTAGAACTGCGAACCAAAATTATTGTATGTCAAATTTCATTTTTCAAACAAAATAATTTATTGACAATGATCTAAAGAAGGAATCAATAATAACTTATCAATTGAACAAAGTTTACACAGAAAATGTAGGACATAGACAGGTAACATGTCTACTAACAATAATTAATGAGCTAAGGGTCAGAAAATAAGGAACTCTAAAACCATTGATAAAGATTAACAAGATTTAGGTTACAAGAAAAGCAAGAAAGGAAATTCAATTATTGTGAATGGAATAGTGAATGATAACCTACGTTACAGGGATTCAGGTACAGTTTCTGGTGCAGGTTGAGTCAGATTCACATAATATTTTGCCAAAAAGGAACCACAAAGTAGATAGGGAACATGACTAGATGAATTTTGACCAAAAGATAGAAAAGACATAAGCATGTGAACTCACTTGATCAAGAATTGGCCCTAACCAAGCATCACGCAAACACTCTCATGGACCAAACAGTAGAATAATTGCATCTTTCCATGGAGGCTCCTATCTTTTTCTTTTATCCTAAATAATTATTCAATGTCAATGAGTCATTACCAGCATGGTTTTGACTATTAGTACTACGTCAAAAGAGTTTCATTACCACCAGACATTATCTTCAATCCAGGACAGTGCTGGTCATTCACTAAGATGCTATGATACATGCTCATGCACCACAACAAGAAGGAAGAAACGGGCCATATGATACTGTTATAAGAAAATCACCACTACATGACCAACCATGCCAACTTAAAGAAAATCAGGTCCTTTTTGTCTGGAAATGTGAATACTTACACGTGCATGTTAAAAGAAGTACATTCATTGCTTGTCAGTAGAGCCTCCGAAGGATAATTTCATCTTTACCTTATCAATAAGGAAAGCAGTCATCTTATCTTCTAAACTGTGAAACACCTGGCTTTACCATTCATAAGCAATCAATGCACAGCCAATTTTGCATGCCAACAGGTAAAATCACAATTATAAGCACTCAAGATATTGTGGCATACAACTAATACTTGCTTGTTCAAATAACTCAACAAAGCCTCAAAACATCAGCAAACTCACTAAGGTAAGATACAAAAAGTCATGCCTCCTTGTTATTATACTAATAGCCAATTAATTCAATATGATAGCAGAACAAGAAAAGTGGGAGTGATATAACATTAAAAGAATCACATACTCATTCAGAAGTTGCATCAATTTACCTTATTATGAGATCTATCAGCTGCAACAACCTCTCCTTCATCCCTCATAAGGATAGCAATTGCTGTTGTTTTTCCTCCGGGTGCTGCACACATATCCAGTACACGCTCACCCTTCTGAGGATCTAAGGAAAATAAGAAAGTGAAATTAATGAAGATGTCTTCCAAACAAAGCTTTTACCAGATACATAGAGCAAATGTGGATGGGACTCTCAAAATAATGTCATTGGGCTAGAATATAGATGCTCAATCATTATCACATTCCAACCAGTAAATTAGGTTGGACATGACTCCAAATCGATTCTTCAAACCCAAATGTGCTAGGGGCAAATAAAGTCAAATGGCATCAGGTGGAATTGTAGATCCATGTGTACTTCCAGAGAGTGCATCATGCAATGTCTCAATTGACTGCCACACAATAAATAAAACTTTCTGTAGTAAAATAGACTTCAATGACTACTTTTCAAGTTTCAAGTCATAGATGCTAATTATTATGCAACCAATAGGTGTTACTGAATTCAACAATGCTGCATCAAAACACTTAACAAAAACTGAGAATTAAACAAGAATCTTAAAACTAGACATTAGAAGATTCTCAAAAAGAAAAGAAGATTAAAAAAAAAAAAGAAATCACTTTGGATGACTCTTCAAACATACCTAGGGCATGAGCAGTGACAATACTTGGCAGGTTTTGAAGAAATATTTCCCCCTCGAGCACATCTGGGAACCAAAATATGAAGAGCAAGAGCCCTCAAAACATCAAAAAGCATGTAAAAAACAATAAACATATGCCAGATTAAAGAGGCAGCATTCAAGCCTTGAAAATTCAACAAATAATTGGCAGGTGGAAATATGCATATCACTTCCTCAGAAGAAAATAATTAGAACACAGATTTCTCTGCAGAATCAATTCAAATTCTTCCAAAACTAAAGTATTTACTTAATGACCTGAATTCCTGACAGAATAAATTTTCTAATGGTACATTGAAGTTCATCATCAGTGCTTAGTCTAACCATTTGGAGCAACTAATTAGACCATATAAAACAATAATCGCTCTGTGTAAATCCATGGTCCATATTTAACTTAAAAACAAATAGATGTATCTAGTTTAGATTAAATAGATTGAAAAACTCACCTGGAATTGCCAATAGAAAACTCTCACAAGGAGAAATCACAGTGGCATTCTATGTTATAAAAGCTAACATTGAATCAAAATTATACCATGAAATGATGGCAGTTGAAATATTCTATTATTCATGTCCACAGCAATTCCTTGTGGAACACGGAAGATCCCAGCCCTCGACATCATCGTTGTTCCTTGGCCAATATACAGGCCACTACGTTCAGCATGATAAGGATCTACAACATTATAGTAACATTCACCAGTATTCAAGGGATTTTCACAAGGTTAAAATAGCAGCAAGAAAGAGAGTGATAAAAAAAAAACACAAATAATAGAAACATCATTTCAGTTGATAGATAAATCATGGAAAAGTTCTTTGAAAACACTGGATCAACTTTGAGGAACAAATATCCTTCTTGCCTGTCTGTAATCCCTGTATAACCGTCCCACGTGTTATACCAATACCCCATCCACCATCAAGCCCGGGTTGCTCAACAGCAACTGAAACTGCAACCATATCTCCTTTCTCGACATGGGAGCTGCAGGCCATCACACCTGGAACATAGACCTAAAGAAAGATAACAAAATAAAACAGAATGATGAGCATCCTTCAAGCCTATTCAAAAAAGTAACAATTAGACATTTAAAACCAACTTCTTGTTGCATTCAAGACTACATGTTATTATGAAACTTCTATTAAACCCATCGATTTCCAACCTCAAAACACATGCGTGGGCATCTGAACTATAACATGAAACAGAAGTGAAGCCCCAGCACAACAAGAACCCATATTAAACTGATAGTATTCTTTCCATCTACAAAAATTAAGGAGTGCTTAATGACAAATACACTTAACATGAAAAAAGAAAAAAAGAATGAATGGACAAAAGTGAGGAGTTTAATGCAATTCTTTACTGTCACAAAATTTCTACAGTTTATCAGCTTTTATGAGTGTAAATATTTGAATCCTATGAAACACTCATGACAGTTATTTTATACATCCTATTAACCAAAAAAAAAAAAAGAAAATGTGTATGCAGTGCAGTGAAGAGTGCATATAATCTCATAAAACTGTTTTAAAATCTATCTAAATCCCCGCTGCTCAACACACTGACACTGTCAGCAGACTAGCAGCCAACAAAAATCTTTCAAAAAAGATTATTGTTGGTGATTCTCACAAAAGAATATAGCCAATAATTATCAAATTAGGACAAAAATGGAGTTCTGATAGTATAAACCCAAAAAGTGAGATTGAAAATCATAGTAAAAAATCTTGAAATTAAGTTTGATATTCACATATTCTCACATATTCTAGTAAAAATGCCTACAGAAAGTGGAAGAAGTGGAGCAGAATCCCTACGAACAGAATGAAGTGAAAAATCTAACTAAATCAGAACCATAAAATATAGGATGTGCAGATGAAAAACTAAAAATCAGCAAACCTGAGCTCCCCGAAGAACTGCTTCAGCACATTTCCTGCTGACAATCACCTCCTTTGGTGGTCTGTCAGGAGCATAACCATAATCAATCGAATGTGGCCCTGAACCTTTAACAAATACAACATATTCTAAGCCAGGAATCTGACACTTAGAAATTGTTCCATTTATTGAGCTTTCCTTCACCGCACTCACTACATCTTCACTTCTTCCTGGCATCACTTCGTAACAATGATCAACATCAGAATCGATATGCGCATCAGGTTTGTTCAAGCTTACAACATTGACAAGATTTTCAGACCCTGAATTCTGTGTGATTGCCAGTAACTTCTCAATAACAGCATCACTTGTCGTCTTGAGCGTGTTCACGCGAATACAAGAGTAACAGGACGGACGCCTTAAAAAAGCAATGAAAGCAATAGAATCAATAACAATAACAATATACAACATACTACAATTTATAATCATTGGCAGAATTAGCTTCAGAATGCAGAAACCACAGAATTTCTAAGAATCAAAGTTCAATAGGCATATATTTATAATAGAAATGAACAATTCAACTTAAGGTAATAAAAGCTCAAACTGTTCATACACAATTATTAAACTCTTAAAAGTGGAAATGAGGAACGATAAGAGTACGTTAGGGCTTTAGAGATGCGAGAGAAGTGATCAGCTCCATATGCTTGGACGAAGTATTCTTCCACCTGAGAATTCCATCGCAATATCGGTTTGTAACAGTAACGCTCCGATGGATCCATCTGTTCAACAAAGCAGCAATAATTTTCAACAGTCGTTATGGATTCAATACAATAAACATTGGCACAGAAAGAAAGAGGAAAAAAATGTGGACCTGCTTCGTAGTTGGGTTTTGGAGAGTGAAGAAGCTTTTGCGGAGGGTTTTGAGCAAACAATCCCTCGCTTTCTTCATTCAAAGAAGACAAGAGCCCGAAAGATCTTCCAAGCTTAGATTCAGTGTTCCGAGAATTTTTGTTGGGCTTGTTTTCAAAATTGAACTGGGCTTTCTCAAACTTGGGCTGGCCTTGATTCGAATCAACCTGCAGTGCAAATAGACTTTCCATATGGCCCCACCTTCCTTACAAGTGGCGTGTGATGGATAGAGCAGGGGGCTAGAGCACGCACAGTGGCCATGCGTGCTACATACGCCAACACTTATGCCTCATTTTATTACCAATTTCGTTTTTGTTTAATTTTGAGCATCTTAATGCAATTAAATTTATATGTAAGGGGCTTTATAGATATTTCACTTGCAAAATAAAAAGTAAAAATTTAAATTTTGTTTGAAAATGTGTTAATCACTCCACATCATCGCTGCTACGTTGTTTAATTTAAATTTTAACTATAATATATTAGATATAAGGTACATTCAATTTTTTAACTCTTATATTAATCGTTTATAATTTTGTATTCATATTTCATATTTTTATGTTATGCATTTTAAATTTTATATTAATTATTTTAAATTTTTTATTTTATATTGTAAGTTTTGAAATATATCTTAACTAAATCGTTTAATCTCATTTCAAGTGACATGAAAGTTGATTTATCACTTCACAATAGCTCATGTACTAATTCGAGGAATACTACATTTTTCAAAATTTTATTTCAACTAAGATTGGTTATTTTAAAAGTTGTAAAATTTATTGTGTAATTAAAAAATACAGTGTCATATCAACTACTTGTGAAAAAATTTTAAATCATTGTTTGAGATGTGTATTTTATTAACTTTCAACAAATTAAAAAGGTGTAATAATATTCATATATGTAATAATTTTATTAAAAAAATTAAAAACAAACCTACCGCTTTTAATATTTTTACACTCATCTCAATGTATCAAAATGTGTATTGATATACCATTGTTAAAGTTTAATTAAGTATTGAAGTATAGTGCTTGTTAAACCATAATTATCGCGGGATTGAATTGATGGATGCTAACTATTAATATAAAAAAATAAATAAATTTTATTATAAAGTAATTTTATTAAATATATTTTTATTTTTATTTTTAAAATTAAGTGAAATTATTATAATTTCAAAGAAAACTTAAAAAGCACGGTATTAATAATATTTCTTGACATGTGTTGGAAAACACAAGTAACAAGTACCCAAATTACTGCATACATTGTCAATGACAAGCCAAATAAGTTTGATTTAGCCATTTAGGTATAACGACATGCTTAAGTTTTGAAAAATGGGAGAGAATGATGACACGAGAACATAGATCAAGAGTTCAATACATGGAAGCAAACACAATTGAGAAAATCCATGCATGGATCATGCTTTTGACATTGTACATACACAAATATATATTGCAATAGTATAGAACAGACAAATAGTAGTGGGGGGGTTTGTTCTCTCAAGATTTTCCATGCTTCAAAATCTTTTTCCCCTCCAAGAAACCAAAAAACCAAGCAATTCTTAAGAATTCCAAATTGGTTTTCAACTAGTACTCGCATGGAATGGATTGATTAACCGTAGATGGTGGTGTGTTGAGGGCAAACCTAACGTGATTGCGTGTTGGGAATTTCACCCCACCACCACCACCACCTACTACACTTTTTTCTTTTAACTTGTTTGTCAAACCAAAACTCTTTGACTGTTTCCCATTCATCGTCTTTTGAATTTGCCTTTTTATTTATTACTGAATTTTTGTGTTTTATTAATATTATTATCTGTGATATCATATTTGTAGAATACAATGTCATGTGATTAATTAATGTTACTCTTTTAATTAATTATGATTGAGTTAATTAATAAAGTTCAAACATTTGGTGCTATAATTTAGACTCATGGAGTCAAGTCAAGATTGCACAATGCCGCTACTCTCGCGGCCGATTCTTTGACAATCAAATCCAACTTTAAACTTTAATCATGAACAAATAAAGTTTAAAATAAAATAACAAAAATTATTAACACCATTCACACGTAATAGTAATTTAATAAGTGTTGACAAATCGTTTGTAAAGATTGGAATTCAGTCTTCGCGAGTGTATGCAGGCATGTTCAACATGGGTTTAGTGTTTTCCAATTTTTGTTTCATTAAGTGATTGGATTTTGAAAATAAATATAGAACAAAGCAAGAAAGAAAGAAAGAAAGGAATACCCAAGAGAAAATTTTCCTAGAAAATGAAGAATGGAAAGACAAAAGAGACGAAAATATGGGTAAGCAAAGGAGAAAGAAAGAAAGAAAGAAAGAAATGTTTTAGCCATTCGCATTTGCATTGGGCATTGGCACTTGCATAGAAATATGAACACAAAAAATAATACATAGAAAAGAGGAAAACGTGGAGGGAGTGAGTGGTAGGGTTCTTATCTTGGGCAGACAAATACATGCATAATACATACATGCGGTTGGCGCCATCATTGGTTGGTTTTGGACCGTGGGGTTGCCTGCAATAAGATTATAATACAATAATATACTAATCAAAGGGCAGCTTCGAAAGTTGAAATCCTTGCGTTTTCTTTCAAACTACACGTAGGTTTGTGCAAAGCTTTTGTAATTCTTCCTCGATTTTGAAATAGAATTTTTATACGTGTAATGCAAGCAAGCGATTGAGATAAATAGACTTACATCAACAAACTTCAGCGTTTGAACGGCAGACAACAGTTTCAACATTATCGTTTCGTTGTTGACCTTCATAGTTATTGGATTTTCGTGGTATACGTTTAGTATTGTATAATTTACTTATTTATTCCAAATACGAAAATAATAAATAAATTTTAATTTAATTATTAATAATAAATGACATAAATATTTCAAATAAATAATTGTATTTATTTATGCATACTATGGAACGTAATCTAAATAGAATTACCATATATTAGATAATTAATTATTTTGTCGGGATAAAAGCATGGCAGCATTAGTCATATTACGGGGGAGCAACATTTCATCTTTATTTGTGTTATTAACTAAATTATTATAAAAACACTCGATAGAATTTTAAAATTAAATGGATAAAAAAATATAATAATCGATAAAATTTTTTTTTAACGAAGAGTAAAAATCACTTGATATGAGCGTAAAATATCTTTTATTTTGACACTTATTAATACGTTAGTAGTAGGATTAAAAAAATAAAATTACAATTGAATTAATAATATTTTAACTTTAAAATATATAACAAAGAGTATATCTTGATAAATAATAATGATACTAAGATTTAAGTTGGGATATAAGAAAATTTGTGATAATAGCCAATAACATGTTCTTGTTCAATAACAACATATGTAAAAATTTTTATACAAAATTCACCAAAATTAATTAATATATTTGTAATACATTTGTTAGCACATGTTAAATATATATATATATATATATATATATATTAAAAATGATATGTTCGTATCCAATAAAATTATTATTAAAATAATTAATTTATTCTTAAGTACTAAAATTTGACCTTTATACTGCTAGAGTATATATTTAAAATATAATATTAAAAAAATAACTAAATTATATCATTGATTATTTAATACAAATGAAGAAACTGTCCTTATTTATAAAATGATGAAAACTGAAGGAGCTAAATATAATTAACCCTTCCACATTACGCCACCTGTGAGCTGTGATAAAGAAAATCGAATACATAAAATTTGAATAAAATTGTCAGCTTCTGTGTAAGGAATTGACCAGTCCCATTCCTTCTTGTCTGCTGTTCCTAAAATGCTGAGACCAATCCCATTATGATATTGAACCATCAACTAGACTTAATTAATTAAATATTTTATATTCTTGAAAATAAATTTATTTAAGGTTGCCTAGTCAATTGTTCAGACATTTACGACATGTTAAGTAAAGATTATTAGCCCAAAACAGGTGTCTAAGTACAAAATGATTTCAATTAAAGGTGATATCAAGTTTGTAACCATAAGCACAACACACAGGGATTTTTGCTCTCCTTTATTGCAACGAGGAAAATTCAACTCTTCCTTGTAAAAGGGGATTTCTGTCTGTCAAATTTTCTACTCTGGCCTCAACCACAGCCACAAATGCAGATTTTGCACGTCAGAAAGTCCCACTGAATAAGTAAAAAAACAATTTCAAAACCAAGACCAAAAAGCAGGTAGTTTTTACCGGGGAAAAAAAGACCCAGTAAAAGGCCAGAAGTTTGAAGTTAGAAATAGTGTCACGTTCTTCTTATTCTTCTTCTCTTGTGAAGCAATCCGAGAACTGAGAAGATGCTCGTGTAAAAGAGATCATAGTGAAGGAGGTAAATGCAACAGGAAACAGACGCGAAGGAACCCAACAACAACAGCAACAAGAGGAAGACCGGGTAAAAATCACGTTACTTGCAATGTTTGTAAACAAGTCAACTTTTCCTTCAGCATTTATTACTAGTTTATCCATGCACTTTCTTATTCTCTCATTCGAAACCGCGTATTCAGTAGTGACTTTTCTTTCCTTTATTTAATTTTTTCTTTTCTTTTTTCTTTATTTAATTTTTTGTTTTCTGAAATTATGTATTCAAAGTCTTTCACTTTGATTCTAACGAGAAGAGTAGAAAACAGACACATGACTCTCGAGTCCGGAAACCCGAACTTGTTTTCAGTTTACCGCGGCAATATTTTCTTCGTTAGCTGTTTCCTTTTTAAACCGTTGTCTAATTAATACATTTTTAAATCTCAATGCCATACATTTCCTCATAATTTTGTTTGTATTCATTTTCCCAGAGTCCGTTCCCCTCCTATAAGGTTTGTTCCAAAGTTTCTGTTTCTGGGTTTTTCTTTTCTTGGGTTGAAAACACAAATTCTGATTTGTCCCTTTTTGTTTTCCCATTGAGAAACAAGTTTGATTTATTGCTCTGTGTCTGGGTTTGTTTCTGAAGAGCGCTTGATCCCTTTTCCTATTAAAGTCTTCAAATTTCAGGACTTTAACTCATCCTTTCTGCTGAAATTTTATTCTGAGTTTGATTTCGTGTAGGATTTTATCTGTGATCAAACAAGGAGAGTCATTGCTATGTTGTTCAAGGTTGTTTCAGTTTTGGTTCTTCTCTCTATCTCTTCTGGCGCTTTTGATGCCATCGCCAGAGCCCATGATCACAGCAACAATTTTAATTCCAGTAGCTCTTCTGTCGCCGGCATCAAATTGCCCGATCACATGAGCTTCAATGCAGTTTCTTCTTCAACAAACTCTGGTTGTAGATTCCCAAAGTCAAATAAGCCAAAACACTCAGAAAGAATAGACACAGATGAGAAAGATAGTGGTATTTTTGATGATGATGGAGATGATTTATTATCATTTAAATCGGGTAAAGGAAAGGTGAAGCTTCACCTGAAGCACCGGTCAACGACTCCAAAAACTGAACCGAAACAGTCCGTGGTTGAGTCCACAACAAGGGACTCGACTAGAATTCAGACACTTCATACAAGGATCATTGAGAAGAAGAACCAAAACACCATTTCAAGGCTAAAGAAAGAGAGTAGGAAATCAAAGAAGCAAATTAAGCCAGTGGTGTCACCGGCAGCTTCACCGGAATCTTATACAAGTGGGGTTTCTGGGCAGCTCGTGGCGACTTTGGAATCTGGCGTGAGTCTTGGTTCTGGGGAGTACTTCATGGATGTGTTTGTGGGTACACCTCCTAAACACTATTCCTTGATACTTGATACTGGTAGTGACCTTAATTGGATTCAATGCGTGCCCTGTTATGATTGTTTTCAGCAATATGGACCTCATTATGATCCCAAAGATTCTAGTTCTTATAGGAATATAAGTTGCCATGACCATAGGTGTCATTTGGTTTCATCCCCTGATCCACCTCAGCCTTGCCAAGCTGAGAATCAAACATGTCCTTACTTTTATTGGTATGGAGATAGTTCTAATACTACCGGTGATTTTGCGCTTGAAAAATTCACCGTTAATCTTTCAACTCCTACTGGGAAGTCAGAACTTAGGCAGGTGGAGAATGTGATGTTTGGCTGTGGTCATTGGAATAGAGGCCTATTTCATGGAGCTGCAGGATTATTAGGACTTGGGAGAGGACCACTCTCCTTTTCTTCTCAGCTTCAATCTCTTTATGGTCACTCCTTTTCATATTGTCTTGTGGATAGAAATAGTGACGCCAATGTTAGCAGCAAGCTGATTTTTGGTGAGGACAAGGAACTCTTGAGCCACCCAAATTTGAATTTCACCTCGTTGGTTGGTGGAAAAGAAAATCCGGTCGATACATTTTATTATGTTCAGATTAAATCAATCATTGTTGGAGGAGAAGTGTTAAGTATACCGGAGGAGACCTGGCATTTGTCGTCTGAAGGGGCTGGTGGTACAATCATTGATTCGGGTACTACACTAAGTTATTTTGCTGAACCAGGTTATCAGATAATCAAAGAGGCATTTGTGAAGAAGGTGAAAGGCTATCCATTAGTGAAGGACTTTCCGATTTTGGATCCTTGTTACAACGTGTCTGGAATTGAGAAGATGGAATTGCCCGAATTTGGGATTCTGTTTGCAGATGGTGGTGTCTGGAACTTTCCAGTTGAGAACTACTTTATCCGGCTTGATCCGGAGGATGTTGTTTGCTTGGCCATTTTGGGAACTCCGCGATCTGCTCTTTCAATAATAGGGAACTATCAGCAGCAGAATTTCCACATCTTGTATGACACTAAGAAATCTAGGCTGGGGTATGCACCGATGAGGTGTGCTGATGTATAACATCTTCTTAACAATGCAAGAGGTAGAAGAAAAATTGTAAACATGATGTTACAGGAGGCACATATCTTCATTTCATTTTATTTCATTTTTTTCCCTTTAAACATAGAGGTAACATACAAAGATTTAGTTCATGGTTTTTCCTTCTTTTTCAGGTTCATGTGGTTACATATTCAGAAACAGGGTTGTAATCCTATTTATAGGGAATGTATCAATACATTTTTACACATAGTTCTTCTGTTAGCCTTTCTTTTCCTGACTTATTAAGTGTTGTATGATTTAAGGATTACCGATAAATAGTTTACATCTTTTTTCTTCCTGGTAAATTCTACCAATGACTGATAGATATTTGGTTACTACCTTGAACTTAGACCATTCAAATACAGCGGCTTCACTCATGCTATGGTATCTCTATACAGACAAGGTCTATTTCAAATTTTCTGGGTTTGCTGCATAAATTATTTCTGCTCTCTTTTGACCAAAAGTTTTTCTTTTGCAAATTACCAACGTGTTTCGGATGTAGCTTATTACTACAAAGATCAGAGATCTGTATTTTTGCTTCTTCTCTGATGCTTCTATGTTTAACATACAAGGTAAAGGAATGGTTCAACCGTTAGGTGTGTTGAGATAATGATGTGTACAAATAAAAAAATGAGTCAACTATTAGGTGCTTAACCTCATTTTGTTTATTATTCTTTTCATCTCCCGTCTCCATTTTTTTGGTTCCAATTTTGCCTTGCTTTTTGAAGTCAGAACATTACCTGTTATTACCTGTCTCAGCTCAAGTTTGTTGTTTTCCATTCTTTCTCTGCTGTTTTTCCCCCTTCATCAGTATTGGTAGAGCCTTTCAATTAATGTTTAAAAACTTACTCATTGCCAGTTATAGATTCAAATGAGACACTTTGATGTACGTTATAGCAGTTTTTAGACAAGTGATGGTTGGACAACCTTGAACGGACATACAGAAAATCACAATCTTTTTGTTATGCAGTCTTGTTTGGACTTTTGACAGAAATGGTTTCCATTCATTCACATCTTGATGTAAGACAATAGTATTAGTTGTTCCATTGTTGTTTTCCTCAAAGAGATACATGCTTTTGGCTAACTAATGGAACACATAAATTACCTGCAGAGTAGGGAATCGACTTATTTTTCCTTGTTTTCCTCCGGGCCAATTTTCATGCACTGCTTTTGCATGCTTGTGGCTCTAATTCTATCTATGAATCAATTTACAAAAGATGTTCACGTTGTGTCGTGTAGTTTGGCATGAAGGAATCAAGCTTATTTGTATGTACTAAAACCGATACAGTTTCTCTTTTTGCTCTTCGTATCTTAAAATATTTCAGTTGCTGCACAGTGAATTTAAGTATGTTCCTTATGATGATGATAGTCTGTTGTTTGCGGTGCGTCCAAGTAAAATTTCGGATATACAAGAAGTAATTATCAGACAGCATACAGGGGAGAAGCATCATAGAGATTATATATAATTCTGAATGTGGGAAACTGAATAAAATACGTCTAAAACTAGGAACAGAATCAATGGAGAGTTCCTTCTGTGTTCCAACTTCATTACTTGTACAATATTCAGGTTTCTCTTATTACTACATATGTCATCTGCAAGTTCAACAACGTCGGGACTTGAACTGTTCATCACAAATAAAACGAACTTCTCTTTGGAATGTTTTTCGGCTTGAATTGTCCATGATGATGGCAGACATTAACACAGAATGAATTGGAATGAGTTGGTTCCCTCAAGGAAGAAGGAGCTGGTCCCAAAATAGAAGGTGCTGGACCCAACAAAGACGGCAGTGGAGGACCCAACAAAGACGGCAGTGGACCCAACAAAGAAGGCTGTGGCGGCGGCAGGCACAGAGGTTGTTCTGTCTGTATTTGTGCTTGTTCTCGAAAATCACATGGGGAATTACTTAAATTTTGACTAGATTTCTCTTCTTCAGTTCTCACCGTGATTGTTCCATCCCTAAGTTTTGCACGGTCACATGCACAAGCAAGGGCTGTTGATTTCCACATTCTGACACCCAAAACCTTAAATCTAAAGCAAGTGATTAATACAAAAATTATCGGCTAAATCCTCTTGTTCTATCAGTTGATTGACTAGATAATCAAGTGAAAGTGATACAAAACTACAGATTTATAGTGGGTTTATGACGATTAATACAGGGAAACCGGATTAATTCGGGAAACCCATTTAAGTAAGGAATTGATAGTAAAACAAGATCAAATAGTGAAATTAACCTAATGTTTCTGGAAGCAAGTTGGCTAACTAAAATCTCACTGCATATTCATAATGGTGTGTCAATTCAAATTGGTCACGTTAATCGTTTCTGTACTTGCACGGTTGTGGTAGAAATGTTCCCAATTCATACCCATTATTTCATGCTGAGGCCGTCAAGACCGCTCACAGAACACACTGGTCTGCTCTATTTTCATTTATTGGGATTTAATATGTCCGTCATGTCGTTATTATTAATATTTTTTAAAAAATAATAATGAGAAGTCACGACTCAAAGGAAGAAGATGCTTGGGCTCAATATTGGGCCTAACATCTAATAATAGGCCCAATGAGACACTAAATTTGGGCCCACATGATTTTAATGGGCCCATTGAAGGAAACTAATGGAAGTTAGGGTTTTAAAACCATCCCGGCTAAAGCAAGAGACACAAAGGGAGGGAGTGGATTTCAGATACGTACATAATCCACGGCACCCTCTCTGTAGTCTGAAAATGGTTAACTTCAGGGTGAGTTTTGCTGAATTGGCTTTTCTTGTTTTCATGAAGTCTTTTGTTCTCTCAATACTGCTTTTACGCTGCATTTTGTTTTTCACTGTTAGGCTGGTATGTGCATGATTTACTTATGTTTTTGTTGTGTTTATTGTGATTGTGATTAAATAATTTTCTTTGAACAGTTTCACCAGTACCAAGTTGTGGGAAGAGCTTTACCGACAGAGGCGGATGAGCATCCCAAGATCTACCGCATGAAGCTTTGGGCCACCAACGAGGTCCGCGCCAAATCAAAGTTCTGGTATGTGTGTGTTGCTCTTGCTGATTTATTCGTTTTGGTTTGTTAATTTTAAACTCTTCTTTTGTCTCCTTCTCGATTTTTATTTTTGGTAATTGTGATTTTGTTGATTTGTTAAGGTATTTCTTGAGGAAGCTGAAGAAAGTGAAGAAGAGCAACGGGCAGGTTCTGGCCATCAATGAGGTATTTGTCTTGCAGTACTTATGTATCTCTAACGATTTGGTCTGGAAGATTCCACGTTTTAAAGCATCTTGTCACAAAAGTGGGTTTTAGCACAAAGAGGAATTTTCAGTAATAAAGAAGAAGATAATGTATATTTCCTAGAAAATGTTGAAGTTGTATAAAGAAAAGATAGTTTGTTTGAGCTAAAAGAGTTCACAGAATTCTTAATATGAAATTAATGCAACTGTTTTTGTATTTTGTTTAGGGAGTTTGTATGGTTGCCAAGTACTAATTTTTTATGAAAGTAAGAAAAAATTCCTTTGATATGCCGTTCTGTTTCTAGGAAGTTGTATAAACAGTTCCTTAAATGTAAATAGAAAATGTGGTCCAGCTTAGCACCGGTAGCCATTATAAGTTGAAAGATGGGGAATGCTCAAGCTGCATTGTTCACTCAGCCCTGGTTCATGCTACATTTTATTAGTTGTCTCATGTCTTTTTGGACAAATGCAAGGTGTAACACATTTTTGGGGAATGATGACATAGATGATTCTAAATGTACTAATTGATATTGTTTTCACCAATGATAACAAAGTCCCGTCCTGCATAAAAATGGACTAAAAGAATGAATGAGGCTGAGGTTTCATCTTGTCTGGCTCCTGGGACCTTTATGCAAAGAAGTTGTATTTTTCTGCTGTATGCATGACTGGAGGATTATTGTTTACTTGTTCCTTTTCAGATTAGTAAGTTAGTATAACGTGATTCTGTGATATTTAATTATTGTCTATTCTTGCTCTTAAAATAGATTTATTTGAAAGTTTCGACAACTTTTGTTATTGGTTCTCTGATTGTAGATTTTTGAGAAAAATCCGACCAAGATAAAGAATTATGGGATCTGGCTTCGGTATCAGAGTCGAACTGGCTATCACAACATGTACAAGGAATACAGAGACACGACTCTTAACGGTGCTGTTGAGCAAATGTACACGGAGATGGCATCTCGCCATAGGGTGAGGTTTCCTTGCATTCAAATCATTAAGACAGCCACCATTCCTGCAAAGCTCTGCAAGAGGGAAAGCACCAAGCAGTTTCATAACTCCAAAATCAAATTTCCCTTGGTGTTCAGGAAGGTTAGGCCCCCAACTAGGAAGCTCAAGACAACATACAAGGCATCCAGGCCTAACTTGTTCATGTAACTTGCTCTTTGCTTGCTGGTATCTGAGAACCCAATTACTCTGATTAGTTTGTTAAATTAGAGCAAGCTAGATAATGTTTTTTGCTCTACAAGTGAGCACAAAACAACCTGCAGTTGCATTCTTTCAAATTTTGATGGTTGTTTCATTTGGTTAGTGGATTGTGAGTTTGTTGAACTTGATTTTGGTTAAAAAGAAAATAAAAGAAGGCTTTTGGTGGATTTTATTCTTATTTTTTATGCTATGCTCTACGGCCTAGGAGCATTGTGTTGGTGTTTTTCACTTGGGTTTTCCTCTTCCTACTGGCATTGGTGTTTTTGGCTTGCGTTTTCCTCATCAATTATGAAGTTCGAAGGAAAATGGAAATGGTGTGCGATGATGATGTTGGTTACTCGGTTTTCTGATTCTCACTACTTTAGTGTAGCAATTGTCAATGAGGTACTTTCATTGAATATAGATTTGAGTTTTATTTTAGATGGGCAACTCATGACACAGTCTATCTCTAGATAAAAATTGAAGACAAGCCAGGTTGCAATTTTTTTTTTTCTTGTTTTTAGTAATTGAATATATTGCTTATAGTAGGTGGAACAAGTACAGCATATGCTTGACAGACTAGTTTTTCGGTGTTGGAAAGCAGGTTAGGAAGGAAATCCTGGAACAGTTGGTATATAATTTCTGAAAACTTTCTCTGATACAACCTATACATAAACAGGCAGGGACAGTGTTCTTAACTCTTAGGTCAGTAGATAACATACTTTTATCAAATACTAAAGATGTGTTTAAGGTCAGTAGATTACATACTTTTATCAAATACTAAAGATGTGTTTATTTTTAAGAATGGAAAGGAATAAAGAAAGTAAAGAAGAAAGAAAAGAAAAGAATGAATTTTTCTTGTTTATTTGCTATGAAATCATTCATGAAAAGAATTTATTATTTTTTATTTTGATAAAAATATTTTTTATTTTTAAATTTATTAATATTTATAAATAAATTGATATTTTTAACTATTTTATTTTTAATTTAAATTATTGCATTTATTAAAAATAATTCTTATAATAATAATTAACAAATATATAATTTTTAATATTTTTAAATATAAATATACATTATATTCATTAATTATCTTTATATGGATAAAAATACTTATTTTTATTGAAATATTTTATGTATTGTATAAATTTAATTACATATGAATATTAAATTTATTTCTTAAAAGTGTATTTAATTTTTAATAATATTATATTATAGCCACAAATAATAATATTTTTTTAGCCAATTGTTTAAAAAGAATTAAAAAATTAAAATTAAAATTATTAAATATATATGACTAATTATATAAATTACAATAGAAATAAAGTTATAAAATAAAATCATAAATTAATATATATATTAAACATATTAAAAATATTTATAAGTAAAATTATGACAAAAATAATAATAAAGTGTTGAATTTTTATAAATTGATTATTTTAATAATTTTTAAAATAATTTATTAATTAAAAATAACTATATTAAATTAATCAAAATAAAAAAATTATACTAAAATACATAAATAAGGAATAAAACTAAAAATTTAATTATTTTGAAGGGGGAAAGAAAATTCATTTAATAATTCTTTTCTTCATTTATTCTTTTAAACAAATAAAAGAATCATTTTTTTTAAATTTTCTTTTTTTATTAATTAATTAATAAAAAAAATACACCCTAAGAATAACAAAGAATTAAGCTCAAACAATCAAGGATTTTCAGTCTAGCATTGCGCATTAGAGAATCTTGGTTTTGTTACAAATTTTAATTGAGAGATTGCAAATTCAACACGAAATTTGGTAATAGAACAAGTTAAATTGTTTAGAAGTTGTAGTGAAGAAACGAACGCCCAAGCCCCAAGCCCTCCCACAGAGATTAAGCATGCATGCACAAACAATAAAGGAATGGTATATTGAATGGTTACAAATTGGTGATTGGCTTACCACAACCCATGGTTTCTTCGAGCACCATTTTCTCAAGCACAAATTCGTGTATATATTTCAACTTTAAATATTATCTGACAATTGGAATCGCCTGCAAGTTCAGATAAATTATTTATCACAATAGATATATAAAGGCGGGTTTGGTGTAGGAGAATAATCAAAAATGAAAAAGAAAAAGAAAGTGGTAATTGGTCACAAGCCAAGCCAGAAGAAAAAGCCAGGACTCGTGTGGTGTGATAGATAAGAGAGGCAAGTAGTGATAGGTAGGTAGATCAAAATATGAAAACCCGGCCTTCTGGGTATCCGTGATAATAACATCAGTAAACACTTCTCTGAAAGTAGCTACCAATGCCTTTACCAACCATACTTGAAGCTGCTCCATCTATATTTTTTTTAAATTCATATTCTCACCCTCTCTTCACCACGGCCTACTTTGTTCCTGTAAGTTATCTACTATTTTGTGATCTTTTATGCAACCCAATTATACAATCGTTTCATTTTTGTGTCTTTCAAATATTAGCCTCATCTTGGTTTAATGTATGTCCATTGAATGATCAGGTTGTTGCTCGTTAGGCTCAATTTTGCAGTTTCCATGATTAATTCTATTTGTTGTTAGATTTTTTCCTGGTTAAGTTAGTTGGTTTTGAATCAGCTAATATATATAGATGGCTCAAGAGGTTGTGAAACCAGATGGGGAAGTAATTTCTAACATATTTGAATTAGTTTTATATGACCAATTGAACTCATATTTGAATTAGTTTTCTATGACTCTCTACAGAGCCATTTCTGAAAGGCAGTAAGGAGGTAAGGTCGATTGCATTTTCATTTGATTGAATACTGTTGTCGTTGGCTCCTGTTTTATGTGCTTACTTTCCAAAGTGGAAGATTGAATTATAAAACATAACTCATTGTTTTATATACCAGAAATTGCCCAAGCTAGAGGAGCGTCGGATAAGCTTAAACACTGGCGATGAGAATGCTGTCAAATCTGCAATTGAAGAGTGGCTCTGAAGAAGTTCAACTTGAAGGAGAAAGCGTCCTAGACAAGTAATTAATCGAAACTATCAGAACATGTATTCTTTCTCTGTCTGTGTTAGTTTGTGGACATGACGGTTTCTAAGGTAGTTCAGAATAAGGAATTTGATAGATGGATAATTCCTTGAAAGTAAAAATACTTTCAACCATAGATAATAAGTCCTAGGTTCCTTGTTCCGCATCACCAGGCCCTGGAAATCATGCTAACAAGGATTCTCCCTGGCAAGATGATTAGAGGATGGTGAGATGTTGTTGCTTTTTCTAGTTTTATCCTTTAAGTTTTCAGTCATGAGCTCTGTAATATCACAACCAATAAGCTTGGGTGGCTTTTAAGGCGGTCAATAATTGATGGGGTGTTTCCGCTAGGATACTGAGGCTGAGATTACAAAATCATTTGTCAGTTTCTTTAAATATCTTTTTGGAATTTCATGTTTTACCTTGAAAAATACCCATTAGGATGTGGTAAGTGTGTCTTCAATCACTTTATAAAATAGTCTGCAAGAATGATGCTCTGCTTTCCAGGAAGTAGAGGCGGGCAAACAAGAAAAGGGTCGATGGGTCGATAGGTCCAGCGCTCCAGGGATTAAAGAGGTCTTCACCAACAGGATTGTCAATAACACTACGATCGGTAGTGGCCTATTCTAGTATGTGATTTCATCATAATTTTTTAGCTTGAATTGATGGTTTTGTATTCATGCCTTCACATCTTTTACTGCTTTCTACATGATGATCTGCAGGTCCGTGAAGGCAGGAAGCAAACGCTGGCTGAATGTTTGAAGGAGTTCAGGCTGACAAAAAACATATTACGAAGGATGATATCTGCAGATGTATATGAGGTAACATCAGCGACAAAACTAGCAACAATAGACAACCCTATTTGAAAACTCAGAATTGCTGCCCAAATTCTGAAACTAATCTCTCACTTCGATGAACAGGGTATTAGAGCTCTCACCATTGACAAAGGACAATGCTCCAAATGTATGCTCTCTGTCTCTCTCAATTGGATTACTGGTTACATTTGGAATTTACCCGTAAATTATTACATAGGGTTATTTCTTTTTGTCTGTGAATAAAATGGGCAACTTGCTTCAGTGGGATCCGCCGACACTTGATAGAGTTGATGATGAGAAGGTGGAACTAATTTTCTAGCCATTTGGAGATAATTTGGAGCTGCAGATTCCAGAGAAGGAAGAGTGGAGGTTGTTGTGGCAACCAATTTATATATTTATATTAAAATTCAAATTTCAATAAAATCCTCATTTAACTCAATATATAATATGTGTACATAATAAATATAAATCTCTAAATAAACATAAAGATTATAGTTCAAGTTTATATAAATTAATTTATAGTAAATAGTAAAACTTATTAGCCCATAAAATCGAGTGTGGTTTCTTAAACATGTTTGAAAATCAAGTATTTTATTTGAAATAAGGCCTTAGGGTAAAAATAATATTTTAGAACTACTAAAAAAATTTGAATAATAAAAATAGAAAAAAAGTTTTAAAAGTTTATTTTGAATATCATTGTAACTTTAGTCAAAATCAATTTTTAAGAATAGTTAGATAATTTCAAAAAGATTAGGATTAAAAATTTAAAAATTATTCTATTTAAAAAATAAACTCAACTCTATGAAACTTTTCAATGATGTGAATAACTTAATTTAGAGATTATTTTAAAGTTTAAAAGTGTTTTTATAAAATAAAGACGGAACATAAAAATTTAAAACAAATTAACAATAAGTTTTGTAAACCTACTTTTGAAGGGTTTTTGATAAAACAAATAAATTTTTAATTAATCTTATAAATATTCGTTAAAAAAGTTTTTAAGTATAGTCTCTAATAGGATTACTTAAAAATTCTTATTTTTATAAATCAAGAAAAAAATACAATAAGTTCAAAACTAATAGCAATTCGTTTCGAGTTGTTTTGCATTCTTTTGGTGTCGAATTCAACTCTTTTCAAATCATTGTGAAACTAAAATCTTAAGTCTAACTTTCAAACTTTAAAAACAATCATTCAAAACTTAAATTAAGTCCTAAAATATATTTTAAATTGAAATTCAACTCAAATATTAACAAAAGTTCATTCTAACTTAAAATCAAAGACTCTTCTTATTTAACTAATTTTCATAAAATGAAATTTTATAACAAGATTTTTTCATTTTCATATAATTCATAAACAACATCAAAATATCAAGATCAAGTTTAAAATTTAAAGGTTAAACTAATAATGTTCAATAGAAACTTTAAAATTAAAGAAAAAGCGTGAAATTGAAATTGGTCAAAAAAAAAAAAAGATGTTAAAACCTAACTAAATTCTTAGAGAGAGATAAATTTTTTAAAAAATGATGTGAAGAAATGAGAAGAATATGAGAGAGAATTATTTAAATGAGAAATGAAAAATAATAAGAGGAGAGTGAAGTGTAAGAGAGTTAGAAGATGGGAGGAAGAAGAGGAAATGGAGGAAGAGAGGAGTGGATAACAAAAATGGGAGAAGGAAGGAAGAAACTGTAATTTTTAAGGCCTTTAGAGCCTTTTGACAAAACCATCATTTTTTTCTATTTTCTAAATTTTAAAAATGACATTTATTAATAAATGTAATATAAATTAATAAATAAATAAAAATTTCAAATTCATAAAGATAAATAATAAAAAAATTTGTAAAATAAATTTATTTTTAAGAAGATTTGCAAATCTAACCAACCATAATTTATTTTACTTCGATAGCCGACTCTAATAATTCGAGCGATATTACCCTTGTAACCAATCAAAATAAAATTATATTTTCTCATGTCACTTTCAATTTTTTACACATGCACTTCCAAATTGAAATTTATTTTCTCTTAACTTTCAGTCTCACATATTAATAATAATTAATATTTATTATTTTATATAATTAAAATAATATACTATTAATTAAATATTAATTACAAATAAATTTATTATTTATTATAATATATATATATATATATATTAATTAATACTGCAATCGTCTTTAAAGCTAGGATTTTATGCTGCAATTACAGTATCTATGGTGGTGATTGCAACACTTTGTTGCGATCACTGCAATTAATCACACTTGGTAAACGCAATTGGATCACTTTTGTTATTGATGGTTTTGTCATTTCAATGACAAAAATGTTAAATTTGTTTCATTTGATAATCGCTCCTTTATGTTTATTAATAATATAGTATAATATTAAATTAATATTAATTAATTTGATAAAATTATAATTATGAAACATTCTAATTAATAATTTATAGAATTAACAACATTAATCTTAGTATATTAATATTAATTATAAAATAAATAATTATATAATTAATTAATTAAAGTGCAAGCCTGCGATTACAAGCCTGCAAGAGTTTTGCTGCATTTGCCGCAATTGCAGAAATCATTTAATTATATCACTAATTGATTATATAAAATATTAATAAATTAATAATTAATTAATTATAATTATTGAATATTAATTATAATGTATATTAATTAATAAATTTATATTAAAATGCTAACTAAATATTAACAAGTAATTAATTAATAACTTAATTATTGTATAAATTAAATAATATATTAATTAAAACTTGCCTGCAATGCTCCCAGGCTATCCATGATTGCAGCCTTTTGCTGTGATCATCGCAGTAATCAAACCAGTGGATTAATGATATTTTTCTCTTTGATTTATAATATTTATTTATAATATAATTAATAATATATTAAATTTTATAATTAATATTTTAATATAAAAAGTTGATGCCTAAAAGTCATTAACGCTAACAACATATCTCGTCCGTCAAAAAGCAATTAAAGCACTGCCTCAATGCAAGAGCATTTCCTATCAGGATTACCTTCCAATTCTGGTACATACTTTCTCAACATGGACACATCAAAGAAGTCATGGATTTTCTTTAAATCTAGTGGCAATTCCAAATAATTTGCTACTGCACCTATCTTTTTGGTTATCTTTAAAGGACCATTGTAACAAGGGTGGAACGTTCCTCCATTACGAAATTTGATTACTCCTTTACAAGGCAAAATTTTAAGAAAAATTATATCTCCCACTTCAAACTCCAATTCTCTCCTACGATTATCTGTATATCACTTTTGTAGATCCTGTGCCATTTTCAATCTTTCTTAGACGATTTTAGCTTTTTATGTGGTAGTCTCGATCAATGCAACATTATTAAGTCTTCTTTCACCCATTTCATCCTAATAAAGTGGAGTTATACATTTTCACCTATACAATGCTTTATAAAAAGCTGTGCTGATGGTAGCCTAGTATTTGTTATTGTAGTCGAACTTAACTAATGGTAGATAAAAATCTTAACTGCCTTGGAAGTCTATTACATAAGCCTGCAACATGTCTTCTAAGGTTTGACTATCAATCTGAAGGTGGAAGGCAGTGCTAAAATTTAGTGTAATACCCAATGTTCTCTAAAGTCTTGGCCAAAACCGAGATGTGAAGTGGGGGTCTTGATCAGACACGATAGTCGCAAGAATTCCGTGAAGTCTGACTATCTCTAAAATGTACAACTTCGCTAACTTCTCGAATTGATAAGTGTTATGAATTGGCAAGGTATTGTGAGCGATCAATAATCACCTAGACGGCATCATGGTCATCCTGAGTACAAGGCAAACCAACTACAAAGTTCTATAATTCTACCCCTCGAGAAAAATTTTACCCTCAAAATTCTTACATACCTGCATTATTGAAATAAATAAGGGTATTGTTTTTACATAAATTTTTTGGATTCTCAAGTCATCGCTTTAACGTTACCACTACACTACAAAACCTTAACCATTGTAATTATTATTTATTTTTATAATTTTAAAATTTTTCTTTTTTTATTTATTAATTTATATTATATTTATTAGCAAATAATATTTTTAAATTTTGTAAAAAAAAAATGACGTTTTTGTTAAATGGCCCTGAAGGCCTTAAAAATCACATTTTCTTTCTCCCTCCCCCATTTATGTCATCCACTCCTCCCCCCGCCTTCCATCTTCTTCCTCTCATCTCTCAACCTTCTCGCACTTCATCACTCTTCTTTGTTTACATGTCATTTCTCACTTAATTAAATCCCTATCATATTCCCCTCATTTCTCCGTATCTTTTCTTCAAAAATTTCTTTATTTCTAGGAATTTAGTTAAGACTATGGGCAATTTCAATTTCACACATCCTTTTTAATTTTTAGAGCTTTCATTGATTTTTGAGTAAAATTTTTAAACATTTAAGAGTTATAAATTTCATTTATTTCTTTGTTTTAGTTTAAATGTTAAAAATAGATATTTTTGCATTATTGTTTAACCTTCAAGTTTTCAACTTAATCTTAATATTTTGATATTGCTTATGAGTTGTATGAAAATAAAGAAACTTTACCATGGAATTTTGTTGAGTGAAAATCGATTAAATAGTTAAAGTTTTTGGTTTTAAGTTAAAGTAATTTTTTATTAATATTTGAGTTGAATTTCAATTTAAAATGTATTTTGAAACTTGATTTAAGTTTTGAATTATTATATTTAAGATTTGAAAGTTAAGTTTAAAATTTGGTTTCAAACTGATTTAAAAAGAGTTGAGTTTGGTGTCAACACAACCTGAAATTATTCGAAATGAACTTCTGGTAGTTTTGAATTTATTATAGTTTTTCTTTATTTACAAAAAATTGAAGAGTTTTTAAGTAAATTTTATTAGAGACAAAATTATAGTACACTTAAAAACATTTTCAATGAATATTTATGGGACTAATTTGGAGTTTATTTGCCTTATTAGAAGTTCCTCGAAAGTTAATTTATGCAACTTACGACTACTCTGTCTCACATTTTCATATTCTATTCTTGTTTTCCAAAATACTTGTAAACTTTTAAATGATTTTCAAATTGAGTGATTTAAAAGTTATAAGAAAGTTTAAGGAGTCTATTTTACTTACTGAGATTTTTTTTTAAAATTTCGATCAGAATTTTTTTTTTAAATTATCAAATTATCCTTAAAGGTCAATTTTGACTCAAAATTACAACGAGTTTCAAAATAGACTTTTAAAACTTGTTTTTTTTTTATTTTTATCATTTAAATTTTTTTTTAATAATCGTCAAATATTATTTTTATTTTTAGATTTTATATGAAATAAGGTACTTGATTTTCGGAACACATTTAAGAAATTTTACTCAATTTTATAGGCTAGTGGGCCTTACTATATTTACTATAAATAAGTTTCTCTATACTTAATTCTCGATTTATATGTTATTTTAGATATTTATGTTCATCATGTATGCATATTACATATCGGGATAGATGAATATTTTTATTAAAATTTAAATTTTAATAAAAATAAATGTGTTTATTAAGTGCCAACACCTCGGGAGGACACTTAAGCTAGTGCAAGAATTAATTGAAAAGTGTACACCCTCTTTCAAACTGTGAGTGAATTGTATGCAATATTAATTTGTTAAAAAATTATTTTGAATCACATACCTTGGTTTTAATAAATTATTTTAAACTATTTTGTGTTATTAGGATATTAAATCAGCATATAAATTATTTGACAATAAATAAGATATGTAGATTGATTGCTTACTATTATTTTGTATACTTATGATTATAATATTAAAATAGCCCTTAATGTGTATATATTTAAAATGTTTTGTTGCTTGCTTATTGGTGATGAGATGTTATGCTTGTATATATGTGATGTATTGGTATTGCTGTAATATTGTAAAAATAGCCCATAGATATACCTTTGTAGAGACTGCATAGGTGATAAGAAGTTAGATAAGATTGGTATAAGAGAAAATATTGTTGTGGAGCCTACTTAGTAAAAAATAATGTGAGGACGACATGATTGTCACTATATGACTATTTGGACCAACAATTGTGAGTTGAATTATGATTTGACAAGTTGATTTTATAAATTCAAATATGAATTAATTTTAAAAAAATATATTTTTTATAATTTAATAGTTGTATAATTTTTAATATAATAGAATTTACTAGTGGTGTTAAGTATCTATCCTAACCTAAATGACAACTTGAAAAAGAACCAACAAACATAATCTTTTGTAAATGACCTAAACATAGCCCTAAATACATATTTTCTAATATACTTTTAATTACATAATTGATTTTGAAATTATATAAGATTTAACAAATAAACAATTATAAATTTATAATTATTTTAGTATTCCAATACCTTTAAACTTTATGAGTTTTATATTACTAACTCTTTACTTGCTAAGTATATTTTATACTCACTCTCTCACTTTATTGCTTTTAAATTAAATTTTGCATTTACTTCTTTATAATGATGGTAAATATAACTATTATTGCATTACTTGGAATATTCATTTATTGACTTATTTCATATTTTGTGGGGTTTATTGACGAAATATTTTCATGCTGTATTTTAATATTTTATAATATGTACTTTAAATATTGTTTTAATTATATTATAAGTGCCCATACTACATGTGATTTTAAATATAAATATAATGAATGTTTTGAATGTGGATGACTATGCTTATTTATGTGCGTTTTATTCATGGAGTAAGAATGCATAATACTTAAAGAAGATGTTTTATACTAATGGGGCGCATTTCAAGAATATGCGGCAGTTGAATTCTATTGGTATCACAGATGACGCTAAACAGAGTTTTGGTCAGCAGCTGCAGATTCCTAGAGATGATCTACGTTACGAATACTAGTCATCCTATTAGCAAGAAGTGCTGCTATCATGCATTTCTCTGCCTTCATAGTTGTTTTTGGAGTCTTCCTATAGGAATAGAAGTGACTCGTAGTTACCACTCTTAATTATAGTCGGAGTTATGAAAAGAAAAATCAACTTTGATTTGCATCTCATACTAATCCAAATACTTGAGGAATAGGGATTTTTATCATGGATACATCGGTCTCAAGTGATGGCTTCTTGCGGCTAAATGTGAAGCTGGTTTGGTAGTTGTTAAGGTAATTTGTAAGCTAGTGGCGGCTTGAGATTGACGGTGCTAGAGGGAGGAAACACCAAAGTTATTCCTTCTAATTCTTGAATATGTGATCAGATCAAAGGTGAGGAAAATGCTTAAACACAAATATTACAACCCTGTATCAAGAATATCTTCCCTCTTTGATAACCATGCAATTCCAACAACTGTACCATAATACTCATCCTAACAAGGTCAACAACCAAGTAAAACAAGAAAAACAAGTTTATGCAAACACTTAGGGAGCTTGCAAATTCGCCTCTTCTTACATACAAGAAAGTCATAGGAAAATACTGGCGGTTGATCTTGTGAGTTCAACGATTTTGTAGTAATTTTGTTTCTATGATGATGAAACAGTGTATAATCAAACGGTTTCAACGAAGCATGACAATGAACATTAATAGGTATATAATCAATGGTTTCCACAAAGCAAACAAGATTCCCTATCTGCCTTAACACTTGTTTGGTAACGTGATCTTATGCACAAAACAAAGACAGAAGCTTACAAAGTGAAAATAAAAAACTGAATAGACACAGGCTAAGAAGGACCTTGGAAGGACAATCTATCTCGAAGAGTATCGAAAATTGATGAAGCTGCTGTATTCTGTGCAAATGTCAATTTCAATCGACCAAGTAATTCACCATCTTTTGCCTGTGAAGCAGCATCAGCAGCTTCCTTGGCCATACCAATCCGAGCGTAAGCCTGTTTTAAATCAGAGACAGGCATGATCAAGCACTCACACATGACATACCCAAACAGCCACAACCAAGATCTGAAATCAAAATTCTATAATATATATTGCTATATTCTATTAATTATCATGTTCTCTAGTATTCAATAAATTTATTTAAAATTCTATTCTATTCTTTATGAATATCTAAGAATGAAAGTTACTAGAAAAGATCCTAGGAATTTACTGAATTTCTATGCATGTACAATTTCTGTTATTTAAGCCCGCTTAGCTCAGAGCTTAGAGCGTTTTTGACAGTTTTTCACAAACACAAAAGAAATTATCTTTTTCTCCCAGGCTTGAAGGAAGAAATTTTTCTTCTGAAAAAGAAAAAGAAAGAAGCACTTAAATTTCTCATTGATTTGGTTATTTTATAGATCTATTTGACATTTCACAAGTTTTTTGAACTGTGGCAAGATGTACTGCAAATTACAACATTTGGCCAGCAGAGAAAACAAAGAAATATGAAATCTAGCGACTATTCAAATATTGTGCATAAAGATTATACTCTGCATATCTTCTGAGAAATAGGAACCATGAATGCATGAAATGATGATGGGTCTTTGCAAGCAACAGAAATTCACATCATATAACTGTATTGCTAAAATTTGTTGGCCAAGTATGGCTTACCTCAGCCCGTTCTCGTGGATCAGCAAGTTTGGGGATATATTTTAGTGCTTCACCTTTTTCATCTGCATCTATGCATGCCTCGACAAATGGCCTGAAACCTATTTGATGACAGGAACATATAGGTACCGACTTATCACATCTATCACAGAATGACGAAAACAAAATATGCATTCCATTTCTTGTTCACTGATAGAAAACTTTACCAATTGGTGATCTCTTTTCCTTTGAGAACTTTTCTAGGGCATCCCAATCTCTAATTGTAGCCAATGCAAAAACTTTAAGCCAATACCATCTCTTCTCAGAAACCTGAAACAAGTTGAAAATGCAAGAATCAAGGCACATTGAGTGATTTCAATATAAGCCAATAATCTGTCGTGGTAAACAAAGGTCGATCTTTTATTGCCCATGAAGATATGCTTCTTCAAGTAGGCACAAGAGCAACCACCTTTGAACAAGGGAAAACAAAGAAAACTCTATAGACCTTGAATTCTGTCTTCACTCTTGTTGCAGCTCGATGATTTCCCAGCACAATACATGTGCGAATAGTATCACTTATACTTGAATCAACAAAAATGGCTTGTTTGGTAGATACTTCTAGCTCGTGTTGGATTCTGTCACCATAGATAGTAATATGAAGTAACTCTCTGATAGATAAATCAATCAATGACAGTATGCGGAACAGGTGAAGACTCCCTTAGTCAAGATCAGCTTAGATAATCTTTTTTATTAGAATAAAACCTATCATTATTTCTATTTACTGCAATCCAATTTTATCATGCACACAAAATAATAGACTAACTGTCTACATCTGTTTATGTGAAACAAAAGAATATGCTCACCACTTCACTATTTAGATGGCATAAAGGCAATATGCACTTTCATTGTTAATATCAATTATTCAGATACTCTTAGTGTATGCATACATGTGTACAATATTAATATGATTTCCTCAAGATGGTAGTTTTAACACCTCAATTAGTGGAAATGAAAATATATATCTCTTGCTTTGTTTTTTGAATAACACTCTACAAATATAGGACATAGTTTTATATATCCTTGAAATTGTTAACAAGTAAAAGACATGAGACATAGTTTGCTCCGTATACATCTTCAAATGACCACATATCCAATCTCAGTCTTTTAGTATGCCTGTACTTCAATGGATATGAAATCATGCAAAACAACAAAAGCATGTGGTCTTTTGAAACTGGATACAAATGAAAGGCACAAATAACTGACATTTCTCACCTTAACAATTTGGCATGCTCGTCAGCCGCTTTTGACTCAAAAGTGTGCTCCTTGGTTTCTGCAAAAAGATTGTGGGCCTTCTCAATACGTTTTATGCGTGGACCATGAAGGGGAGAACCATTGCTTGCCATTGGATTTTTTCCTAATTCCCAAGACTCTTTCCAAAGAAGAAAAGCCACCTCCTAGAAAACCACATAAACTTCACATTAAAAACAAATCAACGGCAAAAAAAAGAGGGGGGGGGGGGGGGTGTTGTGGGAACAAAGAAACAATAACAAGCTATCCAAATATGATATATTGTGCATGCACCCATTTAAGGACAGAAAGAAAGATCCCTTCGTGACAACAATCTCACAATTACTAAAGATCCCTTGGTGACAACAGTTTCACGATTACTGTTGCATTCAGAATCCATGCAATTTCTCATCTGTTTCCTATGATCCACAGATAGAAAATAATTATGTTGAATATCCACCAATGGAAGCATTATAAGGCAAATGGAATACACTTTTCCAACTAAAGTCGTTAAAATGAAGAGTTTAAAATCTGATAAGCAATATGGCTTCTCCAACCTCTCTTGCAATGGGAAAATATTCTACACAGACTTGACACCCTTACTTTTAGCACATAACTGACACTGTATGAACACATGCAATACGAACAAAACCTTGAACAGCAAAGAAAAGATGGATTATTTTGTGAAAGAAATCGACGAAAAAGTAATTTAGACGGGGAGATACACTCATCCTATTTACTTTATTTTCATATTTAGTTAAACCCCACAACATTGAAGGAATAGGAAAGGAGCATATAGACCTATTTTAAATCTAAAACGAATCAGTCGACCTGGTTTACGAATCTATTCTAACTATCAACAAATTCCTAAATATGGCTCAGCCATATTTTGAAGTTCAGAGTGGTAAAAGGTAATTAACTCAGGTGAATAAAAGGAAAAGTGGAAGCCCTATGGAATGTTGATGCTTCACAAAAACCTCATATTCCACATCTATGCTGTAAGTGTTGAAATGTTTTGTCCACAACTATATTCGAGTACTCCATGGTGGTGAAAAACTTGACATTGATTTGGTACTAGAACCAAATACATAATCCACTACCAGATCCACAGCATATGACAAACTCCGATTCCCTGCTTCCACCAGAACCCAATGACGAAATTAAAAACTAAATTCCAACAGTTTAAGCCTACCTGAAGCTGTCCCGTTGATAGGAAGAAGTCCTTCAGGAATTCATGCTTGTAACACCTGAAACAAAGAATATAATGAATACCAATGGACAAATGAAGTGAAAAAAACTGAACCATTAAACCTCATTGTGATAATTGTTAATCAACGTGCACCTAAGCACAAAATCTGCTCAGATGAAGTCTACACACCCAGTCATGCATCAGACAGATACTCCTTTATGGACACCCTTAGCCTCCAATGCACAAGGCATACCTCTAAGTAACTTTTTTTCATAAGCAGACTTCTTTGTGTGATGCACCATGTCAACTTCTTTGCATTGAGCTTAACAAACCATTCAATCTGGTTGTGAACGGCTTACATAGTGAAAGACAAGAGAGAAGTTTCTAAATCCCACTAAGTTTTCTTCTTCAACCAAGTTGCCACTGAGAAACTCAAACATATACTTCTTTGTCATTCATCATCATCATCTTTGTTTCCTTATCATTGAAATGTTTAATCTTTTTCCATCAAATTTGCAAGTTAATTATAACTTTGTATAGACAGTTTAACCATCCTTTGTCTATGACCAGCATATCTATGATTTATAATGTTATGTGTCTTTCTTTGTTTAGGTGTAAGCCATCTGTTGCACCTTGGCTTTAGGCTCTAGGAGACAGTAAGATGCCTCAAATATACACAAGGCTTTGATAAATTTGTTGTTGATATTTACTGGAAAATTAGATACCTTGAAGAAGATTCATAAAATAATAAATTTTATTTGATGACTATTCAACAAATAATGAGGACTTACCGTGCATAAACTACAAATAAATCACATGCCAGGGGTCTGGCTTGTATTGTTCCAAAAAACTCAAGTGCAGGCCTCTGCAATAGAAATGCGTTAAGGACGAATTAACTAATTTTATAGATCAAATTGTGCTCTTGTTTATGTGCCATATAGATAGTTTTCTAATGTTCTTATATGATAATGGACAAATTAGTGGAAATATACCTTTTGCCAAATATGAAATAGAACAAGATAAACAAGATCAGTATCACCACTTTCAGTTGCCTTCACCAGAGCAGTATCCTCCTCTCCTATGCTTAACAAGAGAGGAACCTGAAGAGAGAATCAAAATGCAATAAATATCCTTCATAAAGAAATTCAAAAAGAATTTTGTTTTGAGAAGGTTGAAAATCTACAAATGAAAAGTAAAACATGACAAACATGACAGCAAGGAAATAATTCGAGATGTAAACTGTGCAGTGCAGAGAAATAATGAGAAGGTAACCTGTTTGGAAGATCGAGGTTCATGCTCAACAAGCATAGCAGCTAACTTTCGGCGACCACTCTTATCTGCGTGAGCAGCAACTGCTGCATAGGATATGCCTTTGCATAATTTGAGCTGAAACTCAAAAAATATCGTTTCATACAATCACATTTGCATTAAACTAAATGAATAAATCATCCGCAATTTTTTATGGCTAATCTCAACAAAAATGAAAAGGAAAACACTAACCTTATCAAGTAAGATTTCCAGAAGAGTGACATCAGGAATTGCTAATGAAGCTGTTATCTTTGAACAAGCCCAGTGCATAATCACCACCTCCTGAGAGACGGAAAAAAAAGGTGCATGTCATGCATTCTACTTCCTTAAATATGAAGCGGTGCTACCAAAATAAAATTAAAATGAAAACTAATTATTAGTATGATAATCAAAAAACAATTCTTAGTAGTCTAAAATTGGATCTGATCACTTATGTATTGAGAACAAATCTATAAATGTATATTTCCTACACAAATATTTCAAAGATATTGTATCTCCAGTCCAGCCACATCAATCAGAACACAAACAAATTGATCAGGGGTAGTGATTGATTCCAATTTTTGATCCAACAAAGTATATCAGTTAATGGAAAGAAAGAAAGAAAAAGAAAAAAAGAAAAAAAAAACCTAAAAATTGACTTGGTAGAGTTCAAGTTGAAGAGGCAGAACACTATATGTTGAGCATCTGACCTTGCCTCTCTCACTTGCTCTAATCTTCATCTTTAATTGTCACACAAGTTTAACAAGTAGGATCATAATTTGTCGAGTTGACTGTCACATTTACAGCAGACCATATAATAGACAGGCTTGTAATAAAAAAGAAAACAAGAAAAAAAAAAACACTTAATGCAATGTTCCTATGAGACGCCAGCAACGTTGTCATTGATAAGCTTCTAACACAAGTGATTGTAGACAACTATTCTGTTAAGATGGCGGGACAAATAGCATAAACAAACCAATGATAATAACAAATTTCATATACCAGCCTAGCATCAATCCATATTATATCAAACTTAAACTTACTTGATTCATCTCCAGGTACTCTGATATACGCAGTGCAAGAAGGTGGCGGTTGGCATTAATCAAACGGCCAATCAAAACAGATGCTGTAAGCAACTGAGGCAAGAAGTTTATTCAATATAAATTCAAGAAATAGCACATAAATCAGCATCAATATTGGCAAAGATTGAAAACCTTATACTGCTGGATACTAAGGGGAATGCCAATCTCAGGGTCACACACAGCATTCAAGACCCGCAAAGTTTTGCTCATCTCTTGAATACGATCACGTTGAAAATTGCTGTCAAATCCAACTGAACATCAATACTAGAGCAAAATCAGGAAAAAGAAAAATATATCTTTCTTCTGAAACATCAATACTACAAGCAAATCATCTTAAGCATCAATGAAGCTGTTAGACATGGCCTAATTCATTGACATAAACCTGTATCACTGCTAAAAGATGCACCACATGGAAAGTTCCATCAGATTACTCAAACTCAAAAAACAAGAAGAGCAGAAAGTAACAGGCCACATATTGCTAGGTAAGTACCCTATGCTGCCCAATAGTTAAGAAACACAGGACTGCACATTTGGTTGTATGCCACCAATATGAGTGATAACAGAGCGAGGGGGAAAACATTCTCCAACTCTCACATAAGAGAAGGAACAAAATATCAAACCAAAAGCAAGGCCAATGATCAAATCAAAGATTAAACAAAGAAATAACATCAAAAAAGTGCACCTGAAGTCATCTTTAGTAAAGCTGATAATTATTGGTTTCTTTGTAAGGATACTTTTACAAGTTTGGAATATTAGAAAATCAAATAATTAACTAAAAATAATATATGCACCCAAACTTATCCATGTAAGAGATAAACAGAAGGGTTAAAGCATATGGGCAATCGATGTAAACCAGGATCGAGACACACAAAACATAGAGTTATGCATAAAAGTCCAGATCTTCACTCTCAGTGGCTTCCCCTATCCCCAAGCACTATTAAACTTTATAGTGTATAAAAGCTAAATCAACAAATATTTAAGCTTTCACATATCAAGCTAATATCTTTGATTTGTCAAAACTAACAAGTTCTAATAGCATTAGAAGCTAAGATAATAGTTAACCAAACTAACCTGCAAAAGGCTTGGCCATAGCTTGCTGCTCTCAACAGTGTCCGCTGACGAGAAATATCAAATTCATGACCAGCAGCATCAATGCATGCTTCAACAGCCTCAGGCAAGGATGCACGTATCAATCTCAAATTTTCATCTGCCTGGTAAACAACAATACATTTTCTTTTAGAGGGTTACAGATAGTGCACGCTGCTTGGTTTACACACACACACACACACAAAAAAAAAAGCGTGCACATATATATACTGAAAAATCAATTCAAGTATATATCTAATGATATATGATTTTTCAAACCATGTTACGTAGGCTCTCATAAAGAAAAGGAAGAGCAAACCAGCTTCATTTAGTGGCATACCTTGGCACTTCGCCTATCAAAATGATCCAAGGCATCATAGAGTAAAGCTGCAGGTGATGTGCTTCCAATTGCAAAGATATGTTCAGTAGAAGTAGGGACCCGCTGTAGGAATTCCAGACTTGTGTTAGATAATATCCTCACTCCATCACACTCTGGGATAAGAACTACTGGCTCATCATAGAAGTAGCGCATTGGCTCTGCTTGAGGAGCCACCATCAACAGCATATCATCCCAATAAAGAAGTATGCTGTCCATTCCACACCAAGCCAGCTGCTCCGGAGGAAGGGCTGACTGAATGAACAAAAATTCAGATACCAATTTATGATAAGCCATTGTCAAATTAACAGAAAAATACTACCCAAAACATGTATGTAACATGAAAATTTTAAAATTTGAAGGGTGTTATTATTTGATTTGCAATTTTAAACAAGTTTCCGAAGACTATAACACAAGTTGCAACTTTCAAGAAATATAAATCAACCAGACCGGAAAACCAACCTCACAAGCCTCGTCGATAACAGCGGAGCTGAAGTCGATGTTGTTAACGACAAGGCGACCATCATGAGTAAAACAAGCAACGAAATTCCCATTCGGGGAAACAGCCATTTTCTGAACCAGTGTATCATCAACCTTCTGCACCCCATCTTCATCCAACATCAATATTCCATTATCAGTTCCAATTAATACCTCAACATTACCCGTCATGGTATATTTCGGCTCAATTACAGCCACACAGTGTGCCAATTCCTCAATCTCTGGCCTCGCCAGCTCACACACTTTCATCGTCTTAAAATCAGCCAGGCAGAAATACCTATTCGCCTCCGTCACGCAAACGACGCCATTTCCCCAAAATACACAATCCACCACATTCTCTTCGAAACACTCTTTCCCCATCGACGCATTCGGCTCAACGAGTTCCGCGTGGATGTTGTACCGGTAAATGGTGCCGTCTTGGACGATGCAGATTAGGGTTTGATCTTCAGACCACGACATTCCGATCAAGCGTCCCCCTGGGTTTTTCCAGACCGTTTCGGTGATGAGGACGCCGGCCGAGCTGAAAATTCGAAGCTTACGGAGGGCAGATTCGGCGTACAGCTGGACGATCTTGGAGTCATCACGGATCACGGCGATTGGACCGCCGAATGGTGCGCAGGCAACTTTGTTGCGGCTTAAGTCGATGTTTTTCCATCTCATTTGATAGAGCTCGGGTTTTCTGTAGTATCTGTTGTAGACGAGCTGCCACTCAGCGGCCACCGAAACGTTGGCCATGTTGGCGTCGGACGGAATTTAGACGCTGTGAGTTGACATTACGTATATTTCGTTAAATTTAAAATCCTCTAGCTTTCGCTTCTGATCAAATTCTTGAAGTTGTACTGTGCTGTTACCTTCTGTTGCAGGAGGGAGATGATCGAGTTTATATTTTAGAATCATATAGAACCCTGAGTTTTACTGAAACAACAAATAAGGATATAGTTAGCAATTGATTTTTCATGCAAGTCCCTACCGTCTAAGAACGTTGACCAGGTGTTAAACTTCAAAGGGCAAAATAGGAACTTCGTTTATCCTATTTTATTAACTTTTAAATCACCCTGCTCTTTAACCGTTTTAATTTCTCATTTGCATTGCCAAAGAGAAGAAAACCTAACCATCGTGAGCTCCGCCGCGGCGCTGATCACAGCCAGGTCAGCCGTTCTCACCGTCAAAGCCAACGACTCAATCAAGTTCAGAACTCACTGGCCGTCAAAGCCCATCTAACATGACCATCATTCCGCCAACACTTAAATTCGTTGTAACCGTCGTAATTTGGCCTCCACAGCCACCATCTCCTGTATGAGACTAGCCGCGATCAATATCAGATCTAATCATATATATGTGAGATTTTTCGGGATTTTTGAATGGTAGAAAACTATTATGGTGTTTTATTTTTGAGAAAAATCCGGTTAGGGTAGCACGATTTACAATGACGAGGAACATGGATTTGTAAAGTTACAATCAGCGATAAGAAAAAAAAAAAAAAGAGAAGATTACAGAGAAACTATCAAAATTAACCTACTTTGACAGCAGGGACTTGCATGAAATGAATTTGCAAAATATGTTATTATTTATTATTTCAGTAAAGTTCAGGGACTTATATGATATTATTTGAATTTCATAATGCCACGATCAATTATTGCTCTGATGATGGGCTCACCTTGAGTGGGATAAGTCCGGTCCAGCCTAGCCCTCGGGCCGAAAGATGAAAGCCCATTACAGCATGTTGAGGTTTGATTGGTGAACCTATTTATATTTTATATTGAATAAATAATTTTAAATTATTAAATAATTAAAATTCACAAACTAACCTAAACTCAGCCCCGACACCGCTAGCGTGAGACTAGATTTACAAATTGGTTAGAGTTTATTTATTTATTTATTTATTTTTTAGACGAGTCAAGACAAAAATCTCAAGAACATTATTTTCGTGGGTCTCCACCTCTATTGATAAGATATTTGTTTTAACTTAAATATTTTTTATTTTTAAAAAAAAATTATTGATATTGTTAACTTTTTTAAGCACATCAAACAATAATTACAATCAATTAAATATCAGAAAGGAAAACCCTAAAACTGCAAGTCATTACTAAAATCATGCAATTTCCTGTAAAACCAACAACTCTGAATGAAAGTTTCACCTAAATATTTTATGCAATTCCATTCCACCCTGCTAACAAGTTTGTAGATATTCATCACTTCGTTAAAAAATCATGGAATTGATTTCTTTTCTTTTTGTTTTGTTTTCTTTTGGGTTGGGCTAATGTTGTTGTTGGGCTGGATGGACAAAAACAAAAGTGATGATTACCAAACCCATAGTCAAAATAGTACTAATTGCCTTCCCAATTATAGGTGGCATGGTATGGTATGCTCATCCTTAAAATTCAAATTCAATAATTAAAAACAAACAAATCCAATGATACTCTCATATAATATATAATTGGGTGACCACCTCAATTTAAAGGGATTGACAATCAATCTGCTTGTTTAGAATTGAAGGAATAACAAAAATATAAAACCCCATATGTCAAAAAGTTTTGGCTGAGTCCAAGACATTTGCCCCTTGCAAATGTATGGGTAGTTAGAGAGTTTTATCATCAAAGACTTTCTCATTCAAAACATATTCTTGATGAGATGAAATTTCACCGTCGTTGCCACAAGTTTTTTCAACAGAATTAGATGTGATGATGATAATTGCCACACACAATTCAAATGCATGATGATTTTCTTTCATGTTTCATGAATAAGATTAAGTGTCCACACACAGCTATTATTCACATGTGACATGTCAACAAACCTTGCAAAGTGGCATCATTTGCCTCACATTTATTCTACATGTCACGGACCCATTTCTGTTGGGGACCTTCATTGATAATTCCTCCCACGTAGACCGAGTTCTTGGCAGTTAACTGATCACAGTGCTAACTTATAGTTACAATCAATAATTACTTATAGTAACCATAATCAGTCTATTGAATCACAATTCCTTTTGCTTTTGGGATTTTCTTATCCTTGTTAGTTAGGAGGAACGTATCACACACTAGCTAGCTATCATATTTTCAATTACATGAAACAATAGTTAAGATGAATAACACCAAAAAGGATCATATTCGTACTAATTTAAAGACATACTGTTGGCTCATAAAGAAGATCAAATTTTCATTTGATTTGATACAATGGAAGGAAGGACTACAAAATACATACATACATTCAGCTAACTTGTGTTGTTTTGTTTAGATCCATCTCTCTTTTTTAGTGTGCATAAATATTCCAATATTCTTTCTCTTCACTTTATTTATGGATGTTTGTGTTTATAAGTATGCATGAAAATTTAATCAAATTCCTTCCATTATGTTGCACGTAAAATCAATAGTAATTTTAGGAATAATCGACACAGGTAATTGAATGATATGTTTTAGATTAGTTATATATTATTATTCATTTTTTTGTTCAATATTAAATTCAATAAGAATTGTATTTAAAGAATTTGTTTAAAATTCTCAAAATTAAGGACCTTGCCCATGTAAAATGTACAATATAATAAAGAAAAAAAAGAAGTTTGACAAATGATGTTGTGTATTAATTCATTATAGTAATAATAATGTTATTCCACCTTTTATTGAACTTATATGCATACTTTTGATTTGATATCATTGACTAGGTAAACGAAGTTTGTGACATTTGCTGATACAATCAATCTTCACAAAAAAATTCGAAAATGGGATTTAATTCAAATAATAATTAAACGTGAGTGGAGTTACAATACAACGGTTGTATTCAATGTTCGAAAAAACACTCTCACTTCTCAGTAGGAAATATAGGTATTGCCTAAGAAAAATTGTGCTTCAATGAAATTTAACTATCTTTTCTTCTTTTCTGTTTAGCAAACCAAAAAGATATTCAGCACTCAAGTCTTGTATTGTCTATTGCTTGTGTATTGCAGAAATACAATGGTGCAATGTAGAGTGTGTGAAAGAGATATATTGTTTTTTCTTTTGGTCTATGTATATGGAATTCTTATTTCAAGTATATCATGATAGTGCTACCCAGTAGTGGGAAGCAGAAGATAATGTTTACAAAATGGTGTAACCTGCCAAAATCTACTTTCCATGGTCTTTATTCAAAATCTTGAAATCCGAGTATGCGACCTTCTTTTTCCTATGTCAAATTCGTGATTGTTCTTTTTCATTCCATCAACCACAAAAAGCCTGTAAAAGTGAACCCCACATGGTTGAAATTGTAATCCATACCCATTCCCCACTTTCTCTTTGATTTCTTACTGAAATCTTTAATCTTCTCACCTAAAGCATCAACCCATTCCGTGTAATATACATATGGTCGTAATTTATATAAGGGATCCCACCTTTTGCTTTCTTCAAACATAAAGATTATATATTTATTTCCACTAAACAATGTTAATGCTCTTGAAATAGAAAACCCATCAAGGATTCAAGTGGGGTGCATTTTTTTTTTCTTGTGGTTGGGAAAACATACATGCTGAGAATTCTGAGAGAGAGAGGAAAGCAGTTAGAGTGTGGATGTTCTGGAGAAAATCATGCTGTAGAGTGAGCCTGAATTATTATAAGTATATATTTTGATAACACAGTCCATCTGAGCTTGTTCCATTTCTTTTGCTGTTTCCTGCTAACTCTGCATCCCTGAAGCTGATTGCCTGCAAGTGAAATTCAAGCTCAACAAAGCATAAGAATTTTGTGCTTCTTCTCTTCAGGGAACTGAAGAATTATGGAAGTTCTGCAGAAACTTGTTATTGTTATTCTTCTTCTACCATCTCTCAGTTCTTCTCTAAGACATGAAAAAATTATAGGCAATGATACAATCAGCAATAACAACATTCATCAGGTATTTGGATTACTCCTCTTTCTGTATTTCTCTGAAATTTGGATCATTGAAACTTCGAAATTAAACTTCAAAAGATTTCACTCTCTCTCTCTCTCTCTCTCTCTCTCTCTCACTCTCTCTCTTTTAATGATTTCGTTTTTGTATCATATTAAAGTCTTGTTGCGTGTGATTACTAAAGAAGATCTGGGATTTTGCCTGATAATCACAGATGAGTCCTAACTTGCTGTCTCAGATTACAGTCCATGCATTCCTCCTCTGGGCTTCAATGGGGTTTCTTATGCCTGTCGGAATACTCCTTATCAGAATGTCAAACAGAGAGGAATGTGGAAGAAGACTCAGAATTATTTTCTATGCTCATGTAATTTCACAGGCAAGTTTGTGTTTGCTCATCTCCGTTGCATTTTCATCATTTTTCAGCCATTCGGATAATACAATAACAGTCCTTTCAAACAGTTTATCACCTCTTTTTTTCATTCATTTGGCAATATAGCATCTCTACAGTGTTAATAAAAAGATATCACTAGAGATGTTGAATGTAATTTATTATAGGTTAATGCCCAACCCTTTAGCTTTTCATGATGATATAGTCAATAATAAAGTAAAATACTTCCTGATTTGCCATTATTTTATGCAGCCCACAGTTTATTATATAACTAATTAACATCAAATTAACTCTATATGCCCACAAGTTGATTAAAGGGATTATCATGAATACTTGAGGAGAAAGAAAAGACAGACTAGAAACTAATAGTTGATTAGCAACTCAATTTTCCTATCTTATAATATTCAGATTAACTTACACATGAGACATAATGATAATATTAGGTGTTGCATTTATCCAATTATAGATCTCACAATTGAACATAAAAAGATAAGCTGCACATAATTGAAGTATAAGTTATGAATTTACCTCATGATTAATGTGCATGCTTCAATGTATTGAAGGAGTATTTTTTTTTTCTCTTATAACAGACACTTGCTTTACTTCTAGCCACAGCAGGGGCTGTTCTCTCAATCAGAAACTTCAACAATTCCTTCAGCAATCATCACCAGAAATTAGGGGTAGCTTTATATGGTATCATATGGCTGCAAGCCCTTGTTGGAATCTTACGGCCACGAAGGTAAACCATCAGTATTTAGCATTTCTAAGAAACCGTCATTTTCCTAATTCAATCAGAGTCAGCTGTAAGCCTCTAATCACAGTCTTTGAAGTTTTCATAATTCTTAACCAATATTTACAACCATCCTTAGAACTCTTGAACAATCTTTACGTAACTTTCTGCATTAGGGACAGAATTATGCTTATGTTTATCAAAAATTATTTATTACAGGGGATCAAAAGGAAGAAGTGTTTGGTTTTTTGCACATTGGGTTCTAGGAACTGCAGTATCTCTGCTGGGAATAATGAACATATACACAGGATTACAAGCCTACCATGAGAAGACATCGAGAAGTATTGGCCTTTGGACTATAATTTTCACTATTGAGATCTCTTTCATTGTTTTCTTTTACCTGTTGCAAGATAAATGGGTGTACATGCAAAAGCAAGGAGTGATTTTAGGAAATGAACCAAGAAGGCCCCATGATAAAGAGATTTCACAACAAGACAAACCGAAAGAAATAACCACAACAGAGACTTGTTGAAAAAGCATATGAACTAGAACACTTTTTCAAACTAACATGGGATTCCCTTCACCTTTCTTATTCTAGCTACTTTCTATAATTTTTTTCCCTGAGAAGGATTAGTGTTTGGACCACATGAAGCATTTGGAAATTTTGACAGAGATTGCTATTAATAAGATGAGTTAAGGGTGTTTTGATGATGTATTTTACGTATTTCTATGATTGTTTTCTGTAAAGCAGCCATTTGTTTGAAGGTTGTAAATTGGTTTGACTTCCCTGTATCAGGGTCCTATTATAGTAATGGATACTAGATTTTTCTTAAAAGAATGCACATTTATGCAGCTATTGAAAATTTTGCACGAGACATTTCAACTTATGGTATAATCTTTCAGCTTCTTATTTATCCTTTGCTCATTGCCATCTCAATGTGAGATTATAGGGTTGCTTAAGATTAACCATTTATCAACAAGACTGATCATGATATGTAATAACAACATCTTGCTTCCTTAAAGATATAACACCTTTAAACATCTACTCAGATCAGAAGTAGCATGACAAAGAACAGTTTCATCCTGCATCTAAGCATCATATCTGATTAGAACAGGAGGAGCCCTAGAAAGAGTGAATTGGTAGAATAAGATCAACATAGCCAAATCAAATTGTCAAAATTTGTTTCTGCAGAGTAGTTTCTAATTCAAGTGCTACAAAATAAAAAAAAAAGATTTGAAGAGGGAACACAACAGAACAACATGTTTCCACTAAGTCAAGCATCTTGATCTTTAAGTTGTCGCTCGAGTGGATTTCTCTGAGTCTTTGCTTTCTATCTTTTTAATTTTCAGTACATCATTTTGCCTTGATAAATTCAAATATATAAGAGACTATCCTATCATAAACTTTTGAAAGAGTTTTCCGTAGTTCCAATATATAGATAATTTTCTCAAGTTCTCTAAGTCAGCATTTTCCACTACTGCTAGTCTGCTACAAGTTTCAACAACCACCCACTAAGTCCTTCAATCCCTCATTCCAGAGCATAGCCAACTTCAGCCATGGTGCTGGCAGGTGAATTGAAAATAATGCAATTGAACTTTGAAAATCTTGTCCCCAATAAACAATAAAATTCTAGGAATGACATAGTTCATTGTACATAAGCTACATTAGTCGTCATTGCTGCAATTGTTGTTTTTGAGGGTTGATGATAAGGCTGAGATGTTTATATCATGGCAGAAAACGCCAAAAACAAAATCTCTTGACCATTGGCATGAAAAATATATCTCAGTTTCTAGGCAAAAAAGGAGAAGGCCTATTTGTATTCTCCAGCAGATACCTGTCTCATACGATGCAAAAGTTGGAAGAGATTACATAACAAAATTCTTTTGGAGCAATCATAGAGAAATTAATGTGTTTCCATCAAGTGTGATTAACTCAAGAGAAGAGGTTGAGGACTGAAAATTGATAATATCAATTGTGTATTTCAAGTAGTGGAAGGAGAATGTCAAAACTAGCTAGCTAATACTCAACAGCTCACTGGGGTAAGTAAACTTGACTTTTATACAGTAAATAATAGGCACAAGTCATGGAAAAAGTTGAACATAACCAGTTAATACAGCGATTCGTAATATTATAAGAGGTGGAAGAATAATAAATGCGCCAATAGTGGCAAAGAAAACTGAGTCATTTCTCTGAGACACTTGGTTCAAGTGAGCCTGTCTTCTGATGTTTCTCTTCTGTGAGATAGTTAAGAACTTGGCAATAACCTTCTTCAAATTTTTACCCAACGGAATGCTGAAGTCATCATCTCTATCCCCAACTAATTGAGCAAGCTGGTCACGAAAATGTATAACACTATTGACACAGGACAGAAATAGAATTTGCATACCCTCTGCTAATGAGCTAGTAGAAGTGAGTTGTTCCAGGAGATCCAGCTGTATGCGTGAAGTAGACAAAGAACTTCCGGAAAAAAAAAAATCATCATAGACATTCAGGTTCTGCAATCAAACTAATGTCCTTGGTAAACATAATCCAAAAATTGCAGTTCACCAGCACCAAACAATATATTGGTATTGTTATTATTGAATATGGCTCTTTTAAAAAGGAATGCAAGTGATAAAGGTGCCGAGCACAATGGATCAAAAGCCTCTAGCACTATGCCCAAGTGTTACTGCTACAAAGGTGCAGGCTTTTGGCTGTAACTAATCCCAATCCTGATGCAAGTTTTTCCCCATTTGTATGCCCATCCAGTGGTTGATTTTCGCTGTACTAGTTTTTTTATAGCAATTTCCACATACAATTACAAAACATAGCACAGCCTGATCATCTAGGACAGATACTCAAAAACAAATCAATCCATCCACCATGTCTATTTTATCACTGTGTTCAAGTTTATTTTTCAGAACCCATATGATATAAAACTAACTCTAATAAAACAAAACCCAACTCTTATTACTTCAAACACATAACCCCAGAAAACAACTCAACAACATAAGCAATTTTCAAGTCCAATGGTCATAGACATAACTAATCGAATCAAACAATTAAAAAAGCAACTCTTCTAAACTCATACCAGAGCAAGAACCAGGTGGATCCTCCAATGTAACACCACCGCTGTCAATTCCCCCGGACTGAGCAAAAGTTTTACATGGAGAGTGGAGGTTGGAGAAGTGCCAGCGTTTTGGGGTTGCAAACGGAGGAGGAAGATGGGAACAACGTTTTGACCGAAGAGAAGTAGAAGGAATGAAATTTAAGGCCATGATATTTGTACTTTACTGTATCAACCAAAAATCTATGGATCTTTGGAGTTCTCATTTTAATTTTTATTTATTTTTAATTTTTGTTCTCCTTTTTTTTTTTTTTATTTTGATTGGCGCCATCAGAAGTTGGGACAGACGAGCTCCGCTGCAAATGTTACGAAGAAGCCAGTGGTTAAGAGCGATGATTCTCTACGGCTCGAATTATTTTTAGGTGATGATGTAGCTCACATTCATTGGCTATTTCATTTAATATGTAAAAATCTGCCTAAACAAGATTTTTTTAAATAAATTCTTAAATAAGCTTATACATTTCTATTAAATATATCCATAATTCCTAAAAAATAATAAAATTATCTTTAAATTATTAAAATTAATTTTCCCAATAGAACAAACAGTCCTAAAAAAAGAATTTTGTGGGCCATTTTAATTAATATTTCCTTCCCCACAGCATGATCATAATTCATATCCAACGGTAATCCAAAACAAAGATTTACTGTTTCTAAATGACCAAAATACCCCTCCAAGCTTCAGCCCATTTTTGGTCTTTGCTTCTCGGCATAGGAATTCAGTACGGTTCTTCGTGAAGCAAACTTCTAAGGGTAATACATAGTAAAAGGAAACGGTCAACAAGAGAGAAAATATGACCGTTGGGGACTTCCAGATCCAGGCGTTTCCAAAATTATTATTTTAATAAAGGTTGAAATTTTATTAAACAAATGGGCGCGTGGAAACAGATACCAGGTAGAAGCAGCTTATAAACGATGGCAAGCCACAAAACAGAACCTCAATGTCTCTGAACTCTTTAATGTGAAATTTTTGAAAATTTAAAATCAAGAAGAAGGTGGTGGGATTTTGATGGCGAAGGTTGAAGCAGAGGAGATAACAACGACGATGGAAGAGAAGGAGAATGCGACGCCGGTAAAACAAGAAGCTCACCCATATGCATTTCATGTGTCTGGGCCTCGCAATGTTGCTTCTCCTAATTGGAGGGACCTCATCAACTCTAGTTGGTCAGTGGACTAACCATTTCGTTTTCACATTATGTATATTTGACTGCTGCTCTGTTTCTGGTCTTTTTTTGAAACTTGGGTATTGAGTTTTTATCAGTTCTTGACTGGGCAATTCGCTGATGGTATGGATTTTGGATCATAAATGAAGCTAAATTTCAGTACCTATTTAGCTTCTGTATAGGTTCTTATACTTTCTATGCTTTGTAGTTGACCCTATTGCGGCTGCAATGGGTTTTAAACCCAGGGATTCAAGAATCTAATCGCAATGCATTAACAGTATGTGGCTTCGTCTGTGAGAAAGGCAGAGACTTTGTTGAAACTTATGATCGTATTATGTGACTTTGGTGTTTCTTCTATCAGATGCTTGATGGGTTTTAATTCGTTGAGATCTGATAGATTTGGGCTTGTAGAAAGAACTGCCCGCATGAGTTTAATGGGTTTTTTCTTTATCTGAACCAAATTGAGGAATACATTTGGCATATTTATGGTAGGTCTTCGTTTGTTCACTGCTAGGTAGTGTGGTTTTACTGTGGTTATTTTTGGTAATTTTCGGAAAAGGTAAATCTTTAGTTGCATCCATTAAAGATTTTGAAATTCTAAATTATTTCCATTTATGTACCAGCTAATGCGAATTCTTTTGTGTGTTCATTGAAATTATTCATTTTAAATTATTCATCTGGAAAATTGCATTTTTTTTTTCCCTATTGCCTCGTTTACCACAGCAGTCTGACAAATCCATTGAAATCTGAACTCTGTTCGGTTGCTCGGATGATGAGTGGGAAGAAAACAAAATTCAGAATTTATAATGGAAGTTCTTATGCATACTGTGCTTCAGTCCTTATTGATTTCCTTTCCCTCTCATTAGCTCCTTCCATAGCGTATTGCAGAACCATATCAAGATTCTTTATCCTAGTCTAAATCAGAAAAGGATGGGTCAAAATTTGATGTAATGAATTACTAGATCTTAGCATTTCGTTCAAATATAGTTCCTAATTTTTCAGCCATGATCCTTCTTACTGTCTTTGGAAAATGAGGAAGTAAGAGAGGGTCCGGAATTTTAGCCGTGTGGCATTTGTGAGGTAAGGCTAATGTTGTCTATGATTCTCTTCGATCGGTTGTTGCTTGGTCTGTTTAGTCAATAAAGTTGGTCTACAATCACAACCTTTGGCATACCACACAGAAACTTCTTTTTTATTGAATTGTTAATTGTATTTGGATCTTCCATACTGCTTGTAATAATATATTAAGACATGAATAAAATAACTGGGACAAATAGATTTCTTTTTCTGGTGTTTATTTTAAAATTCCTATTCAGTTTGTATTTGATCATGATGTTTCCTTAGAATTCTGTTCTTGGACTTTTCTCTGATTACAGTGAAATCATGTTATGTGTTTATTTTAAAATTCCTATTCTGTTTGTATTTGATCATGATGTTTCCCTAGAATTCTGTTCTTGGACTTTTCTCTGATTACAGTGAAATCATGTTATCAGCATAATGAGCTATCATGATCGTATTAACTCTTTGTTCATGTTGAGTTTGCTGTACTGTAATCTATTTTGACAACTTATGGTGTTCTTATGGGTACCTATCTTTATTCTGTACAATCTGTATATACAGGAAGGATCCTAATCACAAGAGAACAGTAATTGCCTGCTTCATACAAGCAGTTTACTTGCTTGAAATTGATAGGCAAGAGAATAGGACAGAAGAAAATGCTCTTGCTCCAAAATGGTGGATTCCCTTTAAGTACAAGCTGGCCCAGACCTTAATTGATGAAAGAGATGGATCCATATACGGTGCAGTACTAGAATGGGATCGATCTGCAGCATTGGCTGATTTGGTACTCATCAGACCCAGTGGAGCACCCAAAGCTGTTTTAGCACTTCGCGGAACATTGCTCAAAAGTCTGACAATAAGAAGGGATATCGAGGATGACCTCCGCTTTTTAGCTTGGGAAAGCTTGAAGGGTTCTGTCAGATTCAAGGGAGCTATGGAGGCATTAAAATCAGTCGCTGGAAGGTATGGAAGCAACAACGTCTGTATAGCAGGTCATTCCCTAGGGGCAGGTTTCGCCCTCCAAGTTGGAAAAGCATTAGCTAAGGATGGAATATATGTAGATACCCATCTATTTAACCCACCTTCTGTTTCATTGGCTATGAGTTTTAGAAATATTGGGGAAAAGGCAGGTTTTGTTTGGAAGAGATTTAAATCAATGCTTCCTTCAAGCAGTGAGACTCAGGCTTCCGCTGATGAGGGTGAGAAAAGCACTTCCACGGTGGGATTGAAGAATTGGGTACTTCATTTCTATGGGGATAAAACATCTGCAGAATTAAAAAAATGGGTACCTCATTTGTATGTGAATAATAGTGACTATATCTGTTGCCATTATACCAATCCTGATGGCACAGATGAAAACAACGCCAACAAGGAGAATGTCGGTCCTATAAATGGACAAGCTGCCGCAAAGCTGTTTGTTATGTCCAGGGGAAAACAGAAATTTCTTGAGGCTCATGGATTAGAGCAATGGTGGTCAGATGACTTGGAACTTCAAATGTCTGTACACAACAGCAAGCTGATAAGCAGGCAGCTGAGATCCTTGTATAGCCTCCCAGCTCCGCAGAAGACACCAGGAAAGCTGAGATAACAGAAGGTTGTTGCTTCTGTTCAATGCTAAATAACTCATTTTCAATTCCTGTTCTCATTCAACAATTGGATCAGTGGGGCATATGCTCCCGCTGCGATCCATCAAACATTTCTTTATTTGTAATACAAAAATTGTATGTACCAACTGACTCATTGTTTCTTTTATCTCAAAATATACAAATTATACTGCATCTTCTCTTGGTTTAATGTGTTAGAAAGTTTTTATTCGCTATTATGCAACAAAGAGTGAGATATTATTATTATGAGTGAACAAAATGAGATTATTGGAGATAGATTGTTTCTTGGCATTTGTAATCCTGTTATATATACACGAGTGTGTGTGATATTCCAAAACAAACAAATCACCTTTTGTACCAAATTGAGAGGTTACAAACTTTGTGTTTATTGCATGGTTGTTATAATTTTGATCTTAAATCAAAGAATAAATGTGACATTTTGAATTCAATATTTGAATTTATATTGAGAGTTACAAAGGATAATATGACATTTTGAATTCAATAGTTGAATTTTATATTAAGAGTTACAAAGAACAAATGTGAAAGTTAATGTAACAATTAATCTTTTTATAATAACCATATTTTTTTCCTACAAATAAAAGGGTATTATGTTCTTTAAAAAACAAGCGAAATAATTTCTCTCCTCTTATTTTTTGTCAATTTGTTCTCCTTCACCTAATAAAAATTTTATTGTTCTAAACTTTATTATATTTGAGCGTGCATTCGTTCAACAATTTAGTCATTGAATCTTAGAGATCAAACTGCAAATTTTTATCCTTGTTGCACCAGAAAATATTCCTGGAGAGACCTAATTTGTTCTTTAGGACAGTAATCACATGCTTTGGTTTTTCCATTTTTTTCCCTACTGTTCTTGCAAATTCCAGCTGCTGTTTTTGCCATTTTTCCACTGTTTTGCTGTGGTTCCTGTTGCTGTTTTTCTGTTGTTTCTTGCTATTTTCCTACTGGTTTTGCTGTTATTGTTTAGCTATTGTTTCTTAATGTTTTCCTGCTGATATTGGTGCTGCTGTTTGCCCGCTGTCTTGTTACTGTTTTGCTGCTGTTTCAAGCAACTTTCCTGCTGAAATTCTTGTGTTTCCTACTGCAATTTAAAGTCAATTTGGTGGTTGTTTTGTTAAATCCTTCTTGGCGATTTTGATAATTAAATCTTGCAAATCATTGTGTCATTCATAGATATATCCCAACAATCTTCATTTTCTTGTTGAAGTTGCTTCCTTCAATTTACATTAGCGAAGATAAAGACCTCACCTCCATTAAAATTCATGCTAACATAAAGGCACTCCTCTGCAGGAATTTTTTTATGACTTGCTCTGCATATATGACCTAGAGATATAGAAGATATGGAAGACAAAATAGGCTAACATATCTGCCATTTTTTAGACGAATTAATTCAAATATTAGAATAAATACATTCATTTTATGCTACAAATATCTGTACATGCTTTGCTATGCATGAACAAGCTCTGCAAATTATTTATGCATGGAATTTGCTTCGGTAAAGTCTGGCGACTGAATCAATTACTGTTTGATATCAGCCCAGATAACTCGTAGTCATATATGCTGACCTCCTGGTTCTGCCCAAAACCATTAAAGCTAGGACGTGGCTGATGATCAACATCTAAAAGACGTGGCTCAAGATCTTGAAATCCTAACCAATCTTGTCCAGCCTGGTTCATCGACAACAAGTCAAACGTTGCATCATTCAAATACATCTGGTTATCTGCTGCATCCTTGAATCCTTCTGTGAAAGGTGACAACATATCAAACGTTGCATCACTCAGATACATCTGGTTATCTGCTGCACCCCCGAATCCTTCAATGATAGTTGACAACAAATTGTTGCAGAATTCAAATGAATCAACAGATGCATCAAATGATGAACATGCCTCCACGCTACTTTGGCGGCGGTCTCCATCATCTTCTATAACGCCGTCCATAACCGGAACACTAATATTACCGCTAAGCTCTGTTTCTGCAGATGATGATGTATGAGTAGGTGGAAATTGCATTGTGATGCTTCCATTGCCAATGAGTTCTTGAACAAGATGCTTGAAGTTGGAGCTGTCAGTTATGTAAACCTTTGGGCTCAACGCTTTTATCAAATTGTTGAGTTGCTTCTTTTTATTGTCATGATTCTTCTTATTTATTTTCAGAAAAGCCTGGCTGATGTTCTTCCCCGTTATCAACAGGCTTCTGAAATCTCAGCAGCCTCTCCACTTTTCCCTCAATTGTATGATATCTAACATATCAGGAGAGTTATAGTTATATATATATACATATATATATATATATATATATATATATATATATATATACACACAATTTTCAAATAATAATTGTAATGAAATAGATGGGTCTGACTGAATTAGTTGGGTTCAAACATGACAAGACAAGAAGGAAAAGATGCTTAATGTGATGTTGCTAACTCTATACCCAATTAAGGATCATAATAAGAGTGCATGCATGGCTATCATCACTACCAACCCCATATGATACATATGCTCTTAATTTATCTCTCGCCTGATCAATCAGTCAAAGCAAAATGCTTGGATTTGTATTACTTCAAAGGGATTTACAGGTTTGGGTAATAATTTTTTTATTTATAAAAAATATACACAAACATATATTAACACGTATTATTACAAGGAGTTAGAAGGATATTTTAGAATTAATATAATATTTAATTATTTTTTTTACATCTTTAATATAATATCTTATAAAATATATTTTAAAATTTTAAAAATATTATTATTATTATTATTATAAAAAATTATTTTTAAAGGAGTGGATAATGATTCATATGGATATGAGATCTGTGGGGAAGCCTCTCTGTTACAATTTTATTAATTTAAATTATTATTACCAATAATATTTAAGCATAAATTTATTTTTCTAATATTGATTAGGGGGGGGGGGGGCCAATAACTCTTGGTGGGTCTTGTTTGGACCACACTTTTATATGGTATTCCTGTTTTTACTTTAGGCAAAATTAGAACAACAAAATTTGATCACCTCAAAATAAATATAAATTATAAAATAAAAATTGCAATTATCTGATAAAATATTATATATTTTGTAATGTACATATTTAAATTATAGATAAATAAATAAATAATATGTAAAAAAATTAAATTATACACAGACAAAAACTATGTTAATATGTATTTTGTAATAATTAATATATATATATATATATATATAGAGAGAGAGAGAGAGAGAGAGAGAGACACACACACCCCTTTGAAAAAAAAATTATTTTATATAGATATTGGTATAAATAAATTAATTAGATAGAAATAAATTAGAAAAAATTTAATAGAAATTTTTAAATTTTTAGATTCAGTAAAAAATAAAAAAAAATAACTTTTTAAAAAACGAGTAAATGTGTCTGAAAAATCCCGTTAAATTAAAAAAAATTAAACATACTTAAAACATAGCAAATTAAACAAAAACAAAAAACAACCATAAGTAAAGAAATGAGGATTCATTTTCTTCCAGTATTATTCCTAACCAAATATGGAATGATGTAGATACACACCATCATTCCTTCCTTTAAGAAATTAATTTTCTTCTGTTTGAGGAAGATGGTTAATTAATTTTACTTGAATTTATTTCCATGCTTGTGAACAGTGTTGTTGAAGTTGAGGCCTTGAAGGGCGATTGGTTTTAGCACCTCTCTTCCTTCAAAACTTGATATTTGGTGCCATACACATACGCATATTGACTCTGTATTAATTGCTAATATTTATTTATTAAAAGGAAACGTTTATTCATATATACTTCATTGAAATTTGATCCCATGGTCTCTTTTCTTGCTTTTGCCAACTCAATGACCTCCAGTATCGTTCATACACTGGTATTTATAACTCATTTCATATGATTAGGAACCATAATCCATCAATTTCGGGAAAACAAGAGGCTGAAAAGTTGAAATTATTTACTGCTAGTATTGCTGATATACAATAACATCATAGCATTCAAATACTGCACAGAACATGACACAAGCATATAAATATATATACATATATATATACACACACACACACACTACACTCACTGCTGTTGCTATATATGTATACACATATACATAAGAATTTCTGTATACACACATGATACAAGCATATAAATATATATATATATATATATATATATAGCAAAAACCATGCCTGGATTTTGCTTCTCCTGTGTGTTCCAGACTTTTCTAGATGAACCCAGATATGTCGTAGTCATAAATACTAACCTCCTGCGGAATCGGATGACCAGAAACAATATTACAAGAAGAATATGCAGCAGCAGCAGGAGGCTCCATATCCAATAGCCATGACTCCAAATCCTGGAATTCTAACAACCCGGCCGCTTGCTGTTGATGATTCATCAATAAACATTCAACAGAAGTTGTTGTCTCTTCCAGGAATATAGGGTCGTATACTGCATCATATTTATTGAGAAATTCTTCTTCAGTAGAAGAAGGAGAAGAAGAAGAAGATACTGGGTAATAACAGCATGGGTCAAACGAATCAAGGGATGCATTAGAGATTGTTTCCATCCAGCTGCTGCTAATTTCAGGATCTCCTCCGTGATTATCAACTACTGTTTCCTGATGAGTAATTGGAGGTGCTGTCGGAGAAGAAGAAGAAGAAGAAGATGACCCACTGCCAGTTAGCTTTTGTACGAGGTTTTTGAAGCTTGAGCTGTCTGTTATGTAAACTTTGGGCCGCAAAACTTGTATCAAGCTGTTAATTTGCTGTTTTTTCATTTTCTTCCCATGATTCTTAGATATTTTCGGAGATGCTTGGCTGATTACTTTCTTTCCCATATCGTTTTTTCCTAGGATTTCAAATACCAAGTTGCTTCAAGTTTTGGAATCACCCACTGATGGACCCGATCGTCCCAAGAAACCTAGCATATATATATATATATATATATATATATATATATATATAAATATATGTATGTATACACACACATATAACTAGGGTGGTAAATTAATTAAGAAGGAAGTAGAAATGTTGTAGCTAGGGTTTGTGGAAACAAATAAAAGCACAAAGTCACAATTCATAAAGTAAAGAAAAGATGCTGAAAATGATGTTGATTATGTTACCTTAAAATTTGTTTATACGAATCCACCAACTAATTACCTTACCAAATACATGTCATTATATAATAATAATAACAATAATATATGTTCTCTTAATTTCTTTATTTCCTTGTCAAAATGAAGGTATGATTCCTGAAGGGAAAAATGCTAAGGTTTGTATTCACATAGGAGATGGATGTAGATGTTAGTCAATTCAAGAGGCTGGTTTGTTAATTACAATTATTAATTAATGAATTAATCACAATAATTAATGTTCATTAATATTAACCGAATACGCCGCATGAGGTGGAAGGACATAGAAGGCACGCAGCTAACTATTGAAGCATTCGTCTTCTTCTGCTTCTTGTGTTTCCAGTTATACCCTTGTTGCTGTAGACGAAAGAGACAGCGGGCTACGCTACAGTGCAGCGGTCTACTGTACAATTTCAATCTTGAAGCTTTTCTTATAATTTTTTTTAAGTTATTTAAATTGTAACGTATAAATTTAGAAGTGTAAATGATTTAGACCATGCAACCAGAGTAATATGAAACTGTACATTTGACTTAAAAAAAAAGAATTAGTTTAATTTTTGTTTATGTTTGAAATAGTACGAAATTTGACTAATATATATCTTATCTATCTTATATTTCTAACGACATAATTAATATAAAATTAAAAATAAATAATATAAAAATTTTAAGATATAAAATATAAAATTTAAAACGATTGATATAAAATTTAAAATATATAACATAAAAAAAATAAAATATAAATATAAAATTTAAAATAATTAATATATAAATTTAAAAAATATGAAATATATTAAATATATTATAACCAAATATGATATATAGTGTTAGATCGAGAAATTCTTGTGAAACAATTTTATATGTTTGATTGAAGTTGACACACATAGATACACATAATAGCATGAATAGACTGGGGAGGAGTGTGAATATAAATTAGAATTGGCTGCATGTAAATTAGGTCTATTAGGCTGAAAAGGATCTTAATTCCATCACATCAGCAAATGTTAATTTGCATGTCCACAACTTTACAATAAACAATACAATATTACTTCAATTCATGAACTAGAATTTTGGCGCTGGCTGTCTTTAATGTACATGAAAGCAACCCTTGAGATGATTATGTTGTAATGTAAATGATAATATAGAGACCACTTACGTCAACTTAATTCTTAGCAGTCTTGTATTGTTAAATGATTGAGTCTGCAGAACAAAATCATTGATTATAAATATGAAAGTGCTTCCAGACGAGAAGACACACCCAAATGGGCCTTGTCCTCATGAGCCCATAACAGACGGTCTCAGCATCTTCAATTCTTGATGCTAGTCCGGAGAAGAGTTGCAAAGAATAAGATAAAGTAACAGCAGACATTCAATTTGCTTTTCTAGATATGTATTATGCATAGATCACTTCCATTTTCGCACAAGGTAACAATAACAAAAACAAAATCACTGTAAGTTTGCAAAAGTTTGTGAAACAAAGGCCCTATAAAATGCTTATTGAAAAATAAATGTTGAAAAATGAACTCTAAACATTACGATTTATAGATCCACTTTATACCAACGACAGTGCACGCTATCCCCACAGATGAAAGTGTAGCAAGCATTTAAAATAATGGGTGCAAAAATAAAATTTATGTATTTCTGGGCAGATACAACAAAACCTTGGTGCTGCTGGCCCTGCAGGACCGATCGGTCATTGAATCCACTGTCCTTAGTTCATGTTGTCAAGAAGAAGGAATCCTGAGAGCTTGACAAGAGAACAAAACGGACGGTCAACCTTGAATGATGAAATGCTAGGTGAATAAAAATTTGATGTGTACCTCGGTTATTGCAGTACAAGCAACATTCGTCTTTATGAAGGTTTTCTCATTTGTCCCATTTTACTGCATCATTCCTACAAGTAAAAACCTGGCAATTTGGCAAATGCTACTCGGTTTTCAAAAACTCAATTGTGTACGGGAGGTATTCTAGTCATCAAGACTTTTGAGATGAAGGAAGCTTTTCACTCAAAGAGGAACCCAGCTGGAGCATGAGAGGATATACGGGGCTGAACTCTTTGTCTCCTCTTGTCCTAACCTTTGCAGCATAATCATCAAGAGTTGCTTTGATACCTTTCCATATCTGATCTTCCCCTTGAGAATCCAACCACAATGAATATTGCAGAGGCGTAAGTTTATTCCTCTGCAACGGTGATTGCAATTCATCAGGGCCCCGAGAGTAAAGATGGTGAAGTATGACACTTGGTGGAAGATCTTGAAGAAGAGGAGATGCTCCCAACTGAGATGTTTCCAAGAAAATAAGAGGCCGAAATGCTCGAAGGGCTCGATAAGGTGCACCGAGTTGTTCAACTGGGAACAAGTTCTGACCGACAGCTAACTCCAGCTCAGCCATGTCTCTAGCCATCCTCAGTTTTCCCGATTCCGATAGTGGTCTTACAAGAGAAGCATGCCTGATGAAAAATATCAGCACCCGTGAAGCCATGCTTCGAACTAGCCTAGTGCATATATTTTCTGTTGCTGCAGTGGTAGCATTAGCTGAAGAAGGTAACAGCCTTGATAGGAACTCACTTCGGAAGTGAAGAATACACTTTTGCAGCTCATCCATGTAAGAGGAAGTATTATTGTCCATGGCAGCATCCATGCCAAGCAAACTAAAGTTCTGGTCATGAATTTGCAAGATGCAAGACTCAAGACGGTCAATCATTGCTTGGAACAAGGATGTCACTGAGTCACAGGCAACTCCATATATTGCTCCAAGAGAAGGAGACAACACTTCTGCAGCAATAGCAGGCAGTCCAGAAATCATTGATGTCATGCGTGTATAAATTTCTTGCAAATGCTGACACAACACAAAGTTCTTGATTTGTGCTGAAGTTGCAGGAGCTGTTATTTGGCGTGCTTCAGGACCAGTTGATATCTGCCATTGAAATGCAGTTCTTTATTTCAAAGGAAATTCTAACACAACAATCATAAGAGGTATGTTAAAGAGGATAACAGAATTCTCGGGAACTTTACATTTGATTGTCAGAACAAAGTTTTAGATTGAATTCCTATAATTTTACTAATTTCTCGTGCACAATAAATAAGTTGGTTATGATTCAAGAAGTTGATCAAACAATTTTCTGCAGAGTTTAGCTAATCTCAGTTTGTGGAAATCTAGTTTCTACACTTCATCCTTAACTTACAAAATTTAGCCAACAGAATGAGAAATTATACAGAAAGATTAACAATAACAAGATTTGTGTTAAAAGATGAGTTGTCCATGTAAGGCTTACAAATTTGAGTTTTTTTTTTTTTTTAAAGTTATATAGGGGAAAAACTTAGAAAAATATGAATGATTTTTAATTAAGAATGAAGCCTCATTGGAGCTGTTCATATCCTAATCATCCTTCATAGCCATACCACATCTGGGATCCTGGTGAACTATGATAAAATACAAGGGAATTTCCTATGTACATAAGTATCTTAATATATTAACTATTTCAAGAACTAGAACCTCTCGGGGTAATGAAATGCAGATTTTTTATGGTTCAATCAGAGATAATAGAATACACATCATGTACAAAACAGTCAATCCAATCCAGGACTCTAAATAGAGCTTCTTTCTGTTTCTGGGGTTCCAAATTTCATTCCATCATCTTCCCAGGCCCCGGGCTGGGCCATCAGGCAGAACTAATACATGCTTAAATCATTTTGCAAAACAAGCAAAATAAAAGATGCATGAGGGAACTACACACATCAGCTTTTTAACAACGCAAAGTGTATCCTGTAAGCATGATGACAAAAAATAAATAAACAAAAGCAATGACCTGCCAGATTGTTTATATAAATTATCCATTTCTCTTCTATGCATACTTGTACTAATATCTGTTAATTATGTTTTGAAAGAGAATACCTGGTATTCAGCTCGTTCTGCTAACAGGATCAAAGCCTTGCCAATTTCACGCAATACAAGAAGAGTCAAATGCCCATCCAAATGAACAGCTTCAATCTCTTCTTGAGTGCGTGATATAATTTTTGAGATTTGTTCTTTGGAAGGAACACTTCCACGGCTAGACACTGGGAATACAGAATTCACAAGATCAGACAGCCGACTTAGGCAGAGAGCCAAGAAAGCCGTCTGGAATATTTCAATAGCTGCAAACATCTGATTTTTTCCTTCCGAACTGATAGCTGGTAAAACCCCTTTGACATCTGTATCACGTGAAATTCTCTCAAGGAGATTTTCTATCATAGACAAGAGTTTTGGATAACCCATGGTAAATATCTCTTTGACAAAACTTGATGCAGTAAAAACAGACTTCATTTGATTTGCAAAAGCCTTCACAAGTCCCTCCCAAACTCTATCTGTTAACACGGGATCACCCTCCTGTTTCCAGTAGTGCATAGTGTGAGCACTTAAAAGGAAAGCAAATAAAATTGCAGGAACAATAATATGCAATTACAAAAGGAAAAAAAAATGTTTCTTGCTTACATGCATTAATAGTTATCAAATTAGTAAAAACCCAGAGGCCAGAACATTTATTAAACGAATCACTAATCAATTAAAAGTTTAACAAGTTCTATATTCCGTGCATTGGAATATACAACATTGCGGATCAAGGATATTGAACTGGATTCCCAGCATCAAACATATTGAAATAAGCATTTCTGATTTATTATTTTTTGAAACACTGAAATGAATGCAATAAAAGGATTAAATCTATATGCACACTTCAACAGTATAAAGCTGTCAAAATTAAAACATAAGCAGGAATAACTTAACAACTTTAAGACATAACAGTTCAGGATTATTTTCTTGACTGCCAAATATTGCACATAGGTATTTGGAGCTTTTCCATTATTAAGGAAAAAGCTGACAGTACGACTTCCACCAACTAAAGAATCAAAGAATGAAAAGAAAACCCCTAGCCTAAGGAATGCACCAAGTCTGAAAATGTGTTAAATCTTGATGCCACATCAATGACAAGTCTCCAAAATACTACTCCTTATGGATGACTAGACATAGAGCCATGGTCTGCACAAAAAGAAAAACATCTTTTGCTTTAAGAATGAGTATCCTTGATAGTTATTCTAGTGAAGTATAGTGAGTCATTAGCCTTTCAACAAAAAAAAAAAGCTAGATGCCTTTAATCATCCTTTGATCCTGCTGCTGCATAACTGTTTCTGTTAATTGTTTGTTACTCAGCACCTCGATGCTTCTTCTTTTGCCCCATCTGAAATCTCTAACGAACACCCCATCGTAATCAATCAGAAAACCTTATTCTCACTGCAATTCCTAACCTTCCCATTCCAACTTACCAATAACAATAAGCCCTCAACACTAACTTTCATCTTTTCTCCTCACATCAAATTTTCAACCACTAACGTCACATGGTAAAACTTAGTGAAATTTTAATTTATCCCCATATTTAATGAAATTCCCACCTAGGAGAATCATAGCAGACTAGAAAATAGTTTTTGCTTATTATTCCAAACTTAAAACAAAGTAGTTCAATTTCCAACTGACCGTTTTCAAAAATAGATTCTTGCTCCAATTCAGATCTTCCACCAGCAACAACAAGTCTATGCGCACACACAGCATTACTAGGAAACCTGTGCAGCAATTCTTCCTCCCTACGCCTCAAAGTACCACATCAAAGACTACCAACTACTTTAACTTAGCCAACCTTTTCAATAAAATGCAAATAGAGTGCCGGTACCCTAGAAATGCCCACCCATACTCTCCATATTAAAACTTAAACTAGACAGAAAGGAAATTAACTAAACAAACAACCGCAATAAATTTACCTGAATAACTTCGTCAATCAGCAACACATGCGTAAACGGGTCTCTCTTCTTCGATAAAACTCTCTGCAAGTGCCAAACTGCAACAATAATAGAATGCAACTGATCCATACAAGTCCCCATTCTCTGCCACAGCCCTTCTCTAGCCTTCGCACCACCTCCAATCTGCGGCGTCCCACTCCCTCTTATCCCTCCCGGCCCAAACCCGCCTCCACCAGAAATTGTCTTCATATCCAACGCCGCATTGACGCTCTTCACCCCCATGTTCTTGTACTTGTTCACCAGGTGCTCCACAGTAACCTTCAACTCTCCAAGATTGTAAAACACTTGTAACCCCGTCCCAACTTGTGCCTGATTCAATCCTTCCATTCCTCCTTCGAGAACCTTCATCGCTTCCTTTCTTAATTTCTCGCCTACTTCCTTCACCCAACACAGTTCCTCATCAATTGCGTCGATGCCTGTTAGGTCATATTCTTTGCACATGGTGATTATCTCGCAATGAAGCTGCGCAGCTTTCGTTAGATCTAGCTTTTCAGGTTCTGTTTCGGACGCCGCTATCAGATCGCGGAGTTTTTTGGATAACCTGAGCGCGCGGATCGTGTGCTGGAGGAGCTCGGTGGTTCGATGGAGATTAGATAACTGAATGGTTTGAGATTTAATTGATTTGTACGGATCGGAGAGCTCGGATCGGGCGCGCCGAACAGATGATTGGAGGGAGGAGATGGCGGATCGGACGGTGGAGAGTGCATTTTCAGCATGATTTAAAGACGAAAGCTGATTAAGAAGGTCAGCGTGGCGGGAGAGGACTTCAGAGCGAAGTTGATTCTCTAATAACCGAATTGCCTGGTGGAGTTGTTCGGCCGTGGAGGCGGGTGATCCAGAGGAGAGTGCGGCAGAGGAGAAGGAGGTAGAGGAGAATGAGGGGGAGAGGAAGGCGGAGAGAATTGGGTCATTGGCAAATGCGTCTAACGGGGAAGAGCTTGTCGTCGTTGTTGTTGCCCGTGTTGTGAGCGTCGCCGGCGTCGTAATAGCGGGGCCTTTCAGGCTGGAGAGACGGTGGAGAGGAGAAGAGAGTGCCGCGGGTGAAGACATTGGAGCGTCTACTGTAACGTTCTGGCCGAGTGCGTGAGTGTGTTTTAATTAATGAAAACCGAAGCAGATATTTCCTTGTTGCTTTCCAAATTTAACCTTCCATTTTTTACTGTAGCTAATTTTTTTTAATTAAAAAATGATAAATATAGTACATTATATCTTAAAATTACGAGTCGCATATTCTATCCATCAACCAAAAATCAAGTAAGAGATAAATCCAGAAAAAAAATAAATAATATATATATATATAAACTAAAAATATGTTTGCAAGCAAAGGTGTTAAAGATCAAAGAAAGAATAAAATCAATTTAACGTTTACAAAAATCAGAAGTGGCAGCCGCAGCAGGGGAAGAAGAAACAGAGGGTGGAGACGAGAACAACGGCTTCCACAACGTACGTGATTTTGAAGAACAAATCGTCGATAACTGTCATCTGAAAATGGAGTCGTTTCCATCTGAAACCGTCCGTGGAGAGTTTCTACGGCCAGTTCAAGCTCTCCTTGCTCACCACCTTCTTCACTGACCACGCCTTCTTCGCCATTAACAGCCAAAAATCACACACACACTCTCTCTCTCTCTCTCTCTCTCTCTCTCTCTCTATTTGATATTCCTTTTTCTTGCTTTCTTCTCTGGTTTTGTTGACGATGATGCGAGGCTTTTTTGGAATTTACATTAAATAATTTAATCAATTAATTCGCATGTTTTCCCAGGCTTTTCTCGTTTGTTCTTTTTCTGATTCCGTAACGGTTACGGCTAGTGAATTGTTGGTACCGCAGTTATAATGCATCTGCTAAATTGCTTGGACTCCAATTGCTATCATATCAAACGGTTTGCATACTTTTCCGTTGGGGCTTTAACCTTATGTGTATTTTATTTATTAATTTGTTGCGTAGTCATATTTTTTTTTTGTCAATTTGGTCAGGGTTCTTTAACGGCAAGTGAATGCGTACATAACTTAATTTTAGACGACAATATCATGTGGGATGCCGGTCCAATTTCAATGTAACACTCAAAACGTTACATTTGCTTGTATTTTTTTTTTTTTTCCTGCCGGCCAATTTGTAACATCACTTAGAAGTCTAGTGTTTATAACGGGCTTTCGTAATGGGCCTAAGAGGAGCCCCCATATCTATTTGGTTTAGCCATTGGCAATGGCCTTTCTCTGTCTTGTTTTAAGTACGATAAGGTTATTCATATCTTATCCGAATGAAAGTGATCAAATTTAAATGCAAATGTTGACTTCAAAATCTACGAAATTGGGCCAACTGAGTAAGGTCTTTTGATCATCCCCAAGGGACAACCTTTGATAGATTTTGTTGGATTGTTCCGGCAAATGAGCACCACACGCCTCAATTTATGTTGGATAAAACGTGATTGTCTTGATCTAATACGATGCTAAACAAATCGAAATGATTTCGATTCCTCGCGTCTCATTAAAATTTATGAAAGGCCGCCACTTATATATTTAATATACAACACATAAAAAGTTTTAAAGGCAATTACGTTTGTTTAATAAAAAAATTATTAATTAATTATAAACTAAATAATTAAAAAATTTTATTATTAAAATATATTTTATTTAATTTATATAAAATTTTCTTTAATATTATATTTACAATTAATTAATAATTTTTTTGTTAATTAAATAATCTCGTCACTTTGTAACAAGATCATGATTCAAGACCATGATTAACATGATTTTGTAAAATCAAATCCTACATTTAATTCATATATTTTTTTATAAAAATAACCTAACTTTTAATTCATTTTATATTTATAGTCTATTTTAAATTAAGCTTATATTTGGGCCTAAATGTAAGCCTTTGTGACGATTTTGCCCTCATTTGTTTTGTTTTGTATTTGTACATTTTTCCAAGTAAGTTAGCTAAATCATCCACAAAAATCAAGTCAAACACAATCGATCTTACAAACTTAAAAGCTCGATTTCATCTGGCATTCAATAAACTTGTGATTACGATGAAAGAATTTTATAAATAAGCAACTAAATCATACTATATAGTATTATATAAGTATGATTTGTATCTTAAACATGATAAATTAATTTTGTATTTTCAATTCCAATATATATATATATATATATATTGCTTATTTAATGCATTCTACAACTTAAGAATAATAATTATGCTAATTTGTGTATGAGAACTAGCATATGTGTGCAATTTTGTTCGATTTTTACAATCACATTTTATTGAACTATTGAAAAAAAAAATGAAGAATAGTAATAATCTTGACATTTTGAAATAATTTTGGTGTTTTTTTATTAAAATCTCACAAATTTATAAAGATCTCAATGAAATTTGTTTTCCTTAATAAAATTTTCTTGTTATTCTCTTTGGTAAATTTCATTGAGAGATAAAATTTCTCAATAAAATTCATTGAAAAAAAATTTAACTTGACAAAAATTTGTTGAAAAATTTTATACCTCAATGAAATTTGTCGAAAAGCACAGAAGATATCGAGTTATGAAACTATTTTATTATATTTTTACTATACCGATTACTTTTTGATATTTAAATTTAATAATGGCTATATTTTTGACATAGATAAAAATTATTTACTAGATAATTGTCTTTGGACGATCATGGGAGACATCAGCAAGTGACAATGAAATTTATAATGGTGGCAAAACGTAAATTTAGTCATTGACGCTAGTGTAAATATCAAGAATTGATCGATGAGTTGTATTTTTTGTTCAAAGTAAATACAACTGAGTTTATGATGAAATTAAAAGTAATATATAAACATTGTTTTCCTTCAACATTCCATGTGAAATAAAAAATGACAGAAATATTGCCTTTTTTGTTAGATTAATAGACAAATATCAATATTTGAAGGGTTTATCAAAAATTTTTTATGACATTTAAGTCTATAGAAGTTGCTCCCATAAATGCACTCGTTCATGTGTACTCGTCCATATTTTAAGTAAAAATAAATAATTACTAATATTACAGAATATCTAAATGCAGTACTACGATATATGCGTACACTTCACATCACATCATTGATTAAAATTTTTAGAAATTTACTTTAAAGGTAATTTTATAAGAGAAAAAAATGAAATAGTTGATATAAAAAACCACCTAACAAAGTGAGCTTAAGATAAAATTATTAAAAGAATAGATGCAACAAGAAATATTACAGTATGGCATGTTAATCGAATTATTGTTATTGTATATTCAAATTCTATCCATCCTGTTGGACATTATTCAGGCTGGACTGTGTTAGGTGAGGCTTGAATACCATTTTGCTGCCGCCTATTCAACTCCCTAAGTTATACCAATTCTAGGTTCGGAAAAGACCTTCTGCTAGTAAAGATGTTGTATGAAGAAAGTATTCTCGGTGTAATTAGAATGGACATTATCGACACAATCTTACAAGAATCTAACCCCATTATATCCAAGTTAGAGTGTATTTAATGAACAATATAGACAATATGTTATCTATTTATGTGTATTAAAGATTTAATAAATGTGTTTAATTATTTAGGATCATGTGTATTAAGATTATAAATTCGATGAATGTATTTGATTATTCAAGCTTTACGTGTGTTAAGGTCATGCATTTAATGAATGTGTTTGATTATGCTCTTTATTTATGTGTATCAGGGATTTATGTAGTTAGGCTAGATTATGTATGTTAAGATTATATATTTGGTGTGCACGTGTCTTAATGAGCTTAACTTAGAGTGGATTATAAATATAAGATGAGCCAAAATGGAGGTGGAATGGCAAAAAGCTGCTTCAATTGCACTCTTCTTGATGATTACGGAATCGGAAATTAAATTCCAAAGCTTTTACAAAATCTTGGTGGGATTAATTATATTTTAGTTATTAATCTTAGTTATTAATTATATTTTCATCGTTTTTGTGGTGTGGTATTATTTGTATAATTATACATATATATAATTAAAAAATTATTAAATAAATTTATAAAATTGATTAGAAATATCTAATATAATTAATGAAAATTAAATCCACGTTCGATGTTAATGAGATTAATTTTAATTAATAAAAAAAATGAATTCGCTTTTGTCGACCGATTCAGAGAGAGCTTGGCCGCGAGACAAGACAGTCACTGATTCTCTCAGGCTCTTACAGCAAATCAACTTCTGTTAAATCATCACCAGACAGATCTGGTGTCTTCGTCTCTGTCCGTACACATCAGCGTCTACAAATTTCCATCCCTATGTATAAGTACGAAAACGAACGCGCGCATTACACGAGTTGTCCTTCGTTCTCTATGGTGCGAGCGAATGTGAATGTGAGTGTAATGCCAAGTGAGGTGAGATAGATAATAAATAAATAGTAATACGTTGCTTTTTTCTGCTAGGGATTTTCCTCCGTTGCTTTGATCGAAACTGAATTCAGTGTTAGCGAAGAAGTGAAAATGTTTCTTGGATCGAGCCTCCTTAATTGCTACGCGCTTGACTTGCTAATACCCAATTTAGTTCTGGCTTCTGTTGATGGTTTTCTTGCCTTGGTTGCATTCTATCAGGTTTGTTTTACATTATATACCCTTTTGCTCTTTATTTTGTAATGGTATTGTTTTCTTTGTGAGATATCGGCGTCTTGAATTTCTGTTTTTCGGTTGATCCGAATGGTTGGAAGAGTTTCGCTTATTTCAAGAATTTTGTGACCTTGGTTGTGTTTGATTTTAACAAGATGGTGTGAGTTTTTATGGGATGATGGCAGCTCCTTGTCATGTTTGGTTGGCGAGAAAATGCGGAAGAAGATAGAATAAATTGAGACTTGTTTCGCCTATTTGGAGTTAAAAGTGCCAGCTTTAGGATTTGGAATTTTTGATTTCTTTATGCGGGATGAATCGAAGGAGATTCATGCCAGAATGTGGCTTGGCTTTTTTGCTAAAGTATTTTCTATAGTTTCACTCTCTTTCCCAGGAACAATTGAGTTGTTGATGGGTTAATGAATAGACAGAATCATAGCAATTTCAAGAGATGACTGTTCTGTAGAAGTTTGAGATATTTTTTCCATCCTATTTTGTCTTCAAACACCGAAATTGGATTTGATACTGTTATGTGTTTTAGTATGTTTCAAAGTAGTTTGCAGTTAGAATGACAAGTCAAGCATGACCAATTGTTCTCTCCTGATTGCAAATTGTATAAATTTGAAAAAACATTCTACTTCTGATAATGCCTCAAGGAAATCCTTTAGTTGATATTTTCAGACATCAAATATGAATGCTCTTTTTGCACGGAAATCTTCCTTGTTAGGTTTTATTTGACTCATTTGAGGATTAACTAAAGATTGCTTGTTATATTGATTACTGTATACGTCACAGAGGTTTTTCTTGTTTGATTCTTCTTGTGATTCTTACATATATGTGATCCACAATGTCATTGTAGCTCACCAGGATTCACATGCAAAATCGAGAGGTTGGATGGACACGCCAAAAAGTAAGTTAGAGCTTATTAACTTCCTTTTAAAATTTGCTTTTGTGATACATTACAAAAAATGGGAAGTAACTTAGATAGTTGCATTAAACATCAGAAAAATATTTGTAGGAGTTCATTGCAGAAAGATGAACTTTTCATATTCCTAATTCCAGTTTTCATACTATTCTGTCCCATTTTCTTGTGTTATTGATCTTGTTCATTGCACTCTTCTCTGTCAAGAAGTTTCTTCTTTATGTCTCTGATAGATTCAGATAATAACACAGATAAATGAATATTATGGAGCTTTGGATTATTTCGCTGGCAAGCTCACAAAGTCCTATTTTCTTCTTCGAATTGGGAAAATCTGTTTTACTTGTTATTTGTGACCTTTTTGTTTCAGTTTCTGGTCCTGTAAGAAAATAAACATAGTTCTTCGGTTTTGTTCAATTTATATGTTTTTCTTCTGTGTTAGTTCTTTTTCTTGCACTTTTAATGTTGTTTTATCTTATATGACAATAAAAATGGCAATTGCAGGTACTCCATCTCATGATCGGTTCGTCCAATTTGGGTAAGAATGAGGAATCATTGGTCATAGCTTGAAGATTTTGTCACTTTTGAACAAGATTTCATTAAATTTCTATTTTGAACATTTACTTCAAAAGAGTCCCCAAGATCCTTGAATATCATTTGTAACCCCTTTGAAGGAATTCCTGCTCTTTTTGACTTAGGCTACAGAAAGCTTTTTAAATCTGATTTTATTGCTTAGTGTGTTGGGTTTTGAAAATATTAGAGCACATATAATAGTCTGTGAAAAGATCCTGCCATAGATAGTCAAGCTTTTTGATCTCATCTCTTTTCAGGTTACTTCATCTATTTCACATCTACGCTTCTTGCTACTTGTGAAGGGTGGATTTGCTGGTCTCATGCTTGTGGCTTCATCCTCATGGGTATGTTCCCCTTGACTCTGATAATTGATGTGTGGCTTAAATTTTATTCTTTAATTTCTTTACTTCAAGCAGGCAGGTAGTTTTAAGTGATTGAAATTATTGCTGCAGCTTTACCTGATATTCTGTTACTCTCTGCATTTCTTCTACTTCTATCTTTCTGGTAAGTGTTTCTAGCATGCTCTCTAGCATTTGTTAGTTATTCTTTTATTACTGAATGCATTGTGAGGTGTGATAACATGATAATGTAGATGTCATGAATAAACCACTCTGATCTTGTGTTAACAATTATGAACATTTGTCTGTGTGGGCTGGATGTGTTCATTAACATGTGTCGTTCCCTTGTTTACTTGTCTGCTAAAACAGAAACCTGTCCATCTAACTTGAAGATTATGAGAAAAATGATGTCTAAGTATAGTGTAATTAGTGTGTTAAGACTCTAGATCTATGACTCATTGATGGTGTTTCTAATGTACTTAGCAGCACATATCTCTTCTTTTTATTCAAGTTTCTTTGTTTCCTATTAAAAAAAAAATGAATGTGCTTGTCAGTACATTATTCTTCTATCGAACTATGGAAAACTTAATTTCTAGGATTTTGTTATGAAATGGTAATCAAATACTAATTTGGAGAAGAGTTTATTATTCTTTTCTTGTTCAATGAATAGGATTTCATACTGCATGGGGAGCTTACTGAAGTTTTATGGTGCAATGTCTATTTTTTATTTAAATAATTTAAATTTAATCTTTGTTTCTGTTCCTCACTTGTACCATGATATATTGGTTGAATGTTACCAACATCCCTAATCTTCAAATCACATAAAGGATTTAGTTGAATGATATTTTGAAAATATGGATTATATTCATACAATTTGCAAAGTTTATCTAGAGTTTGTATGATAAGATATTAAATATATTGGATTGATGCAATGTAATTTATAGATATATATATGCTTCTATGGGCAATGATTTTATAGGGTCGACCTTTGCCATCAGGCGAATGATGAAGAGGATGATGATGAAGAAAATAGTACCCAACAGGCTTTATTGGATAATTTGAAGAGAAAACCAGGTTCATCAAGCACTGATGGTCGATGGAGATGTTTCCCATTCCACGGCTTTCATGTTGGTAGCCGACAAAAGTTTGTAATTGTGGTATGAGAAATAGAAGTTTTCTCTTGATATTCCTTTGTCATTTCTTTGATGCTTTTATGTTTATCATTTTTTTTATATCATATTATTTTTATTTTTTTCTAAATTTTTTGCTAGGTTGTTGTTCTTACCTTCATATTGATGATGTCATTTGCAATGATAATCTGGATCGGCACGGGGAAAAATCCTATTGATTCTTCTGTAGTAGCTCAGGTACACAAAGTAATCTTTAAAGTTCATCGTATTTGGCGGATTATTATGTGACAAATCACCTTTAAATATTATTTCCTTGAGACATCTTTATTTAGTATTTCTATGTTTGTTCTTACTTGAAGTTCAAAACATTTAAATAATGGTTAATTGCTTGTTAAGAGTCTCCCCTCTACGAACTACCCTAAATTTTCAATTCCCGTGGATTTTAATTCTTCATTGATCATGAAAGATGTTCCTTTATTATAATGTTAATATGACTATTAAAAGTTGCTTTAATTATTGCAATCATTGAGCAGGTATATGTAGATTTTTTTGCTGCAGCATTTCTTCTATTGGGAGGAGCTTTGGGTTGTTATGGTGAGCTAGTAGTTCAGTTATTTATGCAGTTTTCTGTGCAAATATGTTTGTTGTTCTTTATTTCTATATTTTTATTATTCCTTGCAATGGGAAGAATATACCGTGAACATGTTTGACTTCTGAAAATTACAAAGATTGTATTGGATGTAAAGGCTAGTGTCTTGGGGTGACAAATTTTGAGCAGTTAAAATAAAATATAGTAATGCTAGGAAGTTAGGTGTAGCTACAAATTGAATGTTAAAAACTTATTTGCTGCAGTTTGGTGCAGGAGATTGCTTGCTGATGCCACAATTGATGACATCATTACCATGGACCCAACTAAGAATTAGATATAGGCACTGAATGGCAAAGATGAACTCGTGTAGTCATCCAATGTAATTGAGGTTTTGAGGCATTTCACCATTCTGTATTAGTATGGAAGCGAATGGCATTCTTTATGTTCAGACCTTTTAAACTGTTTCAAGTGTCCTGTTTTTAATGTCTTTGACTGCACAGAACCTCTAGATCCGTATGTATGTGGTTGTGTGCATGTGTGTTATTCAACTTTGTATATATGTTGAACTTCAGTCAATGTAAATTCACCAACTAACTCATGTCTGTGGGAAAGTTTTGGAATTTTAAAATTGCGGGATTATCGATAAATTTCAAAATTTAAATTTAATTAGAGCTAGTTTATGAAATAATTTGATTTTAAAGTGTAAGTGTTACTGGTGCAAACCAGAAGATTGTGTCCCCAAAATTTTTAATATTTTATTTTATTTTTTCCATGTATGGTTTCTTCAGGTCTCCTATTATTTCTTAAATTGAGGAAAGTAAGGTCTGAGAGAGCTTCTTCAGAGATGTGGAAGGTACCCGTCTTAAATTCTTTTACTGTTTTTATTGTATTTTCTCTATCTTAATGACATACCTTCTATTTATCAATGTAGTTCATTTAATTGCTTATGGTGTCAGTGCACCTCTTTCGGTTTAATTCTAGGAGCAAAATTTTTATTCTGTGCCATTTTTAAGTATGGAAAATTTGCCACTTATATGCAGGTTGCTGGTTTAGCTGTTGTCTCTATTATATGTTTCTCCTCAAGTGCTATGGTAGCTATTCAAACGGATATCATTGTAAGTGGTTCAAGGTTCTGAAATAGCTAATGAAATTATTATGATTCTTGTTTAGTTTGTGTTCTTCCTATCTAACTCAACTTCTTGTTCTGTTGGCAGCTTTCTTATCACTGGAATGTGAAGAAAGTGAATGGAGTGGCGGCACAAGTTCTGCTGATTTTGTACTACTTTATAGGTATTTCACTTGGCAATTATCTATCAAGGTGTTTGCTTGCTAATATTTGAACATTGCTCTTAAAAATGTCTCCTACGATTTCTTCACTACTTATGGAGGCAGTATCTTATTCAATAAAGCTAAATTACACTTTGTTCTTCACTTTAAAGGTGAATAAACCTTGGTAAATTCGCAAGCTAATTGAGAGAACTTTCATCTCTTTATTTCTATGATTGACTCAACTCCCCTGGTTTTTGTTTCACTTCTTTACTTCATCCTTCAAACTTTTGCACTAATTGGAACTCATCCAATTCATTTGAGTTTGAAAGCATGCTGGTTACAAGTCTTAATTTAGACAGGATTCTAGCAGTTGATAAAAATCATATTGTTGTCATCTTCTTAGAGTCTTACTGATATCTTTCATAAAGCACTTGGAGATTTCAAATCTCTTCTTTGAATTTCTCATAATAGAAGTTCAAGAAAAACCAATCTACAGTGAAAAGCACTCCAGAATCACAAGACAAAAGCCCAGGACATTCAACAAGAAAAAGTCACCTTTGCTAGCAGTCTATAAAACCATTTAGTTATTGGTGTCCTTGGAAGTTAGCCACCTTTCCTTTTCTTCAAACATTTTCATTCATGTTAAGTATACTAAATATTTTTCTTCTGCTAAGGCACATTTGTTATTGTTGGTTGCATTTTTCATTTTTCTTTGTAGATATAATTGTCATTCTATGTAAAGGTGTTTGATGCCTTCATCATACATGGTAATTTCATCTAGAGGTTATTCAATAGGTTCCTCAGTGCCCTCGGCGTTTGTGTTATGGTTCATGAGAGAACTGCCACCTCCAGTCTCAGTTAATAGACAAGAACAGTCAAGAGTGATAACTTTTGTTCATTGTGAGTCTGCTGGAATGCATCATCCTCGGCACTGGGCTACTTCTGCCAGTTTAAAGAACCAGGTTCGTAAAATAATTGTTGATTCAAGTGTTACTCAAATTTGGTCTGCATTCACTGTATTTCAGAGTTAAGAGAACTTAATTAAAAAAAGGTTCTGAAACAATCTATAAGTGTTTAAGAGAGGTACCTTGAAAATGGTCTCTAATAGCAATAAATAAATGTATACTTCGTCACTTTCTGCTGTTGTTTAATTCAATATATTTTGTCTAAATGTTTCTGAAGGGTTTTAGTTCACTGGTGGTGTTTTTTACATTAGTCAAGTTGTTGGAATACTGTCTTCCCAAGCCGACAGTGAAGTGGAGTTGGGGATCAGGATGGTCGGTTCCTGTTTTGTTTATCCGATATTCCTTAGCCACATCAAGTTGATATGATCATCCTTCGTGCAGGCTAATGTTTGGGCTGCAAGGTTTTTAAATATAAAATACAGAATAATATGGATAATATTAGGTCTAATCACCTTAGGTCAAAGAGAAATCCTGACCATTAGATCTACGGAAAGTAACTTGAGCCAAATGTTGTAAGAACGTAGTTCATTTTGGTTTGGCTTTTAAGAACCCAAATTCAAGTTGCATCAGTTGGTGATATAACAGCGTAACAAGCTTTTTGCTTTCTCCTTATGGTTCATATTTCTACCTCACATGATTATTTTCTTCCTATAATTTCATTTGAATGATTTCTTGTTGCCTCTCTAACTTCTAAAACATCAAGAGTATAATTCTACGAACTTTGGTTGTTATCATCACATGTTAGTATTTTCTCTTGATTATTTCATGGACATATTCGACCAAAACAGTTTTCCTCTTAACTTTCAGGTGTCAAGAGCAAGCCCCATATAAACATGCATCATTAGTCCTCAGTTGGAAAGGACTACACTTCTTTCTACCACCAAGGAAGAAACGGCAGAGATGCTGAATGTAAGCTTGCTGTGGGTGAGAGAGAGTTCCCTACAGTCCATTACAGTATCCGAAAAAGATGGCAGCTTACTATCTTTACAATCACTAATATTTACTTGCACATAACTGTGAGCAGCTGCAACAATTTGGAATTTAGTACTGTAGATAGGCACTGTAACAGGATTGATCTAGGAGAAAACAGTATTTTTCTTTTCTGGACATCGATTTATCTTCCACAATGAGAATGTTTTAGATGCATCCTGAATTTCTGTCAAATACAAGCACGTTATGCAAAATTACTGTCAAGTAAACTATAACACACAAAAGGATCAAAGGAAAAAGAAATTTATCCTTCATGCTGGAATGAATCCTGAGCCTGACATCAAAGAAAAAGAGAAGTAACTAATGAAATCAAGTTTCTTGTATGTCTTTCGCGGATTCTCTGTAAGACCAATTAGCCCAACAAGAAATTTTGGTTTTCATATGTTTCCTCCTCTCCATGTTATTCCTGAATCCCATGTCATTCTGGTTCAAGCTATGGTAATTTTAAATATGCTCTAATTTTTTATTGCTGATTTATTGTATTGACAATAGTTCTTTAAGTGGTGTCGGAATCCTGTTAAGAAGTTTGTCTGGACGATCAATCAAATTCATAATATTAAAGAACTGTATCGCGTCTGAACGGCAGCGTTTTGAACAAAAACATTGTAGTACATGTACAACCAACACCTGCGACAGTTCCCGCTTCTGATCTCAGCTTCCACTGCGAAGGAAGGGAAAAAGTCAGTTGAGCATGCAAAAGCAGAAAGAAAAGCTTAAGCTTCAGGAAAAGCAGACTTATCGCAGAAAAGAAAAGCTTAAGCTTCAGGAAAAGCGAACTTATCGCTTGATTTCTTTGTCATAATCCACTCCCAAGAACCCAAAAAGCAAAAGCAATCAATCAACCAATGCCTTCACATTCATATAGATTTCCTCTTTAATTTGATAAAAAGAATTTACATTCTTTACTTCCTCTCGGAGAAACCACTTTTGCCCCACCTAACACTCATAGTATCTCTTTTCTTTCTTTCTCATTCTATACAAATACCTATTAAAAAAATATGTTGTCTCTTCACAAACGCTACTCAAAACAAGAAGAAGTAGTAGTAGATAGTGAAACAACAAGTTCAGGTGATTTCTCAGTCAATAGTGCTGAGTGGTTCGAAGCGGTGCCGTTATGGCGAGCTCCAGTGGGACCAAGAGAGAGGGGGGCCCACCGCGGTCGCAGTCGAAGAGGCTGAGTCGAGCCCAGACCATGCTGTTGGACCCGCAGAACGATGACAACTCCGCCGTTGATAGTGAACTGGTGCCCTCGTCTTTGGCCGCCATTGCTCCCATTCTTCGTGTGGCTAATGAAATCGAAAAGGAAAACCCAAGAGTCGCATATCTCTGTTAGTTTTCTCCATAATCCTTTTTCTTTTTTTCTTTTTTTATTTGTTTCTTTTTCGGAGGTTTGTTAATGTGATGTTATCGGTTACTTGGTTACTGTTTGTTCTTGTTAGATTGTGTTAATGGTGTGTCTTGGTTAAGGAGTAATTCATAAGTGAGATTAAAGAAATAATTTCTATTCTTATAAGGCATTGGCTTCGTCAACTTTCATATCGTTTTTACTCATCTTGCTTGTAACAGTTGTTAGTTATTTTGTATTGTCAGGGCACGCGTTAACAGAATCTCTTCTTCTTCTTCTTCTTATTATTATTATTATAATATTGCATCAAAGGAGTGTAATGTGCTTACAGTGTTATAGATATGCATAAATTATCGATTTTGTGTGGGTAATGATGTGCTTCCATTGTGCTGGATTTCAATATTTTCTGTTGAGAGTTTTATTTAATTTTATATATTTTTTTATGATGTAGTACTTCTTGTTTTGCCTTAAAGATTTTAAAAGCAAAATAATTTGTAATTGTGATATACTTTTTTTTTCAAGCAAGTACTTTAATCCAGTTTGTTATATTAGATATTTTCAGCTGCGATGATTTAACAGTAGAATTTGCAATTTTCTTAAAGCAAAGGTATTAAATTTGGGCATGTAATAACATATCATGAAATCAACTAAAAATTTTTACTACCAAAATCTAGTTAGTTTTAAAGGTCAGAGTCTGGTAATGAAAAAATTGTTCCTAATGAAAATTAGAAATTCTACAGTCAAAAACTGTAAAAGTTGTGAATAATGGTGCATACTTGAAAAGAAATGTTAACAATGGTGTTGCTTCAGCGAGAGGAAAGAATGACCAAAATGGTGCATCAAAGGCCTGCCTCCAATGCATTTCTTTTACAATGTGGAAAATGAAGATGGGGGCTAAGCATACTAATCCTTGAAAGTAATGGACATTGTGGCATTTTGATCAGTAGATGCATTTTGTGGATGAAGTTCAATGTTGGCACTAGATTTTGGATGAAAACTTTCGGAGTTAGAGCTTATTGGTCTGCCATGCAAATCACAAAGGGCTATGGTTTCCTTCTCGGGGCGGTGATAGTTTTTGCTGGTTCCCTTGCCCTCAGCATTTTTAGATGAAGAAACATACTTTAGGTTTTTAAGTTCAGTACTATATGTCTCTCAATTGCCTAAGTGGCCCAGGCAGACCCCTCATGGATTGTTGGTGAAGTATTTAGCTATATCATGAGCTTATTGTTTTCCATACCCATTGTGACATTAAAGGTAAGCTTGAATCAGAATCAATTACTGAGATCTCACAAAATGCAATATATTCAGATGGTTGCTAGTGTTGGAATCTATGCAGTCTTTCTGCTGATGTGATTTCTGATGGTTGCCTTAGGAATGATCTTCAATCTTTGTAATAGACCAAAAACGTTAAGGGTTTTCCAATTTATCATAAACTAGCTAATGGGTTTGTATCTATGACACTCACTAACACCTCTTGACTGAAAACAAGCTTTATCTTGTAAAATGCTGTCCAATTCTTTGCTCTAAGCTTTGTCTTTTGTTCCTATATTGATTTATTCTGTTTGAACCCAAGTACTTCGAATAGTGCTGCATTGAATTTAGTTGAGCAATTAGGGATAGATTCTACCTTGGGCTTTCAAGGTATAGTTTTGATTAAATTTTCTTGAATTGGAGCATACTCTTTGAATGAGAAGTGTATCTAATATTTTGTTGATTATTTGGGACATGAAGTATAATCAATGATGCTGGAGCATGGTTGCAAGTGGATTTTGTGGCTTGTCAAACCAAAAAAGGAAAAAAAAAAAAAAAAGTAACGAAAGTGGATTATGTAGAAGAAAAGGCATCCAGACTTGGCTTTTTTTTCCCATCTATATCCTTTGAAATCATATCATTCTCATCTCATGTCAGTCTGAGGGCTTATCTTGAATATTGTTTTCTTTATAGTTATAAAATGGTTTTTCATATGTTTCTTATAACCAAAATGATTATCCTTTATTAATTAACAGAAGGGTGAAAAAAAAAAATGAATGAGTGTCATAACTCAATGTCTTGGCAGATATTATTTGGTTTTCTTCTTTTGGTTAGCATTGACAATATGTATTGCTCCATGAGAAACTGGTTGCTTCTAATCTAAGGAATATGAGTGACTGCTGTAATTAGAATAGCTGAAACTTAAATTGAGAATTAATGGTTGCTAACTGAATTGTGAGCTCTTCATTTCTTTAGTTTTTTAATTTTTTCCCCACAAACTAGAAAAAACTTATAATTTTTTTCACTAATTATTGCAGCTTACAATGCAACTCAATTTTCTTTTCTTTTCTTTTTTCTGCAGCTAGCTACATTACTTTGTTAATGGCTTTATTTCCTTTTTTTGGGGGCGGGTGTTGTTGTGGTGGTGGGGTTGGTTTGTGGAACGCTAAATGTTGATTAATTGCTATTCTTTGTCCATGTCAAAAGTACTTTATATATGCTTTTGTGGCTGAAATCTTTTTTATTGTGACCTCACAATATTTTGTTCAACCAGGCCGCTTCCATGCATTCGAGAAGGCTCATAGGATGGATCCAACATCAAATGGACGCGGTGTTCGACAGTTTAAGACTTATCTGTTGCATAGACTTGAGAAGGTAGACCTAATAGTTAGTTTTAATGCTTCGTTCTTTTTTTCTTTATTCATTGAGTGGCGGTCCTTGTTTTGTGAAATTCATGTTAATTGTCTAAATGATTTCTATCATTGTTTAGTATATTTAGCACGGTAAAAGAAAGAGGTTACTATTTGCAAGTCTGGTCCAAAAGGTCTTTACCTCAATCTCATCCTGCCAAAGCAGGGTCTTGGAAGGGGTGTCTAAATGTGATTTTAGTCACTTAGCATTTTGCGTGAAGTGACCTCTCTTAAGACTTAAATTGTTTTTTTGTTGTTCACATTCAGGGACAATTTAGCTTATACTCCCTTAATGTGAGGAATTCTCTTAACTATTGATTATTAGCTTTGAGACCAATTGCTCCTTTCCATATGTACTTATCTTTATCATCTTCTTAAAAAGACCTGAAGGCTGGTGGTTGCAATTGAGTTGGCAGTGTAGTAGTTCATGGATGAAATTTACAGAGAGAATGCAATCTCTAGTTGCAATGTCTATAATATTGACGGTTATCATATTCATTGTCTAAGCTATGCACATTAATTTATTGGCTAACTATTTTTGAGACATCTTATTAGCTTTGAAAATTAAATATCGAGACTGAAATCCAATGATTTTTCACGAATTCCAAAATAATGATTCAGAACATCCTAAATTTCTGTTTGTTGCAGGAAGAAGAAGAAACAATGCCTCAGCTTGCAAGAAATGATCCAAAAGAAATCCTAAAATATTATCAGAATTTCTATGAGAATAATATTAAAGAAGCCCAATATACAAAAAAACCGTAAGGCTTGATTTTGAATTATTGACACGCCCACTCTAGCTAAGCTCACTATTCATTGTTGTGTTCTTTTTGATTTTTGGTTACTGTTGAAGGGAGGAGATGGCTAAAATTCTGCAGATTGCATCGGTATTGTATGATGTGCTGAAAACAGTGGTACCTTCAGAAAGAGTTGATGATCAGGTATGATTTGTATAATACCAGTACCAAACATATATTATTAAGTCTATGTCTGCATCTGGAAAGTACTGAAAATGTGTGGATTTGCAATTTGCTTGTCCTTACAGACCCAAAGGTATGCCCAGGATGTTCAGAGGAAAAGAGAACAATATGAACACTATAACATTCTTCCACTAAATGCTGTTGGGGCCAAAGCAGCAATCATGGAACTCCCTGAGGTTGCATATCTGAAGTGTTTGTTGCCTTGCTTTTGTTAAACTCATTAAATTCAACCATGTTTACTTGTGGTTTTCCTCTGGGAGTATAGATCAAAGCTGCACTTCATGCTTTGCGTAATGTGCAAAATCTTCCCATGCCAGCTGTTCCTTTGACAACCAATGTCTCTCATGACACATCTGAGGCAAGGGACAAATCTGTTTTTGACATACTTGATTGGCTTTCTTCTATTTTTGGGTTTCAGGTAACTTATTCCTAGAATCTCCTTTTTCCCATTTATTTTTCTACCTACACGTCACATACTGTAAGCTTTAGTTCATTTATTAGTAAGTTAACTCTGTGCTCAGTCCACTTTGTAGAATCCCACTATATCTTTTTGAGAAATCTTCAACTTTTAATCTCTGAGAGGAAAGTCAGCCCATACCTCTGGAAAAAAATGCACTATGAGCATTTATCCCCCTCTATCTAACTAAGTACCTAGGACAGAAGTATTGTTATTATCAGTTGAGTTGAGTCTCACTATAGAGAGACTACTTTATAAACCTAAATTCTGGACTAGTTAGGATTACTTTCCCAATCCTAACTGAAGTCATATGTCTAATGTGTGTTTAGGTAACTAGTTTTTTTTTTTTTTTTCCTAATGCTTCTAGCCATGTAGTTTTTAGTCTGCCTTTGTCTTTTTCTTCAATACCACCTGAATAAAATCACTCTTCCACGTTGGCAGATTCTAGGTTGGCATCAGACATATACATAGGCAAGTCATAATCAAGCTGACAATCCTTCATTTATCATGAAAGTTTCTAAGTCTACTGTCTGACGAATGTATTCATTTCTTACCTTGTAAATTCTTGTATTCCTATTGTCCCATCATTACATCTGCAATTAGGCTGCATAATTTTATTGAAGTGTCATTTCTTAATTGCATCACCCATGTTCCACGTAGTGTAACTGGACGACTTGCCATTGTTTATAAATGTTTTTCTCTTACCCCATGAGTGTTTTAGAATTATGTAATGCTTCGGTTGAAGTTCTTTACATCATCTGCCTACTTCAATTCCATGGGTTTCAACAATCATTGGATACTCTAGTTGCATAGTTCTATTTATCCACCTTGCTTTAGTTTCTATGGTTAACATTCTCCTCAGTCTTGCTAGCTTTATTGTTAACATTCTAGTTTCTGTGCCTCAGCACTGTTCTTTATCTTATTTTAGAGAACTGGGATGCTGTGTTGCACTAATGCTGACTGTAGCTCATTTTTGTATTGGATTATACTACATAGTTTGTCTAATAGATCTTTTATAAATCTGGTGGTGGACCTATAGTCCATTTCTCTTTTTGTCCTCTTGTCATAGTTTTAATAATGTTTGTTTCTTATCCAAAAAAAGATTCCTAAAATGACAACTCATTTTTTGCTTTTTGGTTAACATTCACCATATTCTCTCCTGTATCCTTTATATTTTATCTTATTCTTAATCTAAAAACCCTTTTAAAAGTATCAATTAATAGCTCCAAGCCTTCAACTGGTGACTAGCTCTTATCCCTATTTGATCTGTTAATCCTATGTTGTCAATGAATTAAATATATTATAAAGATAGACCTTAGCAATGGTCTATTGATTGAAGGATTTTTTCAAATATATCTTATATATCAAATGAATTCTAATGAGGAAAGCATCATTTTATCTGACAACATTCTTTTCTTGCCTCTTTCTGGGATTTGAAGAAAGGGAATGTAGCAAACCAGAGGGAGCACCTAATATTGCTTCTCGCCAATATGGATGTACGAAAAAAGAATCTTGAAGAATATGCCGGGGTAAATATTGTTCTACTGGTCTGCTTAATGCTTTCTGAAGATTCTGTAAAATTTCCTAATAGCTGTCTTAGTTACTCTCTTTGATCCATTTGATGTTAATACGATAAAAGCTTATTTCAGCTGAGTAGCAGTACTGTACAGAAGTTGATGAATAAAGTTTTCAAGAACTATTGGTCATGGTGTAATTACTTGCGTTGTGAACAAAATACTAAGTAAGTTATCCTGTTTCTTTCCAAATTTTAAGCTTAAACCATGGATTATTAAGTATGTTAGATATGGCACACTCTGTACAATTCTTAGATGTATTTAGTGAGTGGATCATTTTCACTTTGCAGGATTCCTGCTGGTTCTGACAAACGGCAGCTACAGCTCATCTACATTGGGCTTTATCTTCTTATCTGGGGTGAAGCTTCAAATGTTCGATTTATGCCTGAATGCCTTTGCTACATCTTCCACAATGTATGTTTACTGCTACTGAAACACTATTGATGGTTTAAGATTTCTGCATCTGTAGGTTGGAGATAGTTTCTGTTGTCTTTTAGTATTATTTCTTGGAAGGTGGAACTTTGTCAGTTATTTAAACTTGTTCAATGGTGAATCTTCATTCAACTGAGTAGAAGGTCGTTCCGCAACTGTTATTGTTAATTTTTGTCTTGAGTCCTTTGGTTGTTCATACTGCAGCTCATCTCTGTATCAATCTCCTGAGAGAAAAATATAAAGTAATTACTTATGTGTGTGAGTTTTCAAATTTTATTGAAAGGAGACCATGGACAGAAATATGCTATCTTCTCAATATAAAGGTATCATAGACTTTTATAGTTTGAGCGATCAGAACTGCCCATATCATATTTAGGGTCCAGTTGAGAGTGCTAAAGAAAAAACGGTAAAATGCATAAGCACCTATTCATTTTAGAACTTGTTCTTTAGCATTTCTAAATTTTTTTATTAAAATATTTTATGTAACCTGTAAAACACGTCAAGTACTATCTTTATTACTATGTAGTTATGTACTAATATAAAAATCACTTTTAGTGCTAATTAAATTTGATAAGCACTTATAGCTAAACACATGGATAAATACTTATATTATTAGTTTAATACTTATGTAGTGTTGATTTGCACTGCCAAACAGGCAGTTAGTTATATTTTCCTACTAGTTATAGTCATGTTTTCTAGGTGGAATTCCCTGCAGCTATATGAGATAGACAATGCAGCAGTAAGAAAACCCACTCATACACACACATTTATATGCTGATAGTTTTTCTGAGACAAATGACAGTCTGATTTCTTTCTCTGATTTTTTTCTGACCATAACTTATGATTTTTTCTGAACATCTGTTTCGTTCAATTTTACACAATTGGAAAAACCATAAGGAATGATTTGTTAAAACATGATTATAACTTAAGCACTCATATTCTTTTATAATGAGAAATAGACCACGTGAGACTTAAAACTGCTTTAGATCTAGAAGCAATTCAGTATTGGGAACAGTCAACCTTTTTTGATCGGGAATACAACAATTGATCTGGCAAATCTACTTTATAATTTTAGTTTTCTAAACTGTAAAACCTCTTTCTTTTAATGTCTTGCAGCTTCTGCACAAATGAAAGTAACCCTCTCTTTGTTTCCTGATTATGTAAGATGGCAGATGTGGTTTATGGAATTTTGTTTAGCAATGTGCACCCGGTCACCGGGGACACTTACCAAACAGCTGCACCTGATGAAGAAACATTTCTGCGGACTGTCATAACCCCTATCTACCAGGTTTTGCGCAAGGTAATTATTGTTTTGTTGTATTGATAAGTTATCTGTTTTAACACTTGCAGCGTTCTAAATGAAAATTGATTGTATTTGGTGGAAAAAGGAAGCCAAGAGAAACAAAGGGGGCAAGGCAAGCCATTCAAAGTGGAGAAATTATGATGATTTGAATGAGTACTTTTGGTGAGTTTTCTAATGGTAACTTCTGTTTTTGTATCTCAATATAATGATTATTATCTGAAGCCCCACAAAACCCCAACAATTGTTTATAGGTCTAAAAAGTGTTTTAGGCTGAAGTGGCCAATGGACCAAAAAGCTGATTTTTTTATTCATTCAGAAGAGATATCACCTGCAAGTGAGGTACAATACTGTTTTTCCTTTTTAATTTTTTTTTTCCCTCAAGGCAAGTTCTCATTATTTAGTCATTTAAGATCTTTTCTTTCTTCCTAGAAAATATAATTTTAAATCTATTACCATCATGCTCAGTGTATTGTGATTTCTCATAGAAGAAATATTGTTGGTTAATAATTTCCAAGAATCATAAATACACAAATTATTTTATTCATCTTATAATTCCATGTTTTAGATGTAACTCTGATCATTGATTCATGACCTAATGTCACATAGGGAACCATATGTCATAATCAAATTTGACAATGATTTGTTGATACATCCATGAAATCCTACGTAAATATTAAGTTGATGAAAAGGCACTCAAAATGGTTGGGTAAAGAATATTGGAATTAAATGATAATTTTTTTTTTATTTCAAACTGCATTACACCTCTTCTTTTCTTTGGAAAAATATAATTTTAAAATATTATAAAAAAGGTTAATAAATAAAGAAGCCACTCTAAAAAAAAGGGGGAGAATTATGTAAACAGTATATCAATTGTATTTATGTTGAAATTAAAGGGTAAACATTGCAATACTGTTCTTATAATTGACACAAATACTGATGCTATAGCTTGCTTTTAATTTGTTCTGGAGCAGAAATGCAACGTTGAGTTGAAGTTTTTGCTGTTGCAATTCATACATTGTAATTTAGACAGGGACAATAATAGTTGTAACTCCTGTTATGTTGATAGTCATTTTAACAATTTGAAATTTGAACCACCAAAGTGAGCACCACTGCATTATAATAGATATGTAAAATCAACATGATAGAAATTTAAGGTTTTTTGCATTTATTTTTTGGAATCTTTTACTCTTTCAATTTTTTTGATGTATTTGTATGCTCGCCTTGCTTGCTATGAGTTCCTTGTATAGGTGTTATATTTCTTTATTTATTTATTTATTTTAGGAATTGAGATAAGGTTCATATGTTTGTTTGCAGAGGCCTCCCCAAATACCCGCTGAAAAGAGGAAGCCTAAGACTAATTTTGTTGAAGCCCGCACATTTTTGCACCTATATAGAAGTTTTGACAGAATGTGGATATTTTTTATAATGGCTCTCCAGGTTACTTAATGGGTTGAGAATGTGAAACTTACTTTTTGACCATTTTTGGAAAAATTAATTTCATTTCTAAATTTATGGATTCTAGGCTATGATAATTGTTGCGTGGAGTCCTTCTGGATCACTGGCTGCATTTTTTGACGAGGATGTGTTCAAAAATGTACTGACCATTTTCATTACTGAAGCTATTCTTAATCTGCTACAAGGTATTGGCGATATATGATTAAGAACTGGAATTATCTTTCTCCATCTCATTAATAAGTTATTGTTGCTTGCTTGTAGCATCCACAAAATGACAATTAGCTAAATGATATTATTGCCTTTAGCAATTTTGAAGCTTCATTATGTTACAATGCCATAGTTATACTTCTGCATGCATATACCATTTCAACGGCATGTTGTAGATTGAACAACTTCAGTCTATGCTTAGATACTTTTCTACCCATTTTTCTGCAGCTGCATTGGATATAGTCCTCAGTTTAAATGCTTGGAGGAGCTTGAAATTTACGCAAATACTGCGGTACCTTCTGAAATTTGTAGCAGCAGCTGCATGGGTTGTTATTCTGCCAATTTGTTATGCCAGTTCTGTGCAGAATCCAACTGGACTAGTGAAATTCTTCAGTAACTGGATTGGGAATTGGCAGAGCCAGTCTTTGTATAATTATGCTATTGCAATTTATTGGATACCCAATCTATTGGCCGCTATATTATTTCTTGTTCCAAGTTTGCGGAGATTTATGGAGCAGTCAAACTCACATATCATCACACTTGTTATGTGGTGGGCTCAGGTAAGAATACCTAGAATGGTTACCTTTCACCGATGTTATTGTTCTTTTCTCTTCTACTTGTGTTATTTTCTCTTTCTTCCATTTTAATTTTTTGTAAATTGAATAAGTGGTCTTCCCATATATTTTATTATGCTGCAGCCAAAACTATATGTTGGAAGAGGCTTGCATGAGGGAATGTTTCAACTTCTGAAGTAAGATAAGAGGACGGCTTTGGTTATCATTTCTTTTTTTCCTTTCACTTAAGGGGGGTTTGGGCCTTTGGGGAATATAAAGTCTGGTGCCTTAACACTGCCATGATTTGGACATGCCTTGCCAATTCTCCATTAACAGAATTAAATTTCAATTGCCCAGGTATACATTGTTTTGGATCATGCTGCTGATCAGTAAGCTAGCATTCAGCTATTATGTGGAGGTGATTTCTTCTTATTTATCAGTTAACTGAATTAATGCTTCATTGGTTCAAATTTGTTGCTAAATTTAAAGCAAGTGCATTGTAAATAAAAGTGAATATGCATCCATGAAGTTATTGATTCATATAAAAACTTTTGTCCGCATGTGCATATAAGCTTATGCATCTTAAAATTCTTGTAGACTTTTCATGATGTTTATTGAGGTGTTGACTTTCCACCTCTCGGTAAGAACTTCATCATAGGTTGTCACACAGTCAATCAAAAATATTTGTAAAGCTGCTGCTAAGAATTTCCAACAAAAAGAAACCTAATAGTTAGCTTTCCAGCTACGTGCTAGTTGTCAAACCTCTAATTGCTCTAAACTGGAATCATTATTCTACCGAGATTTACTTCCAACGATCTGATATTTGGTCATTGCTCTCTGCTTGTTGGTGAAAAAATCTTTTCTATTTTTTTTCATTCAAAAATGGAATTGTAACAGAGAGAATTTCATGTAACTTTTGACCTGAGAAATTATTGTAATAATAATTTTGTAGAATGAAAAATTGGTTTGAAGTCCATATATAAGGTTGTATACATAGCTAATTATCTGAAGTTTATTCTCATTAGTTATCTCAAGAAAATTGGGGTAAAAAATTTAGCCACACTTCCACCATTCACCGATAATTAATATCTATGTTATTATGTATGGTGTGTTCAATTCTACCCTTTCTCTCAATCCTTCCTAGTAATCGCAAGCCATAAATGGTCAGCTTGGGGTTGAAGAAGTTTTACCTTGACCATGAAAGTTTGCCCAGCCTGAATTCATATGGACTGATCTTATACATTATAGATCAAGTCTCTTCTTGATATGGGAAGATATTGTATTATTGGATCCTGTCTATAAGTGTGAAATTGCATAAGGGGAGAGAGAGAGAGAGAGAGAGAGAGAGAGAGAGAGAGAGAGAGAGAACTTATTATGCATGCACGCTTTGAGGCGGCCTTGCTGCAACTATCACCTTTTGTTTCTCTCCTTCGTAGGTAAGTTTTGTTTGCATTTTCATCTCTGTACATGTGCAAAAATGCCATCTGTCATTGTGGTTGTTTGTTTTTTCATCAGTGTGCTTTGGCATTGGCTACAAATCATAGTTGTTTTATTGGAATACTTTACATGTATTTCTCAACACTTGCAGCATGATATTGAGGACTTGATAGAAAAACAAGGATCTGGTGTAAAGTGTTGGCTTCCACCTAGAACCTTATAGAAATTCTGGAGTTTTTTTTTATTAAGGATTGATGAAATCTTTTGCCACCCAAGGTGTCAAAGAATGAAACATATGCCGTATGACCCACTATGGTTCAGTGAAAATTAAATTCAAACTTTCTTCACTGCCTATCAACAGTCATAAACTATGTACTTAATTTGTACTGCAACTATATCTTTTTATTGGGAAGAACATGTGAAATGACTTTGTGGTGACTAAATTATTAATACATTACACTTATGTTTCAATTTATAAATAACATCACAAACTCAGGTTTTTCTAAAGCAATAATTTACACATTTTCTTCATAGATACTGCCACTTGTTGCACCGACAAAGCTGATCATGAGGCTGCATGTTGATAACTATAGGTGGCATGAATTCTTTCCAAATGGTAATAATTCGTCTTCATTTTATTAAGCTGTTTTTGTTTATCTTTTATGTGGCTGAAGAATGTATTTCATCTGAAATTGCTGTAGTAACCCATAATATTGGAGTTGTTATTGCAATATGGGCCCCGATTGTCCTGGTAAGTAAAACATAAAAAAATTTTGGGAACAACAAATTTTATGCCTTCATGCTGTGTTTTATTTGTTATAACATAACCTTTAACCTATTCCATTGTGATAAGTTTCATTGGTGTGTAGGTTTATTTTATGGATGCTCAAATATGGTATTCCATATTTTATACTCTTTTTGGTGGGATTCATGGGGCATTAAGCCATTTGGGTGAGGTTCGTGGCCAGTTTTTCTCGTACTATTGAGAAGCATGCTAATGAAAAGTTCATAATTGTGCAGATATTTATTTATAGTGATATTCGAGTTAGTTACCATATCATGAATTTTTTTATAGATTATAAATTTGAAACCATTTGCACTTTTTAGATACGCACGCTTGGGATGTTACGTTCAAGATTTGAATCTGTGCCTTCAGCATTCTGTCGTCATCTTGTGCCATCATCAGATACAGAAAGAAAAGAAAGATACATGGTACTACTAATTCCTATTGACCTTTTACTATTTGCACAAGTGCTCTTCATTTTCTGGAATTTCAATTAATTTGCTACTGAGCAGGATTAGCACTAGAGATAACCATCTAATCATAGAAAAAATAAGAGAAAAATGATGATAACAGAATAGTAGGTAAACGGGAAGAGAAAAGGGAGATCTAGAAAATAAAAGAGGAGAAAATAAGGGAGATCTAGTGGTTGTTGAAAGCGACTGAAGCTTGCTGGAGATTGTTGATACTTTGGTGCTAATGCTGGCAAATGGAAGTCACTGGAAGCCATCTCTCTCTCCCTCCCCCATGCTCCTTATCCGATAGCCAGATTAGAAATTCCACTGTCTAATCGCATTATAGTGGGATATATATCTGATTATAATCCCTTTGCATCTATCACATGATGCTTCAAAACTCCCGATTGGTTTATTTGCAGTCCCACCACTCCCTTATTTTTTATCCCATATGACTTTCAGTATCTTTTAAAATCAAATTATACATATATTTGTTTAGATCTTTTCTTCCTCTTTTCTGTCGTTGGCTTAAGTAAAATTTTTCACTTTTGCAGGAAGAGTCAATACAACGTAGGAATCTTACAAATTTTTCTCTGGTGTGGAATGAGTTCATAGAAAGTATGCGGATAGAGGATCTGATCAGCAATGGGTTAGGACTGAATCCTTAAAACTTTGCCTTATAGTTGACACATCAGTTACAAGTTTCTAATATTTTCTTTGATTTCTCATTGTTCAGGGAGAGAGACTTGTTGCTTCTGCCATATTCTTCAACTGAGGTCTCTGTTATCCAGTGGCCACCTTTTCTGCTTGCCAGCAAGGTAAATTCTTTGAGTGGTTTCTCATATTAATTTTATAATGCTAAGTTTCTAACTTATTTTCTTGTTGATTGTATGCCAGATTCCTATTGCGTTAGACATGGCAAAAGATTTTAAAGAGAAAGAGGATGCTGAGTTATTTAAGAAGATAAAGAACGACGATTATATGCGTTCGGCAATCATTGAATGTTACGAGACACTCCGGGATATAATTGATGGCCTTCTAGAAGATGAAGCTGATAGGATGTAAGGCTAAATCATTTACATTACAGGCTTGATGATGCACAAACATTCACAAAAGGCCATCTGACCATTTTTAATATTTTGTTATGAGATCAAAAGAATTTTTAAAAAAAATTCTTGATATTAGAAGTCTGTTGGTTTCCCTTTTTCTCTTGTAAAACAGGATTGTGAGGGAGATTTATCGTGTAGTAGACATCAGTATTCAGTCGCATAGGTTCTTGAATCAATTTCGCATGAGTGGGATGCCTTCACTCAGTGAGAAGTTGGAGAAGTTTCTAAAACTGTTGGTAATAACTTTTTGTATCTGATTTTTTTTAATAGTTATTTTTATCCTGTTTGAACACTTCAGCGATGATCGTTTAGATTTGATTTCAGTTCTTAGGAATCAAGTTGGTTTGTTGACAGCTATCTGACTATGAAAGTGAGGATGTCTACAAGTCTCAGATAATCAATGTTCTCCAGGATATTATTGAAATTATCACTCAGGATATTATGGTTAATGGCTTTGAGTAAGTTCTGATTAGTTCAAACTTTGTAGGGATGTAGGACCTCTTTTTACTTGTACTATTGATGAATCTTCATGAATAGTAGATGATATGTGTTTCCTCTTCTTCATATAGAATCCTTGAAAGAGTTCACAGGCACGGTCAGATGACTGAAAATGACAAGAAAGAGCAGAGATTTGAAAAGATAGATATTCGACTAACACGAGATATGTCTTGGAGGGAAAAGGTGCTCTTGGTAGTCATTTATTTGTTTTGGATGTCACATGAGTTATGTTGGAGTCTCATGTTCTTATTCCATTCTTTTCTTTAGGTTGTTCGGCTCCATTTGCTTTTGACTGTAAAAGAATCTGCCATAAATGTGCCGACAAATTTGGATGCTCGTCGCCGTATCACTTTCTTTGCAAATTCCTTATTTATGAATATGCCGAGTGCTCCAAAAGTTCGTGACATGCTCTCATTTAGGTCAGTGGTTGTCGAAACACTGTTTTAGTGAAAATATTGTAGGTTGCCAACTAGAATGGAAAATCCTCTAAAGTTTATGATAGTGTTATGTTGAAAGATTCTTTGATAACCATCAGTGATCAATTGCTGCAGTAAAGGGCTGATAGTTCTTGTGTTACATATAGTTGCATTCACAAGTTGCCTCTCCTTTTGGTCACTCAAGTCATGTGTTTTTGCACTTGGTAACATCTGAAGTTACATATAGTTGCATTCACAATTTGCTTCTCCTTTTGGTCACTTAGGTATCATCTGAAGTTAGATTGTTTGTGTTGCCTCTTCTCTTTCATTTATTATCTAGTGATCAGATATAGGTGGCTGTTTATATATTTATTTATTTTCCCTTTATTTTCTTTCTATGTGATGTTTATGTTTTATTTTGACATAAATTTCCTTTTTTGATTCATGTTATAGTGTTTTGACACCATATTATAAAGAAGATGTTCTTTATTCTATTGACGAACTTAATAAGGAAAATGAGGATGGAATATCAACTTTGTTTTACCTACAGAAAATATATCCTGGTGAGTTTCAGATCCAATGCTGCAGTATAATTTGCTATTGTTTTGATTTGTAAGAACTCACCGAACAGCCATGTGTGTCTGAAAATAAGATGAATGGGCCAATTTCCAAAGTCGCACAATTGACTATTCTGATGAAGCCCAGAAGGAGGCTAAATGTCACTGGGTATCTTACAGGGGGCAGACACTTTCTAGAACAGGTCTGGATGGCCACAATTTTGCCTTCATCTTGTACTATGGTTTTATTGTATATCTTAAGCTATTTCAATTAATATGTGTTTCTGCCAGTAAGAGGGATGATGTACTACAAGCGGGCTCTAGAACTGCAATGCTTCCTGGAATTTGCAGGAGACAATGGTTTGTGTTTTCTGTCACTGATATTAAATAACAACTCCAACTCATCATCTTCTTTAGTTTATTAAAATGTTTTTTAGAGCTGATACCATGGCAAGTTGAAATAAATAATTAACAAAATATTCATGCAGCAATTTTCAGGGACTATCGGACCATGAAATCAAGCCAGGGCAACGATAGGGCTTTCTTAGATCGTGTGGAAGCTCTGGCCGATATGAAGTTTACCTACGTTGTTTCTTGTCAGGTGTATGGTGCTCAGAAAAAATCGGATGATGCAAGAGAACGAAGTTATTACAGTAACATTCTAAATCTCATGTTAACGTAAGTTGACATTGTTGTCTGACATACTACACTAGTTCTCTGTTATTTATATTTTTGGATGTAATCTTTAATTAAGTAAACATTGTGTAGGTATCCATCTTTGCGTGTTGCGTACATAGATGAAAGGGAGGAAACTGTGAATAATAAATCTCAGAAGTTCTATTACTCTGTTCTTCTGAAGGGAGTAGATAAGTTAGATGAGGTATGAATGATAATTTACTAGTCTGATGCAGAATTCACATGCTTTTATAGTTATTTTGCTCAATATATAATGTTGAATTCTTACATATTAATTCTTATAACTTCAATTAGTTGTCAACATTGCCCATTTACTTTTTAAGAGTCCTGTCTTTTCAAACCATCTATTTAACTAATTTCTTCATCAGTAACAAAGCAGAAAACATTGTGCCTTGATTCTCAAATATAGTCGGACACTGATCGCAAAGCCAAGTTGGTAATGTTCTTATATTTTAGGATCGTCATTTGTCTTGTTTGTATGTTTCTGTAGTGCCTTATGTATGACCTATATTATTCTTTCTATTTTATCACATCTGTAGTTTTAAGATACGCAGTTACACTTTCAATATAAGTTACTACATTACTGCCAAGATATAGTTTTTAAATAGATACACATCCATAATGCAGGTTTGTTAGATTCTATCTTTGCTTCTCCTAGATATTTAGCATCAATTTATACCTTGATTTTCTTGATGTTTGATTTTGTAATATATGACTTAAAAGAAATAAGTCAATATATTATCTGTATTCTTTTCTTTTCTTCAAAATTAAATCTACTATGTTATCAAGTCAGTCCATGATCTGAGTGACAAAAAAAGCAAAATAAAGGAAAGCTGTCAACTTCTTAAATGAGCTCACAGTATGGCATGTTGGAGAGAAAAGAGGAAAAATGGTCAATCAGGAAGGTTATATTAAGTTGAGTGTGAAAGGTGGAATAAAATTACTGACATCCACACATTTAAACACTGATCGGAAGACGTCGAGATCATGTTCTTAGTATGACATTTAGATTAAAAAAAATTATGACTACAAGAGGGTTGACAACAATGCTTTTGTTCAAGCTCTTCTTTCCCATCTCTTGTTAGAAATTGTATATGATATCCCTAGATTATTGCTTTTCCTATTAGGAAATATATCGGATCAAGCTTCCAGGACCTCCAACAGATATTGGTGAAGGAAAACCCGAAAATCAAAATCATGCAATTATCTTTACTCGTGGAGAAGCCTTGCAGACAATAGACATGAATCAGGTTGCTCCCTTTTTTGTTCTGGCTTCTTTTAAGATATATCACTAACTGATTCAATCTGTCTTCTGATATTTTTCTCTTTTTCCAGGATAATTACTTTGAGGAGGCTTTCAAAATGAGAAACGTATTGGAGGAATTTTTGAAGTCTCCTTCTGGACAGCGAGAACCTACAATATTGGGTCTAAGGGAGCATATTTTTACTGGAAGGTCAGCTTAACACACACACACACACACACACACACAAAAATGATCTAGTGGGTGATGTTGCTCATGTTATGGCGAGCAATGCTTTCATGTGGCCCTATCTTATTAATTTACAGCTTCAACTGTATTTGTGAGACACTATAGAATCATGCTGCATGTAAAATTGTGCTATAAAAGGTGTATGATGTCGCCACTAGAACATTTTTGATACATAAATACTCACACAATGAATTTGATCTTCACTACTATAGTCATTGGATTCGAAAGCATTTGTTTGAGATAAAAATTTTCCATGAAATATCAGTAAGCGTATTTATATGCTTTTTTTCCCTTCTATTTTACAGTGTTTCTTCACTTGCATGGTTCATGTCCAATCAGGAAACAAGTTTTGTCACTATTGCTCAACGAATTTTGGCAAATCCTTTGAGGTAAGCCTGAATTTATGGTAAATCAGTGTGATGTAGGACAAGGACAAGAATATAAAAATAGATAATAGAACAGGGAAAAGATTGGAATTTAGAGATTCAAGAAGAGACAAAAATTAAAGAGAGGAAATATAGCAAATGAGATAGAAAAGAACAAGAAACAAAGTAGAGAGGGGAGATATAGTCAAGACCACAACATTATACTCATTCCTATTCTCTGCCAAAAAAAATACATTCAAGGCTTATTTATATATCAACACTTAATCTGTTTTTTAAGATAAATCTAATAGATTGTTTAAATCTCATTTAAATGATTATCCAAATCATAATCAAATCAACATCAATATCAGTATCCTTGAATTTCTTTAAATTAGATTCACTGAAATTCTAGACTAGGGACTATTCCTCCTGTACAACTTGCTTATTTTTTCTGACTTGTGGGATGCTTATTTTTTCCAACTTGTGGGATGCTTATTTTTTCCAACTTGTGGGATATAAATATCCTAACAGGTGGAAGGATTTAGAACCATATACCTCTTGGTTGAATCTAAGAGTCTTTTACCACACGACTCAACCCCTTGCGGTTTTCTTATACAACTTGCCAAATTGCACCTTTAAATCAATTAAGTCGATGGATGCTTAAAAATATCAAAATGGGCGAATATTATTAAACATAAGTTTTGAAAATAATGTCTCGTATTTATGATATGAAATGTCCTCTACCATACCTATGATTAGGCAGTCCACATTTCAACAATTGCAAGTCACAAGATTGATCTGTATTTGTGGTCTTAGCCTACATTGCACCCTAGTGCCTATGACTCCGGAACCATTTTACTAAACTTTTAACTCAAAAATAACTGATTTCTAAATCTTAGTAAACTACCTAAGCGATCTAAATGAAATGATCAGTAATCTGAAACGAATTTTACTAGATAAATAAAATGCTCTGTAATTTCATATTGATGCTATTATGTTTTGTGCTACTTAGCTGTTGATGGTTATCTTATCTGCACAATTTGTGCGCTCATTTATATTCAACTGCCAAATATATCATGATATTTCTATGTAGATTCTGAGTCTTCAGGGCATTTTGTTCTTTTGACTAGATAATTAATATAGCTGAATTTAACTAATTTAGGTAACTAAATCTATTCATTTTTTTTTAACCTAATTAGAATTTTCAGACACTTTTAGCTCAATAAAAAAAATATTTTACTTTTTTGCTAAATTTAAAAAGTTCAAATAATTTTATTAACTATCTTCTAAAAAATATTCCTACTTAATTTTTTTATTCACATTTAACTTTGCAGGGTACGGTTCCATTATGGCCATCCCGATATATTTGACCGAATCTTCCACATAACAAGAGGTGGCATTAGCAAGGCTTCAAAGATAATTAACTTAAGCGAGGATATATTTGCAGGTAATCTTTGGTTCATCAATCATCAGATTATATCACTTGTAAGTATATTCTGATGGCTAATTGTGTTGAAATCTTCAGGGTTCAATTCAACTCTCCGGGGGGGATACATAACACATCATGAATATATTCAAGTAGGCAAGGGGCGTGATGTGGGAATGAATCAAATATCAGCATTTGAGGCAAAGGTTGCAAATGGAAATGGAGAGCAGACACTTAGTCGTGATGTTTATCGGCTTGGGCGCCGGTTTGACTTCTTTAGAATGCTTTCATTCTACTTTACAACAGTTGGATTCTACTTTAGTAGCATGGTATATTAATCAAACTAGCCTCATTCTTTATATGTTTTTTAGAAGCTCCGGCAGAGTTATAGTTCATGTCTTGTTGAGACGAATTGCTTTTTGTCTCCGCATCAACCAATATCATATAATTATAGTCTCTTAAAACATTTCTTTCGACCCCAATATATGATATTCATGTACCAAACCAATTGAAATATAAGTATTGTCACTTATCCAGTTCATTTTTTTTTCAGGTTACTGTAATAACTGTATATGTGTTCTTGTATGGACGTTTATACATGGTTATGAGTGGATTGGAGAGAGAGATTCTTCAAAGTCCTAGCATACATCAAAACAAGGCACTCGAACAGGCTTTGGCTCCACCGTCCGTCTTCCAGCTTGGGTTGATACTGGTTCTTCCAATGGTTATGGAAATTGGCCTGGAAAAAGGGTTCCGCACTGCTTTGGGTGATTTTATCATCATGCAGCTGCAGCTGGCTTCGGTATTCTTTACATTCCAGCTCGGAACAAAAGCACACTATTATGGCAGAACAATCTTGCATGGAGGTTCTAAATATCGGGCCACTGGTCGTGGATTTGTGGTTTTTCATGCAAAGTTTGCAGATAACTACAGGCAGTACTCCCGAAGTCACTTTGTGAAAGGACTGGAGCTGTTTATACTACTGGTCTTGTATCTAGTTTATGGGGATTCATATCGCAGTTCTAATCTTTACTTTTTTATCACATTCTCTATGTGGTTCATGGTTGCCTCTTGGTTGTTTGCTCCTTTTGTGTTCAATCCGTCTGGTTTTGACTGGCAAAAAACTGTAGATGATTGGACAGATTGGAAGAGATGGATGGGAAATCGTGGTGGTATTGGCATCCAGCCAGATAGAAGCTGGGAATCGTGGTGGGATGGAGAACAAGAACACTTAAAACATACAAATATAAGGGGAAGGGTTCTTGAGATTATACTTGATCTTCGCTTCTTCATTTACCAGTATGGAATTGTCTACCACCTTGATATAGCTCATCACAGCAAGAGTGTGTTGGTATATTTTCTTACTTTCAGTAATGTTGTTTGCTTATTGGTGTTCAAATTCTATAAGTGCATGTTTGCTTTTTGCTCTCTATTCAATCAGTTATTGTATACTTCAATTCTTTGTAGGTGTACGGACTCTCTTGGCTAGTTCTGGTAACTGCTCTTCTAGTTCTAAAGGTATGCCAATAAAAGCCATAATAATGAAGGAATGAATTGCTCAAGTGTAAATATTTAGTAGAAGAGCTTAAATGATATGTTAATACTTATGGCCAATTATATGTAAACCTTTCCCTAACATATTGCTGAAAAATCTACATATTAATTTGTAGTGTTTTTTTTTTTTTTTCTGTTTCTGTTAGATGGTATCAATGGGCCGACGAAGATTTGGTACAGACTTTCAGCTCATGTTCAGGATCCTGAAAGCACTACTATTCCTCGGCTTCATGTCAGTCATGACTGTCTTATTTGTAGTATGCGGCCTCACCATATCGGATTTATTTGCTTGCATGCTTGCTTTTTTGCCTACTGGTTGGGCCCTTGTACTGGTAAGTTTTTTGAACTTCAACTACTTTTGGTAGTTTGTGATAAAAGCCAAATCTTAAAAATTCTTTCAACTCTCCCAACCCTCTTTCAAAATGTTCAAAATTTGGCATCATGTTGCAATAATCCCAAGTGAATGCAATAAAAATCTATGCATTTTCCTCTAGCTCAAGTGTCTAAAATTTCTAGAACCCAAGCATACACAAAAAAAGTCCTTGTCGCGATTCTTCAATTTGTTTCATCCTTTTCAGAAATTACAAGATAACTAATTAGTTTCTGAGCACACAAGCTATACCAACATTTTGCAGTCAAATATTCTATTGGGAAGACAGATATTAACTATATGTTCTTTTGATTTGTCCTTAGATTGGTCAAGTATGCAGGCCATTGTTCAAAGGATTAGGGCTCTGGGAATCAATAAAAGAGCTAGCCAGAGGATATGAGCACATAATGGGACTGCTTTTGTTCATGCCCATCGCCATTTTATCGTGGTTCCCATTCGTATCAGAGTTCCAAACCCGTCTGCTCTTCAATCAAGCATTCAGCAGAGGTCTCCAGATTTCTATGATCCTCGCGGGGAGGAAAGATAAGACCGCAACAAAGTGAAGTTGCAGTTCATAGCATCATCCCACGTTCATTTTTCCTCCATTGATTCATACTTCTAAATGGTTTTGTAGTCAAAAATGTTTTGAGTAATTAATTTTAGAAAAATCATCAGTAGATTTTTCCCTTAAAAGCAGATGATTCTATTCTTCTTTTTCTTTTCTAAGCAAACAGACATCGAAACGAGGAGACAGAAAATTGATTGATTTTGTATAATTTTTTAATTATTAAATTAATATACTCGTATTTATTTATAATTATTTAAATTAAATTTTAATATTTTATTAATTAAAATGAAATTTAATATGTAATTAATATATATTACAATTAATGAAGATGTAAATAATAATAATAATAATAATTGTAATTATTAATTAAAATAGAATTAATTTAATAATATATAAATAATATTAAAAATTATGTAAATCTTCCAAGTCTCTTTAATTTGTTAACGTATGATCTATTATTATTATTATTATAAAAGAATCTTAAAATGAAAATGGGAACTAAAGCGGCAAGTACTCGTATCGAAGCTGTCGGGTGTGGTCCGGGTCGGCATTTTGAGTGAAAACGATTTGAAGAAGAAGAAGAAGAAGCAACAGAACAAACCCGAAAACCACACATACATTCAATCGACCAACCAAGTCCCAAGCCAACCCCTTGTTATAAAGTATTATACAGAGTAAAAAAGCTCTCCGCTTTAGGTGTCATCTGCACTGTGTATGGTGTGTCTATGGGTATCACCGAAGGAAGCGTGAATTAGTGTTGTTTAACTTAATTAAAAGAAAGAATGTCAAAGGTAGCTTCAGCTCAGTCGCACTCATTCGATGATATCTCCAACTATTTCTCTCTCCCTCTCTCCGACGCCGCTAACAGTCTTGGTAGCAGTTTCTCTCAATTGAAAGTATTCTGGATTTTTTTTTTCTTTTTATAAAATGTATTCTCAATGGCTGCGCCTGTGATGCGGCAGGTGTCTGTGTAAGTGTTCTCAAGAAAATCTGCCGTGAGAATGGTCTTGATCGCTGGCCCTATCGGAAGGTACGTTTCTGACTCCAAGCTTTCCCTAATTTCAAAGTTAATTCAGTCATTCATTCTTATTTGTGAAATTAACCGTTCTTATTTTCTTTTTTTCTTTTAATCAGAATATGAAAATATTTGGGCCTTTTTTTTTCTTTTAGTGCTTCAATGAGATTGCATAAGTTTGATATTTAATTTATGATATTTTGTTATTTGTGGCATGAATTGTGCCATAGTTTCTGTCTGGAAAGAGCATTGAAGATATTAAAAAGCATGCTGCTCGAGAAAAAAGCAAAGAACTTGCAGAGCTGACAAAAGTTGCTAGGCAAAGGTATGACTTATGAGTATGACTCCCTCACTCTTTGTGACTGTGTAATTGAAATTGTCTATATCCTCACTGCTCGGTTGGATTACAATTCACCCATCAGTGATAGTTAGTCGATCATAGAAAAATAATCTGAGAATTTTAAAAGAAAAAAGACAGTATCTTTGTTAAATAATCCTGTTTTTAGTAGTCCACATTGTTGTCCCATGCTAGCAGATCTAGGGATGATAGAAATCTGTTCCTGATATTGGATTTGAGGATGAAGTTGGCTGTATTATGTCCTTTTGAACTACTGTATAATTACAGTCCAGTCAAGACAAGATCTTTTTCTACTAACCCAACTGTTTGTATTCTCAGCTGCCCGAAGTTGCATCATGACAGATGGAAAGATAATTGGGGTGGTGCCATGTTCTTTTTATATTATTTTCTTAGAGCAGGTTATTGAAAGAGTTAATAGTGGATATTTTTTTCATGTTCATGAAGTTCTGTTTGAGAAGTACATTTTTTACCACAAGCATGTGCAGAAACAAGATGCTATGTTCATTGTGTCTCAAAAACAGTATAATCAATTTGGACGATTCTTTTTCCTCGTGGTTGGTTGCAGCTGCTGAACTGAGTTTTGTTGGTGCTACTATTAAAATTTATTGGGGTGGTGCAAGAGGTATGCGGTCAGAATCCAAACTAAGGTTGGGGGAGCAGTTTGGTTTCATTTGTGTAATATTATAAAAAATCGAGGTTGTTGCTCGAAACATTTTTCTTTCCATTCTTTTTCTAAAACCTGTTTTTATTTCCCTAAAGTCCCCCTTTTAAGTGTCTACTTTTAACCTGATCTTTATGTCCTCAAAAATTAGTCTTTGCTTTTTCATTGCTTTCCTTCAGTTATGCCTATGGATTAGACAGCAGTCCTGTTGATTATAGCATAAAAAATTTGATAATGTGATATCATATATGCATCTTAGGCCAATGTTTTGATCTTTTGAGGTTTGTCATAATGTCAATAGTGTTGAGACTTAAAACTTGCCTAATTGTTTGTGGATGCAGTGGTTTTCAACCCCAAAGCAGTGAAATGTCCAAACTACATGGTGTCACATCCCCCCCTAATATGCAGCAACAAGGAAACAAAATTGTTTCAGTTGGCCAGCCCCACATTCTGCTTAATGCAAATTTGACAAAAGGAATTATGGCCCTGGATGAATTCAAATACGGATTCCCAGCAGATGGCTTACCAACTGCCACGTATAAATGGTGGGGTAGCAGCAGTTCTGCTGGTTGTCGTGGCACCCATGGCGGTGAAGCTGAAACAGATGAGGAAGACAAACCTCAATCTGAAGAGAAGGCAGATGATGATGATGCTTCAATGATAGCAGGCAATGAGAAATCTGGAAGCAGGAAAACGGAAAGCAGTATTGACCATCAAGGGTCAGGTCTATTGACAGCTGTCAGAAAAAGAATTGTGGAGGAAGGACGAGAAGTGCTTAAGCTTGGTGTATACAAGAGCTACAGTGTGAAGAGGGTAGGCAGGAAAGAGAAATTGCTGCTTCATCGAATATTCAAATCTTCACTGCCCAAAGAGTGGATATATGACTCTTCCTAAATTATGATGGGGATTTCTTTGCACTTGAAAAACCATTCTTATCAAGGTAAAATGATGCAAGATACATCTCGATTGCCTTATTCACAACTAGAAACTCCTATAGTGAACATATAATCACTATTTGCATAATTAGGTTTTATTTTATGTTGTTGCCATCTTCTAAAATCGTTGCAAATTAGCTTCAGATGTTTGTCAGCATTTCTGTTTGATGCGTAGCCAATTTTCACAGAAACCACAAGACTTGCTAGTTAGCTTGCCTCTTAATCAAGTGATCTAAACAAGGCAATCTCTCATCTGCTTTCTTTTCTTCTGTGCTATACATGTGATGACGTGATAATACCTAATAATGCATCTGAAATGAATCAAATTTGAAATACTCCATTCACTTACACTTTGCATAGAAATTCTGATAATTTGGCTTTCAATAGGAGTTGTAGGATAGATGTTAGGTACGGAAGGTGATGTTTAAATCACATGGATGCGATGGGGTACCATGCAGCTGTTGCTGCTGCTGCAAATATTCTATAGTTTATCTTGCTTTTGTTGGCACTTGTGAAACTTATTCACAAAACCCCGAATCCAATAAAAAGAAAATCTAAAGCAACAGGAAGATGATGAAACCCATTGCAACATATTTTCAACCTAATTTCGAACTGAAAGAGTTAGCTATTCACTAGTCTGATCAATTACACTTCAAAATCAGTGTTTTAGTTGATGAAATCTCCGTTGGATTAAGCATCAATCAATAATCTATCTTATTTTTATGAGACTTTGGCATAGTTTAGATTGATACGCATAATTTGAAAATATTAGGTTTTTTTTAATTAATATTTAGTATTTTTATCATACAATAATTAAAGTGATAAACTCATCCCACAATAATTGAAGAGAAATAAACACAAATTTTTAGTCCATACTTTTGACCTTTTCAAGTCAATAGTATTTTAATTTAAAAATATACTTATATTTATCTATTTATTTATCTTTTTAAGCTTATTAACCAAATAATTTCAAATCCTATGTGGGTAGGAACCCGGAAATGACTTCACATGGGTAGTAGACTTTTCTTCAATTTGTAATTGGGACCCAATTCCATTGGGGGCATTCATAGAAAAGTTTTGAGGATGTTAAAAGTCGCAAGCTGATCCGAGTATACTCCAAGCTCAACCATAACAAATAAACCATTACTATTCTAGCTCTTCCCAAATTCCCAATAAAAGCACGGGACTTCTCTTATTGGTTGGTAACTATGAAATCTAAAGCTCCAAAGTTGACCGAGGTGAGGTCCCACATCGGAGAGGTGCAAGCTGTCAATAATTGGTCTGAAATACGACAAAAAGGGACAAATACAAAGATGTTCGGATCAAAAATCTTTGCACACAACTCTCATCAACGAGAAAACGGGTATAGATATCAAAAGATAAGAATGGCTGTAACTCTCTTCTACGCTATAAATAGTATGCCAAAGTTCATTGCTTTCTCGTCGACAACAAAACGTCACATTCCTTACAAAACACTCATTTTTATATTCATTTTTCACCACGGCTGCTTCAACAATGTCTCTCTCATCTCCTTCTCCAGCCGGCAAAGCCATGAAACTTATTCCGGCTGCTTCTGAAATCCTCGGAGAAGGCCTTGTCAGCATGAGAAAAACAGGTGCTAAACCCAAGCCAATTTCGTCCGGCAGCCCGTGGTACGGCCCTGACCCTGTCAAGTACTTGGGTTCATTCTCTGTCGAGGCCCCATCTTACTTGACCCGAGAATTCCCCGGAGACTACGGCTAGGACACCGCCAGCCTCTCTGCAAACGGGGCAGCATTTGCCAAGAACCGTGAGCTGGAAGTTATCCACGCCAGGTGGGCAATGCTTGGAGTCCCGGGTTGCGTTTTCTCTGAGCCCCTGGCACGCAATGGCGTCAAGTTTGGTGAAGCTGTTTGCTTCAAGGCTGGCGAGCAGATTTTCAGCGAAGGAGGGTTGGATTATTTGGGAAACCCTAGTTTGATCCATGCACAAAGTATTCTAGCCATCTGGGCCGCACAGGTTATTTCGATGGGAGCCGTGGAGGGTCACAGCTACAGAATATCCAGAGAGACAACTGGGAGAAGTTACAGATCCTCTATATCCTGGTGGAAGCTTTGGCCCACTTGGGTTGGCAGATGATCCTGAAGCTTTCGCTGTGCTGAAGATGAAGGAAATAAAGAATGGAAGATTGGCAATGTTTTCAATGTTTGGATTCTTTGTTCAGGCAATTGTTACAGGGATGGGGCCATTGGAGAATTTGGCTGATACATCTCCGCCATCTTGGCTTTTCATTTCGGGTTTATTTAAATGACATTCTTTAGGTGGGAATGTAAGAAATCATATAATACTCACAACCACTATTTAAATAATTTTTTTAAAAAATAATTAAGAACTAGAAAAACACTTCAAATTATTGTTCAAAAGAACATCGAATACATGCCTTTTGGTTTCTTTTTCCACAAGAATAATGGCCTCATAATTAAATAAGCACTTCGTTTCATTGTTGTAATGGATCAGAAAATTGGAAGGATGAAATAGGACCTAATTAAGCATAATTCCACTCAATTTGCAATATTTATAATTGTCAAATATAAGCATGTGCGTGCGCGTGTGTGTGTGTGAGCCTGACTGAACAAATACAATTGCAGATCAATAAACAATCTTCCCACTTCAATTCCAATGAATCAAAATCATCTTTAATCTATGAACAAACTAGTACTTGGATTACCAAAGAGAGAACTTGTCTCCTCTAAATCTGTTTATTCTTTCTTTATTTCTTTAGTGTGCAATTGAGAAGCAATCTTTAATTTTATGAAATTAAAAACAGTACTACACAATGAGTACTAAGAATCTTCACAAGCAAAGCAAAGCAAAGCATAAGTCAAAAATTATAGTTCATTAATCATGGGTTATAATTTTGGTCTCACCATGGTACTTATTTGAAGGAATTTTCTTAATTGAGTTCTTAGATTGTAGAATTAATGTTGGTATAATCAATTGGTAAGTATGCTTTATTTATAGTAAATAACATAGGATCAATCAAATACCCACAAAATTCATACACATTAAGACTTCCTCTCCTATGCGACAAAATATATGATTAAAGACAAATCCTTTACTACTAACACACATGTTTTTGTTTGCAAGGTAATTAAATATCCAAAAGTTCCACTCTTTTACATAATTTTTTAAAGTCTAATAGTTCTTCCAACAAAAACATTGTAATTTTATTTTATTTTATTTTAAAAATTAAATAATTTATAGTAATAAATTCAAGAAAAAAATAAAATAAACGAATTGTTTCATTAATCAATCATTTTTATTATATTTTCGAGACATTATATCTCATATTTTAGTATCATTTATAAAATAAATTTGAACTACTTACTTGTAATATTTTTTTTTATGATTAAGTTGTTAATCATTTTTGTTTTGATTCTCTTCTTAATTTTGGAAATAGATTTTTGTTTTGAAGTAATAATATATTTGGAATAAACAAGAAACAAACAAATCCCTTCTTGGCAAAAGAACTTTTCTCTTCATCCATTTCTACAATTTTAAAAATTCAAGATATTTGTATTGTGTGGTTGCACTACTATTATCATTATTTTATTTATTATAATAATAATTATTTTTTCGTATTTCGATAAAATACAAAAAAAAAAAAAACATTTTACGTGTCCATTACATTTATGTCCCCCAAAGCATTCAAACATCCCTTCCCGACCCCTCACATGTAATAATTAATTTAATCTATTTTTTAATCATAAATTAATCCATAAACCACACACTTGAGTTTAGCCGAAGAAATAGAGTCCTTACACGTGACTTGCACGTGCAAGTCTTGGGTTCTGTAAAATATGCTTTCCAATGCAACGTGATCTATTTTATTATCTTATACATTCCCCCGTCCGATCATTTGAATGGAATCACATGATTTATTATGATGATCAAAGTTTTCGGGACCACCCATAAAACGGACCTAATTGCTGCGTTTTAACCAGACAACAACACATCTTATTAGATGCACGCTTTTTATTAAAAAAAATAAAATAAAATAATGCTTCAATGGACATGATAATTCAAATAAAAGAAAATAAAAAAAAAAGTTTGGTTTTAGTCAAAGTATATTGACGTAATTACCCTTGAGAACCGTTGGGTTTATGATTTAAATTTCGTTGGCTTAGTCAAACCACTAAGGTTGTTAATTAATTAATACAAAAGTAATGCAATAATTAATTTAACAAATGCTTATATGTCAATTTTATGTTGTTATTGAACCATACTTTAAGATTAAAAATGATATCGTATAGTATCTCGAGTACTTTATTTTTTTTTTTAACATAATGCATCGAGTATCATATTTTATCTCATGTAACACAATAATAAATTACTTATTGATCTTTAAATATGTATTCAAAATCTAAATGTCGTAAGTTTTAAATTATTATACTACTTAATTTCAATAGATTTAACATTGTATTTGATAATAATTTTTTTAATTACATATATATTAAACATATTAATCTTTTTTTTTTAATTTTATAAGCGATGATAATATATTACTATTGGACATAACAATTATTGAAATATTAATGTTTAATTCAAAATTTTTAATTTTATGTAAATTAAATGGTAAATAAACTTGTTTCTACTGCATTACTAGTCTCTTTCCTATTTAATTTACAAATCCCAAATCTCAATTATTGTTATTTCCAAATGGAGCATCGATGATGAAGGCTCTATTTATTTAATTATTTTAGTATTTATCCTTTGTAATTACATGAAATTTTAATTATAACACAATATTAGAGGTGTTAAACAAGCTGGGCTGAATCTGAACCTATTTGGACTGTGACGGTTTGATTTACAGGTCTTAATAAATTAAGCTAATTTTTTATTAATAAAATATATAGGACTTACATGGGTTCGATTCTGGCTTGGCCCGTCACAGGCCTTAGACTCCCGACCCAGTCTAGAACCATCATGAGCTTCTGTCTTAACCGAATCATTTGACACCTGTACATAATACTAATATTTTCACGTATTTTTTTAAAAATTTGATAAAATTACGCATAAATATAAGTATAAATTTTTTAAAACCACTAGATAGTACTTTTAATAGTAATAATATTATATCTAATCATTAATTGACTAATTAAAATAATAAAATAATTATAATAATTTTTTGTGTATAAATTTATATATTAAGAGTTTTTTTTACATATTTTTTTAAGAATTAAAAAAATAATAAAAATTATTTTTAAACATTAATTTAATTTCATAAACATATATAGATTAGACCATAAATTCCTATTAAGACCATAAATTCTTAAAATTAGCACATAATCTATCTAGATTAGACCACAAATTTATTTCAAAATTAGCACTTAATCTTTGTATGTATCAAATTAAATTAAATTAGATATTAAAATTAAAAAATAACTTCTAGTAAATACTTTGTGTTGGGTCTTTAAATCTCAAAAGAGGTGCTTGTAAAATACTTTTAATATATAAATATTGTACACACAAAATTATTCTAATTATTTTATTATTTATATTAGTCAATTAACTGTTAAATATAATGATATTACTCTTAATGGATACTATTTTTAAAATTTGAGAAAACTTTCGTCTATATATGATTTTATTAAATCTTGAAAAAAGTTTGTAAAAATACTTAAAATTCCAACTACACCTAGGAGGAAAGGATGAAAGGTGTAAGGCAATAAAAAAAACAAAACTCTAACAAATAAATTAAAAGACATTAAAATTTATTACATTTTAGATGAATTTAATAAATTATAAATTTTAATATATCATTTATAATCTATCACAAATAAAACTAACTCATGTAATTAAAAAGTAATAAATTAATTAAGACATTACCAAAATGGTATTGAAAGAAAATTTTATGAATAAATTTTTACAAGATTAAAACCTTCCGAGTTGTTACAAGTGCCTCTCAAAATTATTCTATAATAAAAAAAAACTTACAAATAATAATTATCAAGAACTCTTAACTTGATTTAAAATAATTTATTATAATTATCACATTATTTAAAATTTTGAGTTTTTCTTGTCAATAAAATTCATAAACGATCTATTTATTTTGTTAAAATTTTAACCATCAATACTACTCAGAATTTTAAAATTTTTACTATTAAATTTTATAGAAAGAAAAAAAAAATTCTAATTGAAAATATCGAAATAAATTTCACTTTTAAAAAGAGGTTTATATTTCACTTAAAAAAAAAAGAATAAATAATGCTCTTTTAAGTTATTTAGAGTAAGTTTTCTTTATTCAAAAAGCTTTTCAAGACTCAAAAATTGCCATTTTATTTTGCCCTAAAACATCAAAAATGTTTTATATGCCCGACATGCGTTCGAACGTGCCTTTGGCGCGAGCATCAAACAGGCATTCGCTTGGGCACAGTCTAAGCGCAAATCTTGAGTCGAGCCTCTGAGCAATGCTGGCTTGAACGCGATGTTAGCATCAAGTTTTTAAAGAATCCTGGCTCGAATACGACTTGGGCTTGGTGTTGGCACAACTTTCAAATTTCTTTCAAATATTTGCTTGGGCGTAAAATTGACTAAACAATAGCACCCAATCTTTGTTTCACCGTCTTTGCATTCTTGTATCAAGATTTTATCAACTACATTGATTACACACTAACACAATCCCAATACTTAATTTTTGCCATGTGGTAGACTAACAAACTAAATTCTTAACAATACCTTAACACAATATTACCTCAAAATAACAAGTCGAAAATGGGATCTCCGATGTCTTTAAGCTGTTCACAAAATGGTAATAATGCATTCTCGGAATATAATTTTTAAATTTCTATATATTCTTAAAAATTATTTTTATTTATTTGAAGATGTTATTAAGGACAATTTGGTAAGAACTGATTTAAGCAAACTAGATTTGTTTGTACTTGCTTCCTACTTTGTTAAGTTTGACTCCATTGTTTTCTGTTCTTTCTTTCTTTAACTGTAAAGTTTGTGTTTGCCAATCTTTTTCTTGCCAAGCTATAAATGCAAACCTCTGTTTGCCTCTTTTTAATTTTTTCCGCTTTCCCTTTACTGTTTCTTTCGTCTCTTTCATTGGTTTGGTTTACTCCATTGCAAACCAAGCTTCCTTTTCTGGCTTTTCTCTTGAGGTCCCGTCCCTCTCCTTCTCTACTCAAAGACTCACCAACAAATTTCTCCCGCCATCTATTTTGCCCGTCTAATTTTAACTTGACATTTTTATAGATATAAAATATTACTCTCTCTCTCTCTCTCTCTCTCTCTCTCTCTCTCTCTCTCTTTACATTTACCTTCAAAGATTGGATTTTTGTCTGGCCTTGACTTTGCTTCCCATTTTCATTTTGTCATTCTGTGAATTCTTTTTTGGCCCACTTGAGGGCGCAAGCAAGCCTCTACTTGTAAACTACTCCTCTACGATTGCAAAACTGTGCCCTTTTTGTTCTAGATTTTTGGTGGGATTGTGTTATTTGAGGCCTACATTGGACTATCTATGCTCATTGAGTCTGCTGGTTCGAAACGAAGCAGCCCTTTCTTTGCTTCTGTGGTTGCTCAAGGGAGAAGATCAAGGGGGTTAGTTTAGATCAAAACCACTAAGGTAAATGCTTTCTTCTTCATTTTGTTCCCCTTTTTTTTTTGTGTTTGGTTGTTTCGCTTCTCTGAGCATTCACGTTTCCCTTTTTTTCTGACTATTGCTTGGATCATAAGTGATGCTTTCTCATCAAATATTCCTTTTGCTCTGAGTTTTGGATTTGTGTTTTGAATGATGTCGATTAGGCAGTAATAAGTTTGTTTTGGCTTTTGAATGGAATGAGTAGAATTCATGATTATTATTTAAGGTTACTTATAAGCAAATAACTTTCTATTGATTTGTCAAAAGCCTCCAATAGTACTTAGATTTTCTTCTGCAATCAGTAGTTACTCATGGAACAATCAAAAAAATGTAATTGAACTTCATTAAATTTGGTATCAGATTCTCTTGCTCTTTTCTTTTCCTCTTTTTTTTTCTTTTTTGTTTTTCATGCTATTTAATAGGTGCAGTGTAAGCCAAGAATCTAATTCAATTCATTCAGAGTGAATTAATGTATTTCTTCACTTTTTTCTTCCGCGAGATTTAAGTGCTGGATTAGGATAAGGATGCTATAAAAGTGCAGGTTACTTTTATCGTCTATACATAGCTCATTCTGGATCAGATTTTTTCAAAGTTGATATTTGCATCTTATAATTTGGAAAATTCAGAGATTTGTTGGCTTTTTGTGTTTAATAAAGTTTAATGACATATTTCTAATATTCAGGGGGGTATGTGTTAACTTATTTGTAGCAGAGCAAGAAGATCAAGAGTAATTTTGACCCTTAATATCTGGAAGATCAAAGATGTCCTCTGAGGGTTCCTTAAATACAGAATTATCAAAGAAGACATCAGTTTTGGGTCTAAAACTATGGGTCTTGATTGGTATATCAGTTGGTGCATTTATAGTTTTGATTCTTTGTATCTTATCTGTGTGGGTATCTTTTCGGAGGAAATCTAGAAGATCACTGGACAAGTTCTCCCTTACTCAAATTCCAAATGTCTCTAAAGACATCAAGGTTGACCGAATCGGGGGTCAGAGTTTCCATGACCACCCTGACAGTGTGTTTCTCTCAGTCCGTGATAAATCAAGTGACAAGAATTCGGGAAAAATGCTTGTTCATTTGGGGATGAGTAAATCGAGTGATCCTGACAATATCAGCCAATGCAGCTCTATTTATCATCACGAGAGAGCATGCAGTTCACAATCAGGGGAAGAAGGAAGCTCTGGTAGTGTTCAAAAGCATCCTTCGTTGACATATGGAGGGCTGGTGACAGCATCCCCCTTAATTGGTTTGCCACAAGTTTCGCATCTTGGTTGGGGCCACTGGTTTACTCTAAGGGATCTTGAAGTTGCAACAAATCGCTTCTCAGCAGATAATGTGATTGGTGAGGGTGGATATGGAGTTGTTTACAAGGGTAGATTGATGAATGGGACTGAGGTGGCAGTGAAGAAGCTTCTTAATAACCTGTAAGGATATTTTAAAGGTTCCATGTCATGCTTTTTTGATGCTTTATTTGATGTCATTGGTAATTGTGTATTGGGTTGGAATTTAGGGGACAGGCCGAGAAAGAATTTAGGGTTGAAGTGGAAGCTATTGGTCATGTTCGACATAAGAATCTAGTGCGACTTTTGGGCTATTGCATAGAAGGAGTTCACAGGTGTGTGATTCAGTTGCTATTGATTAATTATTTATTTTTTTTCCCATATTAAATTTATCTATCTTGGCTTTATTATAGTGTGTTATTGTGCTAACACTGTAAAAGTAATCTCTAATACTCTCTCAAACTGCATCCTTGATCGCTTGAGTTGTGGCTTTGAGAACAAATTTTTTGAAATTACAATCGTTTGTGCTTTTTCATTATGTAGGATGCTGGTGTATGAATATGTAAACAATGGCAATTTAGAACAATGGTTGCATGGGGCTATGAGTCAACATGGCACACTCACTTGGGAGGCCCGCATGAAGGTTGTTCTCGGTACTGCCAAGGCGTAAGTTCATCTTCCAGCTGCAAGCAGTTTCATATGATAATTCAAAACCCCAGTTTTTCTTCTGATGGTTCATTTTAGTTTGAGCCATTTAAATTATTGCCAATTTTTCCATTTCCTTTCTTTTAAAAAAAATAAAAATTTAGAAAATCATTTTGGGTTGCAGGCTTGCTTACTTGCACGAAGCAATAGAGCCAAAAGTAGTTCACCGGGACATAAAATCTAGCAACATCTTGATAGATGATGAATTTAACACCAAGGTATCTGATTTTGGTTTGGCAAAGCTCTTGGGTTCTGGAGAGAGTCATATCACAACCAGAGTCATGGGAACATTTGGGTATGTGCTGTTTCTTATTCTCCTGCTGAATAAACCATTAACACAAGCAAAATATTTGCTGATGGGAAATTCCTTTTGTGAATATCAGTTATGTGGCACCGGAATATGCTAATAGTGGCTTGTTAAATGAAAAGAGTGACATTTACAGCTTTGGGGTCCTACTTCTAGAAGCAGTTACTGGAAGGGACCCTGTGGATTATGGCCGACCTGCTAATGAGGTATCAAATTCTTTGACTTATTGACTATAGATGCTGAATTCATGTTTATCTACAGTTCTCTTTCTCTCTCCCGCCACGATAGAGGTGGTGCTTTATTCTTAGAGATTTTGTTAGTGGACTTGTTTTTGAAGAATATCTATTAAGCACTCTGTATGCTGATGACAGGTCAATCTTGTTGAGTGGCTGAAGATGATGGTGGGAACACGGAGAGCTGAGGAAGTTGTGGATCCAAATCTAGAAGTTAAGCCTGCAACACGAGCATTAAAGCATTCACTTCTTGTTGCACTTAGGTGTGTCGATCCTGATGCAGACAAGAGACCCAAAATGAGTCAAGTTGTGCGGATGCTTGAAGCTGATGACTACCCATTACATGAGGTACGAGTTTTGTATTTCCCAGGATTGATAGGAGTTGTTTACTTGTCTGAACATCTGCATTTTTGTTTTGAATTCTGTGAAAGTTTGACTCAGTTCATGCATTTTCTTTTACGCGACTACATTTTGACAAATAGGCTGAACATTTACTGAGTACATTTATGTTTTAGTTTGCTTGAGAATTCATGCTAACATATTTCTAACTCTTGGCAACTATTGATGCTCGAGTGTGGTCCTATTCCACTCTCAAAGACAACAAACTATGCATGTAATTAGGAAAAAATTGCTAATTGCCTTGGATAGGTATTTGGAGCCGTGTTCTCCAACACCAACCCTTCCATGGAATTCCTAAATTGTTGTGTTTTAGAGTGAGAAGAAGGTTTTCCCTGGCTTGATGGTGGCTTTTCCCTTGTCTGTTTATTTGTTCACTCAATACAGTTACGGAAATTAAATCAATTCTTGATGACGGAGATTATAGTTCTGTGGTACTATGCTTATCATGCTCAAAGTTCTGTTAAGATGCATGTGAGTTGATACTTGGAAAATCTGTTTCCAGGATCGGAGGATAAGAAAGAGTCGTAAAGCGTGCATGGAAATTGAATCCATGAAGGAATCAACTGAAGTGGGAGATTCGGGGAGCCATATATTTGAGACAACTCACGGATAGGACTGAAACAAATGACCACCCGGGTGATTTATTCCCTTCCATCAGATTTAAACTTTTGATAACCATGATACAATACATTTCATTCGAAAGTTTCCTGCAAGCAAGAAAGGAATTGAATTAACAATAGCTCAATCGGAATGTGAAGCCGTGACGGTTGTTTCGCTACTGTCTTCTCATGCATGTCTATGGGAGGTGCCTAATATATGAGAAAGATGAAGAAAGAGACAAAAGAGTGGTTCTTGTTGTACAGATATGTCTGGGGGATGATGAATGGCTGGGCCAAAACTTCATACACAATTATTATTTTATTTTATTATTATCATTATTATTTCCATTTTGTTGTTTTGAAATGATTTCTGTTCTTGGGATGTTATTTTACATAATTAGTTTCACATTTTATTTTCCACCAAGTACCATCATTCTCCCTTCCTCCCTCATGGCGTGCAAGGATTATTACTGCAATATAATGATGCTTACTCCATTGTCTTCTCTCCTCCTCACTTAGCTGCTCCAGGTTGTGATTCAATTTCTGTGCACTCTTCAGTTTTCTTTTCCACAACAAGAAGGCATTGTCTCTTCAATGCATGCTATATGAGTGATGGTAGTAAGAAAAATGGACAACCCAAATTAACTAAATGTTTGAAAATAAGCCAAGTTCATAGAAAAACAATAGGAGAACTCAATTATTTAATCTTTGGGTAGGATTAAATTAGGTCAAACGCCTCAGAAATCAATTTCATGAAATGGGTTATCTTGCCTTGGCCATATTTGTTCTTCTTCTGGTTCAGAGATGACAGCAGGAAATGGTGGGGGATCGTGCGGGAAATGAATTGACATGACATGTCAGCCACTATGTTTGACTTCAGTTTTTGACTTTTCTTTCTTCTTCCCACATTATTGCACGTCTAACGACCGTACTCTCACTCAGTCTCAGGCTCAGGCCCAGGCTTAGCAGGAGGGCACTGATATAGCTTTGGTCGCCCTCTGCTTTTCAAAGCAATAATTGTTCCTTTCTTTGCGGTCATTTGGACAGCATTTGCTGACATTGAAGATTGCATGAGAAACGCCAGTATACGAGATAACTACTAGACGTGTACGTCATGTCTGTATGATGAGGTTTATCCTAGTTGTACCCTTCCACCCCCTTACCATTAGAGGTGTTAGGTCGGGCTGGGGTAGCCCGTAAAAATTAGATCTAACAGCCTCACAAGCTCGGGTTTTCCAAAAATGGTGAAGTCTGACACAGTTCATGAGTTCGAGTTTCTTTGAGTCGTGAAGGACCAGTTCGCGGGTCAGCTGACCCATAATCTTTAATAAATTAAACAATTTTTTTTATTAATAAAATATGTAGAACCCATGCGAGCTCAAACCATCAAGAACCCTAAGCTCTTAGCCCGACCTAGGCTAGTCACGAGCCCAAAGCTAATTGTGTTTCACTACTCACAAGTTAGATCTTAGCAAACCTAGGGCAGCCTGGCCGGTTTGACACTTTCACTTACCATTCAATAAAACAATCCAATTCTTATGAATATGATAATTTATAAAAATAATATAAATACAAATTATTATACTTTTTTATTTATATAAATTAATGTGATGCTATGCTATTATTATTATATACCTTTTCTAATTTAATTATTTATTTTTGTAATAATAAAAAAATACAATAATAATATAATACTATTACATTATAGACTATTGGTAAAAATAAGTTCATATAAAAATTAAATACATAATAATTCGCAACAATGTAAGCAATTAAAAGAAAGTAATTATTTTATAAATTATTAGCCGTATTAATGTTTTAAATAGTGAATCAACTATAAAATACATATACTGAATCATCATAAATGAATTTTTTTTCTTTCAAATACCCCGTTTTTAATTTTTAATTTAACGTAAAAATTTTGTGTAACATTCCAATTAATATAGTTCTAAAATTTTATATTCTTGTTTATATTTTTCAAAATTTAAAATTTTAAGTTATGTATTAGAATTTTTAATTTGTGTATAAAATTTTAAAATTATATGTCTTAATTAAACGGGATGTATTTATCACACTCTCAAAATCAAAATACGTGATTTAGGATTTTATAGAATAATTTAAATTAAATGTATGTTATTTTAGATATTTAAATAGAGTTTTTTTTTTATAATAGGGTCACCAAAAAATTAAACCTATAATTTTAAATTCATGAAACACTTTCAATATCTTTCATAAAATTCAAAATTATCACTACAACAAACTTATCATATTAAAACTTAATATATTATTTTCACTAAATATGTACAATCTCTAATATGTTTATAACTTTTTGATAAATACAATATACATATTAAAATATTTTTTTCAAAATATATTTAACTAAAGATAAGGTTTATCTAGATTCCAGTTGTTCTAAAAGAATTGCAAAAAAATAAATAGTGAGTTAAAATCTAATAAATATTTATATATAAAAGAAGATTTAAAAAAATCAATAATTATTATGCTTTTAATTATTCTTCTCATAAATAATCATAAATCATATATTAATATATACCATAAATTTGATAGTATTTTAGATATCTGGTGTATTTTTATCATGAGATTTTGATTTATATATATTATTTAATCATTTCATTATTACGTATTTATATATTTCATAATGTCTTACAACAGTAAATTCAATTAGTTGAACACTATTTTTAAATATTCCTAATAAAGTATTATTGTGAATAGGATAATAGTAATATATAGAGGTTAATACATATAGTGATTAATAATAACATATATGTGTTATGATTTGAAATATTATGCTAACACATAGGTACAAATTAGTGAACTACTGTATTGGACTGATCCATCATAAGAATGTTATATGAATCATTATATGAGTGTTATAAGTGATTCTCATATGAATAATAGTATATATGATCTTTAGACTTGAAATCACTATGATTTTTAATATAAAGAATGATACATTTTGATATTTTTAAATGGTATCTGTAACAAAATAGGTTATAAAAAAGTAATCAAATATATCATAACTCGTATAGAGGAATATATGTAATCAAGATAGAATTTGTTCTTTTATATAATAGGAGTGATATTTTTAATCCTTTGATTAAGTAAAATTTTGAAAAATATATGGTTATACTCAAATAAATTAATATAAGATATTAATTTGATAGAATAAGTCTACTTAAAATATTTAAGAAATATAAAATTAAGCCATACCAAAATAACACATTTTATATTGTGTTTAATTAAAATATTTAAGATAAAATGATTGAATTATACAGTAATATTAGTGATATATAAAGTGATATCAAATTATTGACATTTTCGTCACTTACGTATATATTGTTGGACATTACTTATTACTTGTAATATTAAAATCATTTAAGTTTTAGAGATGTGTTTAAAATTTATTTTTGTATCTTCACTCTTGAGAAAAGAAGAACGTACAAAATATTACACATTCAAATAATATAAACTAACACTCCGAGTAAATTTTTAATTGTGTAAATACTATAAAGATGAAGAAGCAATTGATTTGTATTTGTGGTTTGGCAAAATTGTGTAACTAAATATATGTAAATGTTTACTACATAGAATCATATACATATGATAATATTAAATTTTATTACATAAATTTTATAAAGCAAATTATATATTTTGTGTAATTTTGTTGTGTATATGTACTGATTTTCTTACAATTGAGTTATTAATATATGTAATGCATAATTTTAGGACACTATTTCTATAGTGTGTCATTCAAGATATGAATAGTTTCATACTTCAAAAGTTTTATATTTAAAAACCGTCGTTCATAATTTCAATTTTATGAATTTTCATCATGAGACTGAAATTATGTCTATAGTTATTAGTATTAAACAAAAAATTTTACACTATTTTATAATCTGAAACATAAAATAATAATAAAATAATTTATCTGTTATTTCAATAATGTTTTATAACCATAAAAAGTATAATTTCATCGTAATATCATGATTAAGTTTTTGAAAATTCATACAAAATATGATAAAATAGTAACATGTTATTAAGTATTACTCCTAAAGTCATACTTTCAAAATAAATTATTTTGAAAGATTTGTATGCTTTAAATGATTTTATTTTATTTTTTTTACAACAATTAGATATAAAATCATAAATTTCAATTGTTAAAATACTAAAATACTCAATTATATATAAATTACTTACCTAGATCAAAACGAAGTGGTTCCTTTGTAGCTCCACTACTTTTTCTTGCTATTTATTATTACCATCTAATATTATTTTACAAAATTCAATACATAATTACTAAAATAAAGTAATAATTTATATCATTTATATTAAAGTATAAATAAATTTTTAGTCTAAAATTAAATCAAAATTTGATTTAGAAAATTTTAGAATTTTAAACCGCTAAAATAAAAATTATTAAAATGATAATTTGTAAAAAAAGTCCATGATGTCAAGCTTCTGTCCGGCTTCACAGTGGCCAGGAAACCCGCACAAGAAGTAGCAATGGCCAGTCCTTTTGAGAGCGATAGAATCAGAGCCATTGGTGTGGGCGGCCAACGGAGATGTTGCATTGCTTGACCGAAAATCTTGGTGGGTTACATGCTTGACGTTATGAAACTGATTGATTGTATTAACACTTGACAAGTATTCATAATTTATAGTGGGATAAAACTGATGGCATGTTGATTACTTATATGGCGCGTATGCCTGTTGTGTGGCATTTATTAGGTGCACGTGGTGCACCGTGAGTTCTTCATTGTTGTTTAGTACAAAGTTCATTCAAAGTAATTTGCTTGTAAATAGGTGCATTTTGAGTTCTTCGTTGTTGTTTAGTGCAAAGTTCGTTCAAAGAAATTTGACTACAAATTCTATAAACAATCTCTTTAAATTGTCTGTAAATTCTATAAAAAATCACAATCAAGAAGGTATAATGATTATTGAATATACTCTTTGTTTCTTCTGTGAGTTCTCTATTGTTGTTTAATGCAGAGTTCGTTCAAAACTAGTCATATCTTAAAATAGATTTGCCTGTGAATTTTATGAGCAATCTCAATCGAGAAGGGCAAATAATGAAAAAAAAAAGAAAAAAAAAAGGCGTAATGAAGTATTCAAGTGTCCGTTCCAGATTTCCGACATTCAGAACGTAGAAGAATGAGTAGAGTGGCATATCACACACCAGTGGCGTCTCCAAAATCGAAGTCCTTGAAGGAGCCCGGTTGTTGTAATCGACATTGCCAACAACAATCCATCCGGCAGAGTGGCCAACCTTGTGACTTGCACTGTGACAGTCGCCAGTCGTCATCAGCAAGAGAGCAAGTGTAAGCTTTGCAAAATCCATCAGTAATCAACCAAAGTTTAGAAAACAAGAGAGGAAGGAGATTCTATAAAATATATATATATATATATAGGTATATATTCTCTGAAGTAATTAGCATTTTCAATATCAGTTTAATAAATGAACTATTATTATTTTTTAATTTCCAATGCACGTAAAGTTTTTTCAATTTTTTAAATTCTTCAGCTCAATTAATTCATATAAATATAGTCTCTTCGTCCTTCCTCTAAACTAAAACATATTATAACAGATTTGAGTCCACAGAAAATGGCTTCCCTCACTAATCTATCGGTGTTTATCTTCCTCTTCTTCCTTATCGAACCCGTCTTCCCTTCTGTCTCTCCACAGAAAACAAACGATGATACAATTCACCAAGTATGCAGGCCAAGCTTAGAACTAGAAGCAAGCATCAACGGCTTATCTGCAGACACCCGCAGAAAAACCAATGACACTTCAGATCTAGCTAATTCAATCGTGTCATGCATGCATATTCAAGTTCTTCGAGGATGTGACCTTGCAGGTATACTACATGCGAATACAACAGAAGCCATTCTCAAACAAACGCTTCAAGTTTGCGCAGAGAATCTCTTTTCTTCAGAGAAACATCACTGTGACTCCATTACAATGATTGAGAATTCCGATTACAGGAAGGCGTTGCGAACATTTGAAAATTGCACGAGGAGACTTGTTTCGATGTTTCCAAGAGTTTCAGAAACACGCAGAAATTAGGATTCCGCCTGAGTTACTCGATTACTTGCTTCTTGCCAAACGTCTCTATATTGTTTCACGTTATTTTTCAGTATCCTGATTTGGCAATTGAAAATTGGTGTATCATTTTTTGTTTTAGATAGCAATAGTAGTCACGATTGATATTGTCCTGAGTTTATTTTCTCTGCCGTACATGTGGGTAAAACTATTAAGATTGCAGTTCTTACCAATGTAATTACCTACAAATTGAAAAACATGGTACCCTGAACGATACGTTAATAAAGAATAGCAACCCCGATCCTCTGAGAGATCGATCCACTAAACCTGTCCGGCTAGTATGCAACACCAGTACCAAAAATTGCAAGGGCAACCAATGCAGACCAAAGATTAAACGATTCTCTAGACGAAGCATTATTCTCATGAGTTGAACTAGGTTCCCTGAATGAGGATGACGACCCTGACGGCAATGAAGAACCGGTGGAAGTTGGTCTTGGGCTTGCAATCGGGCTTGGAGAGGCTGGAGTGACCATGATGTCAAGCTTCTGTCCGGCTTCACAGTGGCCGGGAAACCCGCGTAAGCAATAGTAATGGCCTGACCTTTTTAGCTTGATAGAGTACGACCCAGTGGTGTTAGCGGAAATTGCAGATGTTGTCTGAAAATCTTGGTGGCTTACTTTCTTGACGTTATGAAACTGATTGTTATACTCAATACTGCATATGATAAAATAAAACTGAGATTAGTATCAGTGTACAATGGATGAAAGAATTAAAACTCGGAAGAATGAGTAGAGCAGCATGCCGCTTGTGTCTCCAACATGGAAGTTTTTGGTAGAAGCCTAGTTGTTGTAATCAACGTTGCCGATGACAGTCCATCCAGCAGAATGACCAACCTCCTAAACAGCTGCACACTGAGAAGTTTGAAAAAGTGCTGTGATCATTAGCAAGAAAGCTAGAGTACTTGTTGCAAAAGTCATAACTAATCAATCAGACAAAGCTTCGCACCCAGGAAGAACAGAAGTAGTTGAACAATGAAGAGGAAAGAAATCAATCGAGGCAGAGATCAATTATGGGAATTAAAGATTGAGCCAATAAGTTGGTTCATTCTGTAGAGCTGTGGACTGGCCCTTGTTTAGTTGGACTTATAAAAGTAAATAAATCCTATGGGCTAGTTAGGGCAAACATGCCCAAACTACAGCATAAAAAAAGAAAAAAAAAAGGTAAAATTATGAGAAAACTCATGCTTTGGGATGAAAAATTATAGACAAACATTTTAGGATCATTCATATCCAAAAGAAATCCAAAGGAGATAAATATAAATATTAGGATTCTTTTCTAGTATTTTTTATTATTGACTTATAATAAAATATTGACACGTAATAAAATTAATAATAAATAATTTAAATTATATTATAATAAAATTTATGAATTAATTTTATATTTTATGATATAAATTAAAAATTTTAAGATATAATTTAAACTGTTTGTTATTAATTATACTACTGTCAAATTTATTTAAGTCAATGATAAAAAATATGAAGAAGAAATCCAAATCCTAGATATAATTACTCTACCAAACAAAAAGAAATTAAATAGTCTAATAATCTGATCCAGTCTTATCTAATTATAGTGAATAGTGTCCAAGAAAGAGAGTAGGGAACCATTTTTAACATCTTAATTAAGAGGTGAGAAGGCATATTCAGAAGTGGTATAGTGGCTAATTAAACTCATTAATAGAATTTATAATACTGCATTCAACAAATGAAATGGGTCCTTAGCTCTTGCATTATGTTCATGATTGTTGACCCTACATAAGAGTTGCTTTCAACTTTTTGGTCTTACCAATCCAATCGATTGATGCCAAATATTTCTAGTCCAAGACTCCGATGTGGGGCTAAAGTTCCTTTGACTATGAACACATTTATCACTTAAATTTTTCTTTTAACATATTTCTTATAGTTTTGGATTTGGTAGGATGAGGCCATCAAATTGAAAAGACATTGAAGAAGACGAAGACTTATGAGGTCCATTATTTGTTCTAAAAAGCCAATGGCGAATTGTCCTCTCATTTTTGCCCCATACCAACCAACTATAAAATCATGACAATTACCTCCCTTTCAACAACGCCCACCCCCACCCTTCAAGCTCCACAAAAAGTGATTTTGACAACCTCCTAATTTATCGTAAGCAAGAGTATTGATTGCGTCATTTGTGCTCATAATTACTACTTAAGGTAAACAAGAATATTACATGTATGGTATGTGTTGAAAAATATAGAATTTATATTTTTTGTCTTGTAGACAGCCATTAATCGTGTTCTAGTGTAATCGTTTGTGTTTTAAAAATGCGTGGTGTTCTCTAGTGATGCCAACATGAGGTGGAGATCAGTAAGATAACCCTATATGCATAGCCCCAAAAGATGACTTTGTGTTACGTGTAAGTGGGTCTAAACGCGAGTTAGATTAAGAATAAATTGCATGATTTGTCTAACAATACTTTATGCATGTCTTTGCTTATCTATAATCTTTAGAAGGAAGTCATGTAAAGGATGTATCAAAATATATGATATTCCAAATCCTCTCCCCCCTTCTCTCTCTCTCTCTCTCTCTCTCTCTCTCCCTAGTACCTAGAATGTCATTGCAAGAAAAATAATGATAATAATAAAACACCACCAAAGTCAAGATTATCATTTCGCAATCTTTATTCAACTGAATTAATAATTAATGATGTGGGTGTGGAATCAAAAACTAGCTACAGCTACCCTTTTGAAAACTGCTTTAGCAATGATCTTAGGTGAATATTTAACCTTTGTGAACCCTTTTCATTGAGTCTTGAGCATTGATAAAGATTAAAGCATGAAATAGTCAACTTGTCAATTAATAGATCCATGTCTTCTTCCTTCTCTCCAAAGAATAATACTTATGATATCTTGTCCATCTGTGGAACTGAGTTGCAGATGTTTGAATGATTCAGAAAATTAGTTGTTTTATATTATTATTTGGAAAACTTTGGGTTGAATAGATTCTTCTATCTCGTGGTCTAAACACTTTAGTGGTTGGAGCTCGCAGTCAAGAATGGTTCAAAGCTTCGAAAGTTTGAAATCCTTTCACATTTGTATGAGATAAAAATTATGTGTTAGAAAACGAAACATAAGACCAAAACAGCAAGCGCTTGTAATAATAAATTGCGTGATGATTACCGGTATTAAACAAATTTAGTTTGTTAATATTGAGGCAAATACATATTTGGGGTTCGGTTTGCTTAAGTCAGATAGGATACCAAACTGAAGACTACAATAATTGATACAAATATATCTAACTATGACTGGCTTCATAGGACGTGCTGGCAAGCTCGGTTTCCTAATCTAATCGAATTACAATCCACGAAGTCAATCACTCATTCCTTAATTAAAAATACTTGATCCCAAACAAAAATGGGCTCCATTAATTTCATCAATTAATCCTTGCACAAATTATAGTAATTTAAGATTTATATCTATATATATATATATATATATATAAAAGGAAGGATTTAGAATTTTTTATACTTATTTTTTAATTATTAAATCAATATATTTTTAATAATTGAAATTAAATTTAATATATATAATTTATATATCATAATTAATATATATGTAAAATATAATTTTAATTATT
>CP135559.1:13936229-14006569 GCA_032401905.1 Swietenia macrophylla | reverse complement strand
GCTGGTTTTTTGTTATTTTTAATAATATATTTGTGATTCGGTTGTTCTCCTATCAAAAGTTGGAAGCTGCATCCTTAATTATTCCTTCCATATGGTGCATATATCAGATTGGACGACAATATTCTCACTCATTACCTTGTGACCACCACATTCCAATCCGGAATTATTGTACCTTGACCTAATACATCTCATCTCACCCCCAAATTACCCAAAAGCCTAGCAAATTGACCCTCGGAGCAGATATCGTAGTTTACAAAATCCTGACCCAGAATCCAAAACTTCCACTAGTTCAAATTTGACCAAGTCTTTAAGTTTTTTCTACTAAATAGTTAAGCATATCGAAAAGGTTAATTAACAAGTTATGCATGCAAATATACATTGAATAATCTGAGAGATTGAAATAATGAGCAATCTAAACCGTCGGCATAAACTTAAGGATATCCAACAGAGTGATATATGTACATTGGTTCAGATATCATGTGAGAAAAAGAAATCTTCATGCAGTCTTTCCTCCATGATTGGCCGGTCGAACACCATAAGTCATGCATTGTGCCCATTCTACATATGTCAAATCAATATTATTGGCATCGTTGTAGTTGATGAGTTCACTGTTGCACAGTCGCAAGGCATGTGAAATTGCTTTGCAAAAACCAGCGGTGCTATCCCCTTGGTTTCAAACCAGGCTAGTGTGTGTGCATCGTGTCGACTTGAAAATAACTTGCACTTTTAGCCCATTGTTCTTGACTTTGATTCTTCTGATTATCCTAAACAAAGGCAGACTTATGAATCATGAAAAAGAAAATTAGCTAGAAAAAGACAACATGCCATTCCCATTTAAGGATACGAATGGCTTGTTGTAAACAAATGAAAGCAGAAGTCATACGGCAAAAGCTTGTGCTTGACTGATAGCCTGCGAATCATGCAAAATTCTAATATACCTAATAGAGAAAGATTGCAGTACACTGCGATCTGCCAATCTCATTCAAAGGACAGCGCATCAGAAATTTAGATTCAAAGCGTTTATTCTTGGCTGTTTAATTAATAAACTGTTGAAAACCTGCGTTGAATTAGTTTATATTTTATCATTTGACCAGATCTTCCTTAACCAATAGTTGAAGTATCACAGTGATCATCACCTCCCATCGTTCACTTGTCTGGTCTTATCATTTTCCCCGAAAGAAGCACATAGTTTAGTCAACCGGTTTTTCAAGCTCAAAGCATGATCAATAATCATCTAACTGTGATTAACGGATTTGTTAGGTGGAATTCCAATTAATTCATCCGTTACAGCAAGTTGTTAGTGTCTGTTAAGCTATTTCTATTTATTATGGTCACATTTTGATCTTGAAAATTAACTAAGATTAAATTTCAGAAAATGAATGAAACGGACAGAACCCACAGGAAACATGCATGCTTATTCGACCAAAAGAAGCAGAAGAAAACAAGATTGGTCAGCAGTAGAATTAGCTGTTTCGAAGGCTCAAAGTTTGACTGCGGAACAAAAAGAGTGCCACAAAATTCGGAAGGTAACGGGGATTGGATGACGTGAAAGTCCAATCAGCAACACATAAATACACAACCCACAACACAAGTTGTGGGAAAAGGCAAGCAAACGGAAATATCACCCACGTGCCAGTTACGGTCAAATGCCGGTGCCCACTAATGGACACGTGTAAGACAATGCTTAGCAAATAAACAAACCGTAAAGTTGTAAACATTGACCATCTTTACCTGTGCTTATTAATAACGTGGATTATGACTTGCCTGCAATTGCCAATTTGCAATCCCTAGTCAAGCCTCAGTCCTCCTCTTGGTTAAGCTACCCCTTCTCTCTTTTTTTCTTTTATTTCTGTTCGTTTTATCACTAATTTTCATGGAAAATTTTGAAGTAGAAAAAGTTCATTTTTGAATTCTTTAGGGTATTTTAATAGAGAATTTTGAACTGAAAAATTGATATTTTAATACTTTTTAATTATGGTTGGAAAGCTTATGACAAATTTGTTTAAGAAAATTAATTAAATAAGAGAGAGTTGAGTTGGAATAATGGAGAATAGCCGAACCTACCAGCCAAACACTTCTCAATCTTTCAATCTCTCTCTCTCTCTCTTTCTTTCTCTCTCAAATTAAAAATAGGACAAAAGTTAAACTCAAATCTCACTTTCAAAGAAGAATAAAAAGCTAAGGGTTTTTAAGTGATCTGTGCTTAGCCAAAGCTAGCTAGCTCTTACCTTCTCTCTGTGCTCTCTCATTCTTATCTTCTTCTTCTTCTTCTTCTTCTTCCCGATCTTCACCCTTTCATCTATGTCCAATCACGAGAGGAAGAATTCATACCATTATGACGATCCTTTCGACTGCAATCCCCAAGGCTTTAATCGCTCGGGTTTCAACTTTTTTCAAGACAATAATCCCTCCATGTACAATCCACCAGCACCCTCAGAAGACCTAAAAGCCTTTGATCCCGGCCCATACATGAGCTTCACTGACTACTTGCATGGCTCCATGGATTATAGCTCTCTTTCGAGAGCTTTCGACATGTCTTGTTCACCATCTGAAGTAGTTACTCTGGCCATGGACGAAAGCTCTAAGAAGACTACTACCGTTGTTGGAGATTCAGCTGGGATAACGATCAGTGAAAATAATAATCCATCTACGCCAAATTCTTCCGTATCATCTTCGTCTAATGAAGCGGCGGGTGATGAAGATTCAGGGAATAACAAGAAAGATAAGCAGCTAAAAGGGCAGGAAGATGGAGATGAGAAGTCAAAGAAAGTGTAGGTTTCTTTTGGTTTTTCTTCTCTGGAAGTTAGGCTTAATAGGGTTTGCATATCATTTTCAATTTTACGGGTGCTAGACTTAATTTCAAAGTCTTTCTATGACTATCGTTCTTTTGAGAAATTTTTTCTTGCAGCTTAGTAATATTTTAACTAGACTTTCTTTACCTCTCAATGAAATGAATCTGACCCGATCTCTCTTCTCAGCATGAAATCCTAATTCTATAAGTTTTTAAATCATAAATGAGAAAGAAAAAGGAGGAGGCTAAGAAACCCTAATACGCATCTGATTGTCATGATATTGTATGCACAAACATGAATTATTATCAAAAAAATTACATTTATGTTTCACTCACTTGTGCACTAATTTTGTTATTAATATATGATCAGGAACAAGCCGAAAAAGGAGAAGAAGCAAAAGGAGCGGCGATTTGCCTTCCTGACTAAGAGCGAGATCGATCATCTGGAGGATGGATACAGATGGAGAAAGTATGGACAGAAGGCAGTCAAGAACAGCCCTTATCCAAGGTTGCTTTTCTTTTCAATTCTCTGCACTCTTACTCATACCACAATAGTGAAACTGAAATTCCTGATTTCCGAATATCAATTCACCAAAATTTTCTTTACTTATCAAACATGGTAGATTTACGATATGATACTTTATTATTTGATGAGTTTATGATTTAGTTCATGAGTTTATGAGATTATATTGTGGTTTTAGAAACAGATCATACTAGTGAAATCTTGCCTTATTAACTGAAGACCAGATCCACCTACTTTAGTTGCATTCACATGACTGCGTATATAAAAAGCCTTCCTGCAACACACAATTAATGTCACTAACTTTGGGTACATACTGTTTTTAATTAAAGTATCAGTTATAATTGTTTGATTTATGATGTTCACTTTTCCTTTCAATTCGAATTGTAGTGAAAGAGATTTTATTATGATATGGAAAAATGGACATAAACCCACTTACGGAAACAAAATGTAAAGGAGACAGCTTTATTGATTTGTTGGAAACTTGGTATTGCAGAAGTTACTACAGATGCACCACCCAAAAGTGCATCGTCAAGAAACGTGTTGAAAGATCATACCAAGATCCAACAATCGTGATCACGACATATGAAGGACAGCACAACCATCACTGTCCGGCAACACTTCGAGGCAACGCTGCCGGGATGCTGTCACCTTCCCTACTGGCATCTGGGTCGATGGGGCCTAGCTTTCCGCAGGAACTCCTCAGTCACTTGCTTCCATCGACAAATAATAATGAAGGTGTTCCAAGCTCAATGTACTATCAAAATATTGCAGCACCACAGCAGCAACTTATCCATGTTCCTGATTATGGGTTATTGCAAGATTTAGTTCCCCCATTTTTCCACAAACGGCAGCCATGAAATCACCTTTCTCTCTATAAATTAATACCATATAGAGCATTGAATTCATATTGCTGACATGTATATGGGGGGAGTTCTAGCTCCGTGAACGAGAGAAATCTGTTCTATCTTTAATTTTTTTAAAAAGAGTCATGGTCTTTCCCTTGAAGGAGAGGAAATCTGCTGCTTGATGCTGCCAACATGCATGGGAATAGAAGGCTTCAATGAGATATGCGATCGATGGAGCTGATATATATACATATATACATATATATATATGTATATTTATATATTCGTACTGAGAGTTTATAGTATTAATATATGGAGGCCATTTGATATGATTGCAATATGTAGATGAGATGAAAACATTGATGATCTTTTATATGTAAATGAAATTTTTAACTGGCCATTTTATCTTTAAGATACTTTCTGGAGTTGCTAATTATTATCTGATTAGTCTGCTATTATAATAACGCTTTTTGATCCCTTGATTTCCTATTTATAAAGCCTTTACGTATGCATTAATTTTAAATTAAATGCATTTTAAAGTGATTTACCAACCAGAAATTCAAGTTAATGAACCGAAATGACTACCTCAAATTGGGTCAAATACTCCCACACAATTCTCTAAATAATTATAAAAATAAGAATAAGGGTGAGATTAGTTAGGATGAATGGGTAAAATTACAATGAATATGATGAGAATGATCTCTAATGTGACGGCAATAGAGCTTAATCAGCTATAGTGTTGAAATTGTAAAGGTATGAAGTTGGAAAAAAAATATATTAAGGTGAATATGTGAAGCGCATACATTAAAAAAAATTGTACAAGTAGTAAGCTATAGAGACTTATCTATAGCGACTATGAATTGCGACTATGAACATGGAGGTTGGTTGCTAGAGAAAAAGAAAGACTTGATTAAAGAACTAGAAATTCAATTTTATATACGTACATATACATATATATATATATATATATATATATATATACACGCGCGAAGAGAAAGAGTCATAAATATAAGTATCAATAACTTAAATTTATAGAGAATAATATGTATAAGCAAATAAAAATTTTAACAATTTCAATTTGAATCTTATTTTACCATTATAATTTTAGTGTTGTTGGACACATAAGATCAAAGTATTAAATTTTAGAAGTTTTTTTTTTTTTATATTTTCAAGAAAAGTATATAATAAAAGAATTCGAAAATTTTAACTGCATCTAATTGTTTTCCTAACTTACAACTTCAAAGATTAATATTTAATATAAAAAATTTATTTTTTATGATTGCATTTGAGTCATATTTTATTAAATTTAAAAGCAATTAAACGAAACAAAAGTTCGTCAACTAATAAAATTTAATAAGATTTCAAGAACAAGGGAAGGATTTTTCTTTTTATCATTTTTAAACACATGGTGGTAAAATTTTTAATTTTCACAAATATTAGATGATGATATTTGTAATTTTTAATTTACCTCCGCCATGAGAATAAATAATTTTAAGGTTTTTGAGTTAAAAAAAAAAGAGATAAAAGAGAATAAATTATGAATAAATGGATGGGTTTAAAATAAATAAATATTTTTAATAAATTTTTGCAAAATATTTTTTTTTCTTTTTATTATTCTTAATGGCATCAATTATGGCTGTAGATTGGTAAAGCTACTTCAGTTTTTTGTCATTTGCTAGATTGTTCCCTTACCAACAAGGGTCTTTCTTTTTTGCTTTAAGCTGAAAATTTTGGATTTTGATATGCGTTTTGAGATTTTTAGTGGGGCTTAATAACGTTCAACAGTAACATTGAGATGATATTGAACAGCGGTTCAGTTGTGGCAGCTTGCAAACCTTTTGTGCTAAGGCCAAATTGCTTTTCTTCCAATATCAACAAAGAGCAGCTGCGTGCCCAGCTCGACCAACGTCACGCCGAAGCTGAGACCACTCGTTCCAAAGGTAACCCCCCATAATACCCATTTGAGGATTTTGTATTTATTTGTCAATTTTATTTAGAATTTCTGTTAATTGGGTTCACTGTTTTGGAACTTTTATGAATTAATTATCAAGTTCTGGATGATTGGTAGATACGTGGTGTTCAAGCTTAATTATGCAATGGGCATGTGTTCTTTCAGGGTTTCATGTTTCTGGTTATTGAAAGATCATGTTTTTTATTCACACTTGACGTTTTCGTTTGTTGTTATGATGGAATGTGCTAAATTGGGTCTTAAAATATCTTAGAAATTTGTTTGGATGTAATGCATTACTGTTTGTTATGCGAGCAGTGCAAGACTCAGACTTTGCGGTTGTTGAAAGCTGCAGAGAAGCTAAAAAGACAGGCAGCTATCAATGTCCATAAAGGGAAGGAAAATGATGCAAGGGAACTACCATTTCAGAAGAAGAAGGTCATGCAAGTTATGGATAAGTCAAAGAATCGGATTGAATTGCTTGATGAGCTCTCCGCAAAGCTTAGTGAGGTATGTGGAGAGCTTTTTCCCCACAAAGGTTTAGTCTTGTCAACTGACAATCATGTGCTGATTGAAAAATTGGGAGAAGCTTTGAGAAACTTATTTTAGCAAACATGTCCTTTTCAGCTGTACTATTAGAATCATGATATATTAATATCGATTTTAATAACATCTTTAGCGACTTATCTTAAAAGTCTTGATGATATAAGCTTGTGGCTTCTTCAGTTTGGATCTCAAGTTCTCATTTGCGATCAGTATTATCGAAAATTAACCATGAAGACAGTCACAACAACGTATATATCATTGAGAAAAATATAAGCTGATATTGCAATAAGCTCTTTTTGGCAAAAGAAGTCTTTGAGTTGTGAATGAATTGTGTGATAGGCATTAAACATCTGCAGCAAAAGGATGACAAATTTTGCTGATGTTACAAGATTGGTTGATGTCTTGAAGCAGCCACACAAGATTAAGAAAAGGTAGGAAACTACTGTTTTGTGGATGCTTTAGTCGATTTATTGATAGCATCTGACTGTTGTTCCTAACATAGATGATGTGGTTGTCTCGAAATTTTGATAATCATGCTCATGTTCAGTAATCTTTGCCCTCAGGCCATCATTTGTGGAAAAACCACTGAAAATAGTTTCTTGTTTTTATTTGTTCTGGCTTTTGTGTCCAAGTGCCATTGCAGCTTTTTTATTGCTTTTTCTCAACAAAAAACTTGTGTTGATTGAAGCTGACGGTATGTAAAGCAACAAACATAATCGGCAGATTCAGAACCTGGATTCTGCTGTGTGTTGTAATTTTGTAATGCTTGATGCTTGTTTGGTGGCATCCAAGTCCCTCAATCTTTTGGCTGTTTTATGTTATTTTGTACCATTTGTGATTATTGGAGAATGCTAGGTCATTTATCCAGTTCATTCCTTTGTATTAAATTGCTTTTTGACTCTTGGTTGATATTTCATAATAGAAATGTCTAGAGTGTTATGTCTAAGAATGTTAATCATCATTGAAGTCATTCCTGTTGCCCCAGCATTACCTATTTCTTTCTGTACATTGGGTATGAGTAATTTTAGATTTTCAAGAGCATTATGCATCACTACATTGTGGTCTTCTTCATGATCCATCCTCTCGTGTTACTATAGTATTAATATTCAGCATGACATTGCAACACAAAGATCCAGTTTTTGCAAAAGCAAAATGCAGTTGATTGCAGGTTTTTCATTTGAGCTTTTATGCATTTGTTAGACTTCTTTATATCCATTCTTGTGATATCTAGTTTGCTCTTCCATTGTTAAACAGCAAGCATCTACATATAAATCTATTATTTTTATGGCCAGATATGACCACTGTAGTAGTAATTATAGATTTAGACTAGGATTCTTATCAAAAAATAAAAATAAAAAATGATGTTGACTAGGATCTGCTGCTGCTAAGGTTAGTTTTGGCCACCATGAATGTACTTTTCCCTGCAAACTGTTCTTTTGATTGTCAATCTATTTTATTCTGGTGGTCTCATTTAAGAACATAATATTCTACTTTATCTCATGTGCAGACATCTATTTTGGTTTCAGGCAATATCTGTAAAAGAAACTCATAGGGAATGTTGCTTTGGATCTTGAAGATGACACAGAAGATCCTTCCAGACTAGTTCGAATTGTACTGCCAAAGCAGAAAGTTGAAGAAGAAAAACTTGATAATAAAGATTTTGATCCTGATGGCTTAAAACCTAGTGTTTCTGACAACCAAGTTTTGCAAGTTTTCTGCTGATGGTCAATCAAGTTCACTTGATGATCAGGAGGTGGAGGATTGTCAGGGATCTGTTGGTGTGAACATTAATGCTAAGATAACACAGGCAGTAGTTTGAGGGGAATATCCTCTTTTTACGGCTTCTTGGAACATCTAGATCAACAGCTTTACAATATTGGAGCAGAACTTTTCACTGTTTTAAATGTCTCAACTCTAATTCTCAATAACAAGAAGCCAAAATATATAAAGGTGCAGCAAGCAATGGAACTTCTTGAGACTGTTCATGGCCTTAGAGGGAGGTAAGTGCGTTTTTATCATTTTTAATACTGTGGAGCAATTAATACCGTAACTTAGAGAAATAATACTGTTTGTCCTTGTGTTCACTGAATCGCAACTTTCATGTAGACAATGGTGAGGGTCAGTTAAAGCTTTGTTTTAACATAGGTATTCCACTCCTGGTGAGGACTAGCTCTTTCGATGAACTAGTAGCATCGCTTCTTTAATCCAATAAAAAAACTGATAATTCTGCCCCCAAACAGTGACCAAGTTCCAGCAAGAATCATTTTATAACAAAATATAAAAAGAAGGTTATTTCATATTCAATGTAGTATAACAGACTTCTGCCATTTTATCTTTTGTTAAGGTCTCTGTTGTGATTGCCCTTACTAGTTTAATGGTGACATATGGTGCTGATTTCTAAATAACATTTTTTTTTTGTTTCACCAGCTGGATAAGTGCATTCTTTACATTTCCAGAAAGTTCCTAGGATCATTCATTTACTTGGCAGTGTTGCATGAGCAGCTGACCCAAGTTCTAGTTGTAATTGTTTCCCTTCTATTAAAGAATAACAAAGAGGTAACCTATCAAGCAAATTGTACAATGATTTCCCCAAGCATCCTTAACATGACTAGCTTAAATGAGAATTAAGGTCATGTGGCCTTATCCTCCTGGTCAGATTCCTTTGCACCCTTAAATAGCCATCTTGTTGGGTTTCTAACTACCTGGAAAAGTTAGTAACTTCTGCATTTTGTTGTACTTAGCCATCGAGAATAGTGCAATGTTCAAACCTGTAGTTTTTACCACATAGCCTTAGCTAAAGTCTGCAACAATGTAAAAACAAATGTTATGTGGCAAAATCTACCAAGTAAATTCACCCATTTTGGATGCAGTAGCTACCCAGGTGCACGATTAGAAGTCAACTTTGCAGAGGATTTTATTGGATTTTAGACGTGACAAGCCAAATAGATTACCTTGGGTTGTGCCAGCAACATTCAATAAGTCTTTTTATTGTTTGAAATAGTTTATTTTATTTTATTTTTTTTTCTTTTGCCATTTTCATATACAGTTTCTTTTACTTGATATCCATCTTTGTGGTTGCCAGAAAATTCTAAGGGCATTGTTAATGCAAAAGTTTGGGAATGAGCTGCTTGGGCTCAACACAAAATTCTTGCCAGCTTACATTTAACAGAATAACCTGTCAGCATGATTGTTCTACATCTCATCTTTCAGTTAAAATGAAGAAATCTATTGGTGAGTGTAGTTGCCGGCTATGTTTCTGTGGCATTTGAGAAGTTCAGGATAGTTTCTATTTGAACGTTCGAAATACATACTGCAAGTTGTTCTGCTGTTTCCTCTGTTTTGTTTTGAGAAGTCCAAGCTTATAAAGCATCCCCTCTATCACATATAAAAAGGTATATTTTGATGAAACCAAAGGTTTGAAGATTGGAAAAGTTTCTTAAAGTTGATATGACGAAAATACAATTAGTCTTATAAATGCTCCTCTATAAAAATTTGGAGATTATTAGATATGTGATACATGTTCTTTAGGAGATGTATGCAATACAAAAAAAAAAAAAAAAAAAAATGATCAAGTGTTTCCTTGATTTGTGCTTCTGTACATTTGGTGAGGTTTCACATTGAAGCCATTGCCAATGCTAGATCAGAGAACATTTACCAATTTTCTTGTTCTAAATAGGGAATGTTGTTCCAGTCAGTCACTGTCCATAAGGTTGGCAACTGTCATTTTGCCGCATTTGCTGTTGTCTATCAAAACAAATTGTTTGCATATCTGTAGGATGTCTTTCTCTGCAATCATTCCCATCTCTTTGAGCTTGTATATGACAAATTCTGATTAACTGCAAGGATGAAAGAAATCAACTAGATGGTGATGTATTTATATGCACAGAAAAACTTAGCTGATATAGAAAGTTGATGAAGCCACATAAATAATAGAAAAAGGTGAATCACTGTAAGAAATGATATCATAAGAAGAACTCATCCAGAAAAACTGCAACACAAATATACTAATGGCAACATATGTTAGGCTTGCATGTTGTACCTGTTCTTTCAAATGTATGTTATGCTTTATGGATCATTTAAAAGTTTTATGGAGCCTCTTGAACATGAAAAATCACTTCATTACTCATGATTGTTGTAGCAAGATCTCCATCAACGTTTCATATAATCTTACAAATGATGAAATATCATTTTTCCATAACACCAGGAATGACAAGCAATAGACATGTCCATTGAAATTGTATTCAGAACTATTTTCTTTTCACTAGATACCGCATTACTTTCTATCCAGTCTTTGCCTTTGATGTTATAATGATAGATGGACATCCCCTGAACTTCTCAGTAAACATTCTGTGAAGGCACTTGATTGTTAATTCATTAGTATGATACAAAAAATAGCCTGTGTACTTTCTCTCGATCCCCTAATACAAGTCCTAACTTTTATCTTACAGTATGATTTGGATATCCAATTTTCTCAATCTATTGATGTTATGTGACTTTCTGCTAGGTTGTTGCATTCTGCTATCTATAACATGTTGCTAATATATTTTCCTTCTAATGCAGCTCAACTAATTCCTGCCTTATATAGGAATATGATTTGGAGCTATATTGGCAAGTTTCTGCATCTGTTAAGTATTCTATTGTAATCCTCTAATTTGAATTCAGATTAGACAGAGTGATTAGAGAATAAAAGACAAACTATCAATTGAAACCAGGTCTGTTGTAGGGAAATAGAGATAAGAAAGTCTTGCTGAGATGTTTTTAAGATTTTTATTATGCTTTTAAGATTCTGATTAATCTTAATAGATATAACTATGAATCTAGAGAAAATAATGAGAATACCTTATGGAACCATCATTATCAAGGTCTGCAGCTACTAAATCCCCCCGAGTCATCTTCTTCTGAAGAACCCATTTTGCAATTCTTCGACTCTTCTTGTCGATCCTTAGCTCAGTTAAATAGAGAAAAGCAAATGGCAAAATATGTTAGGAGATTATCTAAGAGCCCTCCCAAGAGCAGATTATTTAACAAAATAAGATCGCATGCTCCTTGATTGTCTTAGCTCAGAGCCTTGCCTCTGTTTCAGGAGCTACTGTACAATTAGAGGGAAAAAATAATAAATATTTAAAGGTAGGAATTCTATGAGGTCAAATCCCAGATTATTCCTCTTATGATTGCATGATTGATTTCTATGGATATAACATAAGAGAAAAGTGTGTGAAAAACTTCCAACCTCAGAAATCAGCCAAAACGGGAACACTTACCAGTTAGAAACAGAAATGCAAGTGCAAAATGTAAACCAAGATACCGCAGCTCATTTGGGCCTCCGAGTAGCTGAGTAAGCGATAACACCTGTGCCTACTTAGCAGCACAACTATTGTGCCAAGAGCCTCACTTAGCTCCCTTGTTTGTACGGGACAACAAGGACAACGACAACATGCAGTTTTCCTTCATACTTGCATGCATACAAACAATTTATGACAACGCTTGTTTATATGGTCCTTCGTACTTGTATGTATGTATACAGTTTATGACAATGCTTATTCGCATGGTTGCAAAATTCCTCCTGTCCCTACCCCTTAAAAGTAGGTTTCTGTGTCTACATAGGGCATATTTTGCAAAAATTGTCCTACATTAAGTGACTTTTATTGATAAAAATACCTTTTAAACGATTTTGCATCGAATGACTTCAGAGAAACCAGTTCCAAAGATTTCAGCACATGGTTTGATTACATATCATATAATGTTACAGACAAAGTGCAGGTACTAGTTCGTTCAACTAGTAAGATTCTCAACGTAATAAAAGAGGTTTAAAATCCAAACATCATTCATGCCTAGATTGGGGACAAGTTTAATTTACATTTACGTGCAATTTATGAAATTAAATAAATAAATAATGTTGACAAATGTATACACCAAAATTTGGTGTGTTATGTGCATATGACTAATTTCCTTCATTTATTTCATATAGAGAACAGAAACCAAAGCACTTAGAGCTATATGATTTCATAGTTTACTTAGCATGACGGTGATCAACTGATGACAACATAACTTGCACCATCTGGAAGTAGACATGCAGCAGTTGGGGCTTAGTTCTTGAAGCTCAAATTTTCTCACATCAGCATGTTCATCATCGACAGGCTTTTTCAGCCCGAGAAAGAGCAGCCCAATTGCAATCAGCACAGCTCCTAACAAGAGTAGGATTCCAGCGATCAGATCAAATGCACACGGAGAGTCTGCAGCTCCAGGTATTCTATCCACATTGATCCCAAAAAGACCAGTAATAATAGAAAGGACGAGACCGCAACCACCAAAAACTCCTAAATATTGTGTAACCGTTAGGCTTTTGTCCGATTAGAAGTAGTGATGAAAGTGAGATTTACGCATCAAAACCTGCCTCAAATTACAGAAGACTAATTCAACATAAAACAGCAAAATCTTAAAACGACAACTAGTGGGTAAAACTAAATGGCAATACCATTTGCAGTTTCGAATATTACCCCTGCAATGACCTTGGATACGAAAACAACCAATGATGAAATGATGAATTTTTGTAACATACTTCTCAAGCCAAAAGTGATATAAGATAAATAAACTGCCAATTAATACTTCCAATAGCAGGATATGCAGTCTTTAATAGTTCACATGTTTTAGTTATGGTTTCAATGTGGTGGAAGGTTATAATATTCAAGGGTTTAAGCCAAGTTGATCCAAGTCATCTTCTGTTTGTATTAGAGCATATGTTTGGACGGATACTGGTATTGTTAATTTTTACCAGTACCAAACAAAGCACATTTATCAAATGAGGCGCATAGCATGTGATAGAAGTGCCACTTCACAGTCTCATACAATTATTAAGACCTGAACGAACTTTCATAAACATAAATATATATAGATGAAACATCCTAGCTGACAGCAACATACAATCAGATTGATAATGAGAAAATTCAAAAAAAAAAAAAAGGATATCTAGTCATGTAAACCTGTAACCACGCATGAACAGTGCTCTGATTGACATCTTGAATTGTAAACAAGCGACCACGAACAGCTTCTTGCTCTTCAATCATTTCCCTTGTACTCTTTCTTCTTCCTTCTAGCAATCCCCGTGTTAGATTTCCTTTCAAGTGCTGAAGAAGCTCAAAGACAACTTCCTCCCTCGAATGAAGTGACCATTTCGCTCTTATAACCTGCAGGTTGAGGTACAGAAGAATTAAAGGTAAATTCATAAATCATGAGCAGATGATTTTTTTTTTCTTTTCATGTTAGAACATCTAGGAGAAGTTATAAAGTACTGGAAAAGTTAAATAGTAGCAATGTCATTTGTGAGTCTGATTTTCACTAGTCTGATTTTGTGAAAAATACTAAGTAATTTATAGAGGTTACTCGATTATAAAAGAGAAGAATGCAAACAAAGCAAACCAGATGTTACAAATGAAAATAGAAAACACATTCATCGAGAGACCCATATAACCAACGTCCAACTGATTAGCAAAGTTGGGAATGAAATGTGATACTACTAATTGCATCACTCACAATTTCCAAAGACGAAACATTTGACATGCTTCTTTAACATATTAAATAGCCAGAGATTAGTCGTGGTTAATCATGTGTGTGAGCATTCGGCAATGATTCTCTCCTTAACTTTCATGAGCAGCGATCTTCATGTTCATACAGATCTTGAGAGACCCAATATATTTGGTCACAAGGTCAGAAACCTTAAAAGTAGTACTGTTGACTTTTCGACAAATCAGGTAAATATTTTATAAGAATCCAGTCGGTCCATTTAAAACTCACAACATATATATCTAGATAACATCACACAAAAATACCATAGCAGGGCATGCATAAGCCATAATTACAATAGTCCTCAGATGTTACTCAAAAACATATCAGCTTCAAGCTTACAATTTCCATTCCCCATTGCAGAAAGTACAGCTAGCAGATTAAAAATGCAGCTAAGCAGGGGCAATAAGTGATTTGTCAAACTCTAGACAAGATATGAAAACAAGATAAAGTTCTACTTGTTTTTCCAATTCTAAACTACCACAATGCAAACTGTTCTGGACAAGAATATCAATAAACTATAGATATCCTGAAGACAAGCACAGTTGAGCAAAGGAGACAGAATAGCCAACAATGAAACAAATGAATTGTCAAAATTAAAGCTATTTAATAGATTGATGTTTGCTTCACTGATTCGGGACATCTTCATCCTCAAAGCATGAAGTAATCTATCCAAAAGCACAAAGTAGATTGATAGCTTTCTGATCTCTTGGTTCAAGATGATACTGAACAGATGCACATCCTCGCATGTTCTCCTATTCATGAATAAAAATCATTTGTTGTATATATCATGCAAAGCAGATGGCAGACCAACCAAAAAAGGTGCACTATGAAAGTGAAACATTTTCAACGAAGTAAATGAAAAAGTCCAACGTCTATGGAAGCACTTGTTCATAAACTTCAACTCAACTTCATCTGCCGCTCCAAATATGGATTTGTGGAATAACCTTCAATAGAAATAATAAGAACCACTTAAATAGAAAAAACTCATAATTCAGTGGAGTGTCAAACGAAAGCAAGCAGCAGTCAGGCAGTGAAACTCCAATGAAGTCTGGAACAGGACTACAAAAGATCTAGAAGATACATTTGCTACATCCAACAGCCAATGAACCAACCAAACTATTATCACTAATATGGCAAAACTTGCAACTTAATACACCCAACAGAAAAAAGAAACTCGCTAAAAAATAAAAGGATAAATGTAAGCATTGAAAAACTATCTAAATAAGGCAGGAAGAGAGAGTTTAAACTCAAGAGCAAAATCCTATCTTGATACTTCCATGGATCTGAAGCAGAATTTTTAGAAAGTTACCAGGGTTTATCATCATTCCAAGAAATTTCAGTTGGCATTAGATGCGATGACATACTGCTATCAGAGAATAAATATTCTAAATCAAAATATGAGGGGTTATTTCTAAATCAAAGTAGTGAATACAACAATCATTAGAGTTTCATCCTCAACCAAAAACTAAAGTTAGAAACAGAAAAGGATCCCATAGACAATATTTTTTTAAGAATAAATTTAAAATGCCACGCAATAGGGAACGACTATATCACATTGTACAGAGGCACAGAAATACAGTTAAATAATCCAAATCATACACATTAAGAGTGTGCTAACTATCATCCCATCGTGCAAGATGACAAGCTAGATGGGCCACAACCCATGAATAGTTTGTGGTATGTTGCCACATCTGGCAGTGAGCAGTTACCGAACAAAGCATGATACTATATCATGGGATGAAATATATAATATAATATTGACCAAAGGTTGCCACTGTAGGCAAAGAAATAATGGGTTAAGCAAGATTTATTTTTTCTTTGACCATGAACAAACCTGAACTTCTGCAATGCCTATCACATTAATGTTTGATGTGGACCCTTTGACATGCAATGCCGTTACTAAAAAGTTCAGTGCCTGCCATGATCTTAGAACTATGGGGATGTCATCTTCATCAACAAATGGATCACCAGCTGACTACCCTAATAGCTCAAATAATAGTCCACCGGAAACTCTTACGGGAACCTGTCAATAAATAAGAAAGATTAAATTGCTCCACATCGCATTTAGCTAAAAGAAATAATTTCATATTTCCCAATACCAAAAAAAGGGTTTCATAGAAATTCTTTCAATGTCATTTTCATTGATGACTCCCTTTCTGGGTTATGATTCCAGTCTGAGGGGTAGATAAATGCTTTCACATGTCTTAAGAGCAGAAAGCAGCGACTTAAATTTCATGTGACACCCAAAACACTCCAATAATTGTGCCTGTATCCGTGTCTGTCTCAGCTGTGGATGTTTCTTAAATGTAGGTCACAGACATGCTTATAGCTTAAACAAGTAAATGGCAATTTACCTCATATAGAAGGTGCTTCATTCGCTCACTTATCAGCTTACTTTCATCTCGCAAAGCAATACTAATAGCAGGTGCAACCATTGAGCATTGCTCAACCAAGCATTAGTGTTCAGGTGATCTGCAGATACATGACACCACCAAGTTGGACCAACTGTTCTTTCCCAGTAAGGAGCAGCCAAATCCGCGACAGTGAGATCATCCTCTTCATCAGGAAAGTCAACAGACTGCTAGGCCCAGCCAGCATCAATTTGCACTGTCTGGACAAGTTGTGAAATTCTCTCCCAGCCAATTGGTATCCAGTAACTTCTTGGAAGACAATCTTCCCGGCCATTGAAATGCCTTGAATGACAGTCCTCAATACAATTATTTTCATCTAACTTATCCTTAACAGTGACCACAGATAAAATTTTTGAGCATGGTTTTGATTGAACCATCCTCCTGTGGCCTCGAACAAATTCAAAGGCGCAAAAAGTCCATCAGTCCAAGGATTCCCCCCAAGCATGACATCTCTACCGAGGTAATTTTTATGATTCTCTTGCTTCCTTACTCCATCACTCCGTAAGGAAACTGAATGACCATTCGCCACATTACTCATGTTGCTTTTCAACTCTGCAAAGCAACACCAATTGGCAACTTATAAATATGCCAGTCCATCATGTTAATTTAACAATTCCGAATGTATTCTAAACACTTTGCTTCGACTAAAAATGTACCCGCCCAGAATGCCCTTGTCAACTAGAAACCTCGACTGGCACAGTAATTGCTAGTTTCCAGTCATTGCCCTAGAAAATTATGAAAACATAAATACATATTTAATCCCAGAACACAAGAATTAGTTTACCCAATTACACATAAGCGCCATCTCAGAACAGTCAAACGACCCAAGAATGAGCAGACGAAAAACTAAACTAAACTAAACAGTAAACACCTACAACTTAGCACTTGCTAGAATTTAAACAAACTATACTACATACAGCATTACAGTTCATATAACTAAAGAGTAAATGCCCAGTTACCTGAAGAAGGATCCAGATGAGATAAATGAGGATTATCCAACATGCAAAGTCGCAACGGCCGAGATTTAAATAAATACTAAAAGGAAGCGGTGTTTATTTATTTATTTGACTTACGAAAACCCGGAAAAGCCGGAGATAGGTGGAGGATACTGGGTATTGCTGTAACAGCAGCGGCTACCACAAGACTAGCATTCCCAAAATGTTTAGTCTTTATCTTAGTCATGTAATTTTAATTACTTGTTTCAAAAATTTACACCTCATATTTTATGAAACAAAATTTATTGAGAAATGGTGAATAATATTACACGATTTTTTTATTATTAAATTATTTTTATTTAATATATCAAAAAATATACATAAATTTTTTCAAAAATAATTCTATTAATAAATTTAGCCTGTCTTATAATTAGTTACATTTGAGATTAAAAATTAAATATTCAAATAAAATTATACCTATTTTTTTTTATCTCTATCAAATATACGATACATCAAAAATTTCTTTATAAAATAATAAAACTCAATCATAAATGCAGTATCGATTAAAGACGATTTCAATAAGTAATTAGCGATAAGTATTTGAAGTGCGAGAAATCTTATTTATGTACAAATTTGTATTTCAAATGTAATTTGTATATAAAATGTAATAAATTTTATTTATATTTTGTTAATACATTTGTAATTTTAAAATTAAATTTGAACCAATTTTTATGTACTCGATATATTCATTTTATATTTGATTTGAGAAATTTTTGAACAAAATTTATAGTAGAATTTATGAAAATTGTGACAAACAATATACTCTTGACAAATTTTATTAAAAGAGTAAGTGTTAAAATTATAATTCTTAACATATAAAACGAGTTAAATATTTCAATTATCTCTCTTAATAAAATTTTTTTATTTTAAATTAAAAATAATAAAATAAAAGTCGGGAGTATATTCATTTAAAAAATATTTTTAATAAAGATTTAAAAAATAGATTGGACTATAATTTATAAGTCAACCTAAAATTAAGCCATAACGAAAAATAACCAAAGCTTATAAATGAACTAACACCCTCCCACCCCTCCCTTTTTTTTTTTTTTTTTTGTTTTGTTTTGTGTGTTGAACATGTTTTAATGCTGTTTATTTCATGATGCGACAGAGCAAAACTTTTAAAAGTTATTCTTCAATTATGGGATTTGGCCTTTTCTAATTAATTGGATCTATCTCTTCAATCGTTCAGCAGTACCCTCCCAAGCAAATTGTAGGACCAATAGTCAATGCAACATAGTCCGAAGGTCAAACTTACAAACCCAACAGGTCAAATACCAAATTGACCAACGTTGACGACCCTGGTCTAGATATGCCGAACACACTCCAATCCTATTTTCCAAATTTTACTTGACCAATACCGTACTCTGACTAGAAACGACACCGCCGCAAGAACTCCTAAATCTTTATATTGCGCTCGGACAACAAACAAACACGACCCCAACAAGCTACCCTTTATTCTCGCGTCTTCATCCGTCAAAAATATCTCCGTGGACATCGACGGTGTACAACGCTTTGATTTGATAACCGTGACAGATTTTAAATGACAGAAGGTGAAAATAGTAAGACTCAGCGTTCAGCCCCACTAGATTTTTACTCGCGCGTATTTGTTTTGCTCGCTCGCTTTGCGTTGCTTTGCTTTGCTTGCTTCTTTGATTGATCTGCTAATCCGAAAGAGCAGCAAAGGGGGAAGCGAACAAGCGAGCCGCAAGAGAGACGGACAGAGAATAGAGTTAGCATGGGGAATGACAGTGAGAGCAATAGTAATGCGACGGGCGAAGCGCCGGAGATGCCGGCGGAGGTTAAGCTGATAGTGCAGCATTTGAAGGAGATAGTCGATAATAACTTCACGGATAGCGAGATCTATGCCGTTCTAACGGAGTGTAACATGGACCCTAACGAAGCCGTTCAACAACTCCTCTCTCAAGGTCTTTCTTTGTTTATTTGCATTTCTTTAATTTTCTTTCAATATAGAAAAATGTTTTCAGAAAAACTACGAGGCAACAAAGGTAATGAACGTGAAAAGAAACGAATTCTCTTTGCCTTTTCTACTGCATTTTGTTTGGTTGCCGAGAAAACTTACTCTAAGCGTTCTTCTTTCTGTTTTAGATTTTGAAATTACGTAGTATATTTTTCTGTGTCCGTTCTTTATTTGTTTTTTTTTTTTAATTTTGTGTATAAGGTGTGTCTTCTTCTATTAACGAAATATTTTCAAATACAATTTAATTAATCTTTTTATGAATGATTTAATGCAGTTAATTTTGTGCATTTGTTTAGCTATATTAGCTTGTTCATCTTGTTTCACGAAAAAAAATCGTTCTTATATTTTTCGTCAAATTTTGTTAATTGTCTTGATTTCATGAATCTGAAGATGTAGTCATTATTATATACCAAATTGTAAATTGTGTAGATTCGTTTAAGCCAGTGAAGAACAAACGTGATAGAAGAAAAAAGGTAATTTATTGGCAACATGCTTAGTTTAATTTCACTTGTGTAGGTTTTTGGCTTTCTGTTCATTCTTTTTATGATTTAACGTGGAGAAAATTGTTTCACGGCTCTGTTTTCTTTGTTCCCTCGTATTTTATATTTTAAATTGATTTTGTCAGATGAAGGACACAAAAGAATCAAGGGCTCAATGTAACAGTGGAACTGCTAATTGTGGATTTACATTTGGTAGAGAACATGCTGCTGGACAAACTGGTTCAGAAAACAACTATAACGGTGCATTCTTCTTGCCGTTCAGTGTCAAAATCTTGAATGATGCATGCAACAATATTGCATATTCTTGCTGTGTGAACTAGTGTTTCTCGTTGCAGAACTTCGTAAGAATGCATACAAGAGAGAGATGGTTTCTGCCACTCCATCAATATCTGCACAGTCCTCTTATACAGGAAAGGTTGTAAATGAGCCGCCTTCAGCTCACAGGTTAGTTCTAAAAGGATGTATATCATGTGATAGGAAAGATATTCAATTAGGTTTTTGTATCAAACCCTTCCTTGGTAATGAAGCGAGTGTCTAGTTTCTAAATTGAGAGTAATTTTAGTTAGGAAGCCTTTTGGGTGGAATAACATTAGGAATTTTACCAGTACTTTAATTCTGACTGTTATTGTTATTTTCCCATTGCTCATCCTTTGCATGTCTAATATCCTATTTAAGACTTCTGATTCTGGACTTTTATTCCATGCCATCCATAGACCTCATGTTTGTATAGCCTGAAATTCTTTATGACAAGGTTTTTGAAAGATGCTACACAGTCATGTGCACTAACATTTCATTTGCTTTTTTCTGTGCCACAGGTTTCTTCTAAGACTCCCTAATTCATAACAAGTTTTATCTGACAGATCATGTTGTGATTTTGCTGCATGTATTTATTAACTCTAAAGCATATTGGCTGCTTAAAAATTGGAAGATTGATATGTTGTAATAACATGGTTTTGGGTGGCAGAAAAGTGACATATTTAACTGCAGTTGGATAACTTCCTATCTCATGAGTATTTAAATGTCTTGGTGCTTCTGAAAAGCAGTTAAAGCCTTTCAAGTTTGAAACCTGGATAAATTCCTTGTCGGTGATTTTGGGAGCAAGAATCATATTTTGTCCTGCAAATATGCTGTTGCTATCGTGGGTTACATAATTTTACTATGATAAGCTGTATTTTGTTAAGAGTAATTAGAATTGATCACTTTGTTGTTTAGGAAATTGACCATTTTATGCTCCTATTCTGTTGGAGTAACAAAAGAAAAGATTCAGGATCAACTTGGACTTCTATGTATCTGAACAGGCATATTATATTTGTCACAATGTTATCGTCAGTCTTTCTAGTATTTACTATATGCAAGCAATTGATGCAATATACCAGCATTTTAACTCTGTTTTGTCTTGTTTTCTGATCAAATGTCTGTTCATATTATTTAATTGCTTCAAAATTCTTTTGCAGCGAATTTTTGAATGTTGATAATAGAAGACAGTCAATAGGAACAGGTGATATTATGTTTCCATCTATGCAATCATCTCTAGGACTTCAGCCTGCATGGCCAGGGGTTTCTAGAGGCCATGTTTCTACAGCTAATATTGCGAAAGGAGGTGGACCTGAGAACAAAGGCTCACAAATGTCAAGTGAAATATCTTGCACAAGTCAATCTGCAGTCTTACCAAACTCATCTTGTCATCACAATAGAATTTCTCCACAAGATTTGTCATCTCCAGAGTCAGAACTGCATCAAGACTCGTACTCTTCACAACCTTCTAGTTTTTCAGAGATGATTCATGGCCCTGGCATGACTGATGGTCAGCACAATTTGGGTAATGAAGGAAATGTGATTGAGCATATAGCTGCAGTCACTGGATCATTGGTCACCGATGCCATCTCTGCTGCCTCTGATGCTGAGGTGTACTCTAATCATACTTGCTTATATAGTGATAGTGCTGAATTTTCTAGGTACTCCCATTCAGATGATGTCCAAATACCAGGCAGGGATTTTGACGGACAGAATCAAATTTCTGATGAAAAGGAGTCTGCTTCAGCATCTAGTAGACAGACTTTTGCAAACCGTGCTGGAAGAGCATCAGATGATGACTTACTTAAGGCTACAAGCTCCTTTGATTCTTATGGACACGTGTCAAAGCATCAGGAAGGTGATTATTTATGTTCTCAGATTGAAGTTATTTTGTTATTTGTCTGCATCATATAATTCTATCGAAAACTATTGCAGTACTAATTGTGATGCCATAACAATAACCTAGACTATATTGTCCATTTTAGAATGCTAATTTTTTTTATATGTATTTATATTCTCATATTGTTAGATTATTTTCAATTGATTATTCTGTCAGTTCATCCAGTCCCTTGATTTGAATTTCTTATTAACCATTTGCTACTATATTGCCACAACAAGTGTAAGGTTATTGACGCTCCCTCCATGGACTCTTACTGTAAGGAAGACAGGACTACTGGATCTTTGATTCAGAGCCAATATATTGAAAAGATGACATAAAAGATAGACATTCATGCTTTACTTTGGATAAGGATTTATGTTTAAACAAGAAAAGAATTCCTTGATGTGCTAGCTTTATATTTGCTCATACTATAACCAGTTCCCATTGAGCTGTAGATGCAATTTGTTATCCTTGTCCTTGTAGGTGAAAATAGTTTAGATTGGTCTTGATATCCGAGTACGATAAAATTGAAAAAGAAGTTGATAGAAGTTTTCTCTTTAGTTGTTGAGCAATTATATGCACATACTTTCATGTGTTTAAGAGATCTTTGCCCATTTTAGTATTTGTTGGCCTTCAATTAACTTGAAAGGCAAAAGGCTGAAGGATCGAGATATATCTTGGTCAAATGACCTATCTTTCTGCCTTTGACAATCAAAGAATAGAGAAAGCATGGGAGAAATGTGTTTGGTTTTCGACTTTCTTGAAAAAGCTACAGGAAGGGGAACATACTCCTGGAACAATAAAAATGGAAACTTGGTTACATGTCATCAACTATGATTATTGTTTGTTGCCGTTTCAGGTAATTAGTGAAATCTTTTTTTGTGTCAAATGTATGAAACCTTATGCTCCCAAATAAAATCAAATTCTTAGTGATATTTAATATAGACTGCATAAAGTTCTATTAAGTTGACCTAGGAATTATGCTTTATTAAATTTAGCTTCCATCGGACCTGCCAAATTAACCTTTCTAACAAGTATGCTTTGTCAATTTAATTGCAAATCAATTTGAAGTCAGACTCTGTCAATAAAATTTAATCCAATTTGAACCTGTTTTTTGGATACTTTGCTGTTTAAATTTGCAATAAGTTTTGGGCATGTGTTATTATCTCTTGGGGAGTGTTTTCAGTCTTTTTCTTATCATATATATTATTATGTTTGAGTTAAATGACAACATATGATAGTTGTATTATATTTTCTGGTAAAATGATCCTGTTCATACCAAACAGTTAATTCAAACTGAGTGGCACATGTTTGAGTAATGCTATTGTGCAGGGAGAAGTTTTTTGATCTTCCTTTCATGCAATTCTTAATTTTTGGGATTTCGATTTTTCCTTAAATTTCAGGAATAGGGAATTTGGCATATTTATCTTTCCCACACAGTTCTGCATCTTTAAATGATGATGTCATATCCATGTTATCAGCCATGGCAAATTTGCAGCAACTAGATATAGGGAAAGAGGAGCCAGTAATGCCTCCAACAGATGGCCACAGTGCAGTGGGGCTTCCTAATCATTTGCAAGCATTTGCTGCTGATTGCTCACATTTGAGTTTTGGTACCTATAAATCTGGAGTTGCTTCTGCATCTCCCATGGCAGTGGCATCTAATCCAACGGAAAGCAATTTGGAGATCTCTGCAGCAGATGGTTCATCTGCTGTGCACTCTCACTGCAGGCATGAATAATTTTGCTCAGTTCCCATACATATTTTTTTGGTGATATTGTTTCATAAGATCCTTTTCCTTTCTGCACAGAAATTCAGAAGATTGTGATGATGATCATCGTGGTTTCACGTATGATACTGAGAGAGTACCTACAGATGCTAGGAATTATGACCCAACTGTATCTTCACAGTCAGAGATGATGAAGCAAGACCTTTCTGAAACAACACGTGGGCATCAATATGTTTCCCCTTTGTCAGTACCAGATTCGAGCATCGAGAATATTCAACAATCCGGTTCTAACTTCCCTTTTGCGGTAGACCTAAATGCAAGGAATTTTTCTTCTCTAGCAAGTGAAACGGTAATAACATTGCAATTTCATTAAGTTACTTCTTCATTGATTCTATGATTTTAGTGGCCTTTATTTAAATAAGGGTATATTGAGACTCCTATTTTGTTAATGATGGCCAGTTGCCTATGTCCTATGACAAACTTTGTTTGGTGGGATTGCTATCGTTTTCTTTCTTATTTTTCTGCGCAGAACATTTAATTTCAAATTAGATTAACATTCTGGGACTGCTGGGTCATTTGTTGTAAGTGACATAGCGAAAATGCTCTTTCAATTTGCATTTGTTTTTGACAGTTCAAGGTGGCTGGATTCCCTGTTCTATCTTAGTCATGGTAATAAGTTGCTCTACCTTACCCAAAGTATATGGTCAATTCCATTACATGGAATTAAGCCAACTATAGTTTGATGACACATCATAACAAATATATTAATGTTTAACGCCAATTCAAGGTCACAAAGCTAGATATTTCTTATTTCATTAAAATATCATGGTCTCAAATTTAAATATTCTTTACTTTTTTCTGTGTCCTAATTTAACAACTTACTTGCATGCACCTATTCTTTGTATTGGACATTAATATTGTTGCCGTCAAACTTAACTACCATTGAACTAAAATTCACAGCCACCATAGCTTTTAGTAGATGACTCATGACTCGTGACCAACTCCTCTATTGATAAACTATATGCTATTATTGTGTCACTATTGCAATCACTTGTTTTTTTTCCCCTTCCTTGCCTTCTTTTCTATTGGCTGTTTATGGCATGCTTTCCTATTTTTGCAATCAATTGTTTATTTACAGCTGTGTCAACTTTATTTTTTCTTACTTCAAACTTGTATGACATGTTTAGAGTGTTGGTACTCATGCTCTGTGTTATCTCACAGCATCCGGAATCTACACCAAGTGATTTATTGGCATTGCATCGTCAGTCCTTGAGAATGACAGATCCTTCACCATTTTTTGCCATGCAATTGGTGCCCTCAGGAAACGCCTCTGCAGTCTCCTCTATAGACAATAATACTGTTCCCATGCCAGAGGTTCGCATTAGAATGGTCTAGTCTTAATAAGCATGGTGACCTTAACTTTAACTTCATTTTTTGATGTTTTTTTTTTTCAATTTGAATCTTGAAAAGGTGAAATGTTGAATATAGATCTAGACCATAATAACCATATCATCTTTTGCTCATGATTATAAAATAGAAGATTGGCCATGAAAATTGGAATTAAGGTTTTGGATGATATAATTATGTTTCTTAAGGTGATAGTCTTCTGCTAATGGATAATGTTGAATTTTCCAATTTGTAGATCTGAGATGAGACATAACTCTTCTTCTTCCTTAAAGCCAGTACCTTGATTTCAATGTCATCCATTCCTCATGACATTTTGATGTTCACTATCTTGAGCTTGGCCCATCTTTTTCTGAATAGACCTGCAGAGAGTAGACTTCAAAAATCATTAGTGTATTTATGAAATTGTATTTGTGCAGGTTTCAAATTCTGGCTCCCCTTTACCTCGGCTATCTCCACATATGCTTCCTGGTTCCAATCTTTCCAGCAGAACTGTACTTCCCCAGTGCCAGCCAGTGCATTCTCACTCTCAACCTACACTTCCTGTTGGCGATTTGGCCAATATGATTGTTTATCCTTCGATGGCGCAGAGCCAAGCATATGTTCCATCTGCGTTGCAGCAAGTATATGCAGAGAGTAGGTTCCATGATTCTCTGGCACGTAGGAACTACAATCTTTTGCAGCACAGAAACAGTGCCACTATGGGTGGCTTGCCTCTGTCCTATTATAGCCCTTCTGCCTATGGAAATTTTGTTGGGAGTGCCGCAGAGATTCCTGAAAGCTTTCCCCGTAACCCACACACCTCCCATATGGGCCGTGCAGTTGGTTATGATGGTCTGCACTCTCGCTATCAACGGGTAAAAGAAATAACTAACTGTTTCCCTCTTTTATATGTACTTGTTGTGATAATGGTAGTCATGGGTGTGCTCTATCGAAATGCATAATTTTAGACATTTGAAGGGACTTAATCTTAAGATCCAGATAATGGTTTTTCTTTTTCTTTAAATTTAGCGTCACAGTAATTTTGTGCTCGACTTTTCTTATCCTTTTAACTCTTGTCTCCTCTCTGCAATATTTTCTTTTCCCATGGTACCAGAATAATCGCTCTTCTACTCGGGATTCTGGAGTTGGTCCACAGACGATGTCAATGCCTTCTGATGTTGCATATTACAGCATGCTTGGACAAAATCAGCATCGTGCAGGATATCAACAAGATCAGCAGGCTTCGCAGCATTATGAATCTCTAGGGTACCCAAATACATATCTTTCTGGAAGGATCACAAGACCATCAAGAGGAGGACCTTGGTGATTTTATTCTGACAGGTTCTTAAGGCATTGCATCTCAGCAATTGCACCAGATGTGGCTGCACAGCTACTAACAATCCTCAATTTTCCTTCAGGAAAGTGGCAGGTTAAGGTGTTGTTAGAGTTAGGATGATTGTGTTGAATTTTTGAGTGTTGCGATGTCCAACTGTACATACCTCTAGTAGAGAAATCGACTGGTTCTGCTCTCTGCCTCAACATTGTATTTCATGCAATTTCGTGTTGGGGTATACTTTCTGATTTTTAGAGGTAGCCCTGCTTATTCAATTTTCATATAATGCGGAGAAAAGCTGTTTGATATTATAGTTCCACAAAAGAGCCAGACACCAAAGCTGATCTAGCTTACCTAATTGCGGGCTCATAACTATGTCACTATAACTTTTCTTATGTGGGAAAAACGAAAAATTATGGTAATTGAATTCTATCTTCTGTTTGATGGTTTAAAATCTAGGCATTGCAACTGCAGGAATGTGAGCCTTTTCTATCATAAACTATAGGGACGTAATGCAGGGATTAGAAGTTTAATATCCATTGATAAATTTAGCAGAGTATTTATGTGATATCTGATGGAAAAGGCAATTGACATGAATGGTCAGTTGGAAGGTAGGCTGTGAATCATTAATTAGAAGTTTGGTCTCACTTAACCGTCTCCTAATTCCCCATCATTCTTTTCGGTTCCCATAATATATTTATTGGTAAAAAAACACTACTTAAACTCATCCTGTGCACAATTTCTGTGAAGGTCATGTCCTTTTGATCAAAGAAATTGAACTTGCAAGCATGGGCAGAAGCACGGATCTGACTGTACCTTCAGTTGTGGCCAAAGCTGCTGTTGATCGAAACCAAGAACCAGATAAAGGTAGTCACCAGCGACCAGGTATTAATGCTGTACTTATGGCTCCCAGAATAGCCAAGGCGGTGCCACCAGTTTCTGCAGCTGACGGGGAGACCATGAGGCGGCGTCGTGGCAGGCCAGCTGGCTCAAAGAACAAGCCGAAGCCACCCATCATCATCACCCGAGACAGTGCCAATGCTCTTCGGGCGCATGCAATGGAGGTGAGCTCAGGCTGTGATGTGAGTGAGAGCTTAGCAAACTTTGCCAGAAGGAAGCAACGTGGTATATGCATACTAAGCGGAAGTGGTTGTGTAACAAACGTCACATTGCGCCAGCCAGCTTCATCCGAGGCAATTGTGACCCTTCGTGGCCGATTTGACATTCTATCACTCCTCGGGTCAATCCTGCCTCCGCCAGCTCCCCCGGGAATTACAGGACTAACAATTTTCTTGGCAGGAGCTCAGGGACAGGTCGTGGGTGGGGTTGTGGTTGGGGCACTGATTGCTTCCGGCCCTGTTGTGATCATGGTTGCATCTTTCATGAACGCTACTTTTGATCGTCTTCCATTAGACAATGATGAAGTTGCTGCAGCCATGCAGAACCGGCATTACCAAAATGGTCGACACCCCCACCTTGATATCTCGGATTTATACGGGATGCCGCCGCAGAACTTGCTTACTGATGGTACCATGGCACCTCCAGAGATTTACTCTTGGGCACTAGGGAAGACCATGCCAAAAACCTAATTAACATTGTTAGCACCAACGCCTTTGGGCCAATGTTGTTTCATCTCTCTTTACTACTGTTAAGCTTCCATTAAGCATTGCTTATTATTTTTGTTACTGTAACTTCCGTTGAATAGATTATATGTAACAAGTCCATACCGCAGATGTTTCCTTGGAATTCGGATTTACAAAAGCTACAGAATTTCTATTTATGATCGCATTTCTTGTAATTCCATTCCAAGTTATTCAATAGAAGGTAAATCTCTTAGGCTTTCGGGTGCAATCTTCCACCAGCTACTAATTCATGAACTTGCCCATGAATTTCTATCAAACTACTCCCTGGTTCTATCTGTATCTTCTTTAGTCTCTCCATTGCTTCCTCAAACTGATGGGAAGCAGCATAAAAATTAGACATAAACACATAACTGCAGCCTTCATTTTCATCCAAATCAATTGTACAGTTTGCTGCTCGTTTAGCCATCTTGATGTCTCCAAGCTTTCTACGAGCTGAGAGCAAAGGCCCCGTATAATAGCATTTGGGTCTGAAGGCATATTTCTTATTAGTTGTGCCTCTTCAAGTAGTCCAGCTCTGCCTAGCACATCAACCAGACAACTATAATGTTTTATGGATGGCTTAATCTTGTATGTTTCCGCCATTAATGTGCAATCCTTGCTTTATTTGCCACGCCTGAGTGATTACAAGCTGTTAGTCAACGATGAAACAAATTTAATCGGGTTTATGATTCAAAGATTCAAGCTTGCAGAACAACAGTATTGCCTCACTCTCATAACCATTCATAATAGCTAGGCCTAAAATCATGGAATTGCAACATGATAATCCTTTCTTGGTGACATTCTTAAGCACTTGAATAGATTTTCAGGATCACCACACTTCAATACATGTCAATAATTGCAGTAGAAACTATTCAACTGAAAGCAATTCTTCCTTAAAAATATATGAATCCATTCCCCTTGTCTAATTGCTCCTAATTTAGCACAAGCATTTAACAAGTTCCCCCCAGTAAACACACTAGGCTTAATATTCTGCTCCTGTATTTCGCAAAAAAACCTCCTATGATTCCTTAACTTGCCATTCCTGACATACCCACTGATCATAGAATTTCAAGAAACTGTATTTCTCGACACCATTTTATCAAACAACCTTCTAGACTCATCGATTTCTCCAGATTTTGCCAGGCCTATAATCATTGAATTCCAAGCAACAATATCAAATTCCAGTTCTTCATCGAACATACTTCTTGCTTCACTCAAAAATCCACACTTCGTATATATGTAAATGATAAGGTTATGTATAAACTGATCACATTCAAGACCTTGTTTTTAACTATGCCATGAAGCTGAGCTCCATCTCGGGCTAAACGAAGTTCAACAAATGCCTTAAAAACTGAAGGATAAGTCAACCTTTGTGGCTGTAAACATGAATTAACCAACATATCAATGAAAAGAAATATTGCATTTTGAGTAGTTGAACTCTGAGAGAAGCGTCGAAATATATTGTTCCAAATAAAGAGATTTGGGTTCTGGATTTGTGTAAAGAATAAGCACAGTTCATGTTGCCGGCTGGAGAACTGCAGAAAGCCAAGACACGGCTGGCGGCAATGTGTTCTTTGACCAGGCCAATTTTAATGAGATGGGCATGGATTTTTTGCAGGTCTCCCGTGGATGTACAGAAGACAGATGGCAACAGCAGTTTGTAATGATGTAGCCTAACTAACATGTCTATTTTGACACAATTCATAATGAACAAGCAAAATACTTGTAAGATACATCTCCAAACTCTACTTAAACGATCTGAAATTTTATAAATAATAATTAATTTTTTTATAGACTATTTGCAACAATAACATTCTATGAATTGCGGTTATTACCATAAATTCGTGACAAAAAGAATAAAGCTCATATTCTTCCTTCTTTATCTTTTCATTTGGTTTTTCTACAACCAAAACCAGAATCTAAATACTTTGAATGTTGCAAGAAAAAGAGTTTAAAATGCTTGCCACTCTTTAGATTCCTTGGTGATGAATCGTTAATGTTAAGTTTGCAAAAGGAGAGTTCATCTTTTGCCTAAGTGAGATGAGATGAGAGTCACATGCATATGTGCTTTTGTTGTTGTACCCCCTTGCTCCAAGACACTTTAAATTTTATTATTTACTTATGGGGATATGATTTCTTAATTAACCATAAAAGATTTTTTATCTCTCGTCAATCACTAATTAATTTTGAGTTGAGATTATGCTAGAAGAAAATTGACGTGTGATTATATTTCATTCTTTAAAAAAAAAAAGTCCTTAAAATTTAGTATATTTTTTCAAAAATTAAATAAATTGGAATAACGCTATTAATTAAATTATTATTCTAACAGAATAGATTAAACACTTTATTTTCATAATTTTTTTTTTTTTTTGAGATGAGCATCATGTAAATTATATTGTTGATTAGTGAGAATTGCTCTTTTAGTAAACAATGTAAAGAAATTTACTTCATAAAATGATTAGAATATGAACAAGTCATTTGTCAAAAGTGATTTTAGGATTATGTAGACATATCAAAGATTTGCTCACAAGAAAAGTTGAATCTTGTAAAAGATACGAGGAAATTATTAACATAGAACAATTATTGGACTTAGAAAATTGTATACTTTGTAGTCTCTATCAAATACATTCTCAATAGACAAATATATAATAAAGCGGTGGCATGGCAACAATCAAGCAAGAACTACCTTTAGTTTGTAACTTAAAAAATTTAGATGGGGTCTAGGATTATATTAAAATGTATAGGTATCCAATTGGTCAAAAGTGCACCTTCATGATAGAATTTTGGACGGTCCACTTTCAAAGCACCTTCATAATGTATAGGTATCCAATCAAGCTAATGCTTTGGTTTTATCATTTAATTTAATTATATAAGTGATCACCCAAGACTAATAGTTTCAATGCTCACAATTAATTTGGATATTAATAATCAAATTATCTTTTTAAAATTATTTTTGAATGTTGTATATTATTTATTTTATTTTATTTTATAACATTTAAATGGAAAATAATGAGGTAGGACATGAATTTGTTATCTTAATTGGAGAATAAACTTAAAACCCTATATTAGATACCACTATTGGCGATTAGTGAGGAAGTCGTTGAGGACATGTTTTTGCTTAAGAATAAGATGAAGTGAGTTGAGAACATGTACATGAATTAGCTTTTTAAGTTGGGATTGATGCTTGTGCTCATTCCTCACCATTCTTTAATTCCATATATATAGAGAGAGAGAATCATTATCTTCTCTTCTACATTTTGATTTCGAAGTGCAAAATTTGACAAGATTGTTTCACAAAGTAGAATAAAGAATTAGGAAAAGAGATTGCCCACTTAGTTAGTGTTAAAGTCACAGTCACACAACCATCCAACCAAAAAAAGAAAAAAGAAAAAAGAAAAAAGATTAACCCAATCACCTTAGAAAACAAATACACCCAAATAAAAAAGAAAGATTAGTACTTGATTGCCACATTCTAGTGTAGTCTTTAAATATGCTTTCATTCTTTCCTTTCCTTTCCTTTCCTTTCCTTTCCTTCTAATTCTCTTCCTTTGATTTTTTTGTGTGGGTAACTGGTGAATATGTGGACAGAGAATTACAATTTAATTTAGTGTTACAAAACAGCAAAAGGAAGAAGAATAAAGAAAAGAGAGGCAAAATGAACACATCAGCACCATCATTACAATCATCACTTACCAGTTCCACATACCAAACCTAAATTCCATAACAATTCTCTCTTTTACTTGTTTTTCAATCTTTTCCCTCCTTTTTGCACACGCCTTCTCTTCTCTTCTCTTCTCTTCTCTTCTCTTCTCCTCTCTTGCTTGCACCTTCCCACCCTCCATGTTTCCTAATTTCTCTCTATATATATTACTCTATTGTTTTTCTTTCAAATTGGATTTCAATAAATGACAAACCATTCCAAAGTCTTCTTCTTTGCCCAACACAATTCATATCTTCCTCTTGTTTATGGTACCTTGCCTTCTCTCTTACTTTCTTTTGAACTTGAGAGCCAGTAGAACAAGATCGAAGCAGGAGGAATAAGAACCTGCAAACAGAAGCTTTCATGGTCTGCACACATGGGTGGGGGAGCAGTTTTCATTCCAATATTATTCCTACTATGTTGTCTGATCTTCCTTTGTTCAGGTTACTCTTGCTGCTGCTCAATCTGAATTTTGTGTTATATTTCTGTAAATTTGCCATATGTGAGTGTCGAGAGAATGACCTTGAAAGAAAACCCAGTTCTTTGAAAAATGAACAGGAAGCTGGTTAATTAACCAGCTGTCAGAATTTGGTCATTTTTCAGATAAAGTGTCTTATTCTCTGATTCAAAGTCCGATCACTTTACATGTCGGAGATAGAATTTTGATTGCTTTCCCATGTGGGTATTGTTCTCTTTTTCAAACTAAATTGACGCTTCTTTATCCAAACACAATTCTATTCATATTACCAAATTTTTTGTTTTATTTTGTTTAACAACTAGTGCCAGTTCTATTAACTACTAGTTTTTCAAATTTTTAATGATGCTTATTGTTTCAGTTTTAACCTTTTCTCTTTGTTCTTTTTGTCCTTAATTATTGCATATGACCTGTTATCCTACATAATCCCACATTTTAATTAAATGCATGCTTTATTGTCTTCTTCTTGAACTTGAAGTTGTTCCCTCGGCCAGGCAGCATAATTGAGTACAACCCCTTGGCAAAAAGATATATAGAAGACCATCAATGTGTGGTTGATATTGAATTTTGAATTCTTTGAAAAAGATCTTGATTTCATAGCATTTTTTTTTTCTTCCATCTAATGAATTTGGATATTATTTTAAATTACATGTTAATTAATTCGATTTTTTTTTTTTTTTGAAAAAAAATATGGATCAAAAGCCCACTACCCATTAGACACACTCTTTTTCTTTTTTTCTTTTTTTTTTCCCCCTTGATACATTATGGATAATACAAGAATGGAATCTGACTTTTTTCCATTGATTTCAAATTTAGGTTCAAGTCTCACAAGGACAAAATTAGGAACAGAAAACATTACACAATCAGAAATTGGTGAAAAACAACTACCATTAACTTCTTCTATTTCTATATCCGCTACTGAAAGAGACATTACCACACCAATAACCACAGTTCCTATCATAACTCCTACTACTCCCACTTCATCAACTCCAATTATGAACCCCACTTCAACCCCGGAAACAAGATCACCGGCAACTATGAATCCGAGTTTATCTCCGACCACCACAACAACCCCAGTATCTGCCGGAGCAAGCTGGTGTGTTGCTAGCCAAAGTGCATCACATACTGCGTTACAAGTTGCCTTGGACTATGCCTGTGGCTATGGAGGTGCTGATTGCTCGGCAATTCAGTCTGGTGGAAGTTGTTACAGTCCCAACACACTTCGTGACCATGCTTCTTATGCATTCAATGAATATTATCAGAAGAATCCGATTCCAAGTAGCTGCAATTTTGGGGGAACTGCTGTTACTACAAGTACTGACCCTAGTGAGTAACTTCATTTTTCCTTTTGTACGAAGCTTTTTATGCGTCATGAACATTCTTACTTATCTTCGCCATGAATTCAGGTACTGGAACATGTCAGTATCCATCGACCAGGTAAACTTCCAGCACCATTTTTCTTTTCATTTATTTCTTATACACCATTACTGGATAAAAAGATTCTTACGAGTCTTAGAAATTCTTGCAGCACGAGTTCATCAATCTTAAACACAACGAATTCTAACGGCGCAACAGTTTATGGTGCTGTTCCTACTCCTCCCAGCCCCAATACATCCGCAGCAGCTACCAAACTCAGCCGCATGCCCGTTTACTTTCTTGTGCTAGGTTTCCTGATGTTGCAACTGGTCAATGTACATGGAAGCTGCAATCACATTTTTTGATTGAATTGAACTTCCAGTTTGAAGGGGTCTTAAGTTTTGGGAGTTAATTAGTTTTATATTTGGTATGTAAATGGGTTAGGGAGTTAGGGATGGAGAGATACCAAAAAGGCAAAGACACAGCAAAATCTTGAGTTTTGTAATGGTAGCTAGGAATCATAGTTAATTTTCTTGTTTGTTATGTAGAACAATTGTTCTTGTTTGGAAGAGAAACTCATTCATCTCTTCTCTTCTCTTCTCTTCTCTTTGAATTGATCAAATTATAAAACAGGAAATGTTTCCTCTCTTAAGTCCTTTTCCTTTCCTTTCCAGGATATGAATATGAAACAATTTTTAGTTGAAAATTCCCATAAAAAAATCGTACGCTTTGGTGGTGAACTCCAATATCAAGTGTTCCTATCCAACACCGAACTACTACTATTAGCACCCCTCTATATTCTGACGGCACACCTCTTTTTAAGATAACGGCAACATGGGTGAATTTAGACATAGAAGGAGTCTTCTTAGAATCGCTCTCGTATGTGCTCCTAAATTCGAGGAAGCCCCATCTCCTCCCTTGCTTCAAAGGAATTTCATCATTTATTTTTAATGGTAATTAACGAATACTCTTCTTAAAATTTGTCAAAATACCAAATAAATAAAGTCATGTGAAAATCAAAGATATCTTCATTAACTATAATAAAATTATATTTTTTAATAAATGTTATTATCTTCAAAATAAATATTTGTAATTTTCACGTATAACTCTTTCTGTTTATTATTATAGCAAATTTCAAAAGAAATAATTATTAATTAATTTTTTTTATCATTCTTTTTTATAAAATAAAAATTAAACTAAAAATAATAGTTTTATTTGATATTTTTAGAATTTAAGAGTGTGTTCGAAATTATTTTCTAAAAATTATATTCTAAAATTACAAAATATAAAATAAATTTGATAAAAAAAATATTTTAAAAATTGAATTTTTATGCTTATATTTACTGAATATCATGTAATAATTAATATTCTTAGTATATAAATTGATATAATTTTAAATACACCAAACAAAATAAAATGCTATTGTACAACTCTATAATCTAATTAATGATACATTATTTTTAATGGTCAAAATGTATCAACAACAAATCCTAAAAAATAATTTCTATATTACTTTTTAAATAAAAAAATAAAAATTTATCTTCTACCTTATAAAAAATACGAAAAAAAATCACCATTTTTTTGGATCATTTTTTAAAAACAATAACTACAAAATAAAAATACAAATTAAACAAGTATTTTGTCATTTATTATACAAGAAAAATAAAAACTACTTCTAAAAAATATTATGCACCGTATACTTGACTAATGTATGTCATAAAAATAATATTTCGTCGTATATATTTATAAAAGAGTAAAATTATACACATTCTTAAAGTTTAGTCAAATATAAACTTTATTTAATTGCTTTTAATAGTAACTCACACTAATTGGGTTTGTTAATAACTTATATTAGCTTAAAAGATTGCAAGAGTTTTCTTTTTTTTTTTTGGATTTAATCTATTAATTACATGCATTTGTTTGAAAATTGATAGAATGGTGTATGAATAACCCTTTGTCTTTGTAAACTACAGGTGTTAAGTGTAATAATTGAGAGTTGGATCTCACCACGTATTAATTCCACTAGGAAAGACAGCTGATATTATCCAGAGCGGAACTGTGAAGTAATGCCAACGGATAATCCATACATTGCCCTACCATGTAACGCAAGGAATGTGCAATGATGAGCCACCATGTGCTTTTGTCTTGTGCTTATGTATTTATAATCAATCAATCGATCGATCGATACTTATCCCGTAGAGACAGATTTAATTTCCGTATGTCTTTATAATCAATCAATCAACTTGGCTGTTATCATCTTATCCCGCCGGGATAGATTTAATTTCCTTTCGCAAATACAGTCGCCATGCAAATGGTAGAGAAGTGTAGTTATAGCAAGCCTGTAAGATTATTTAATTAATAATTATTAATAATAGTTAAAAAATAAATAAAAATTTTTAATATTTAATTAATATAATAAAAAATTTTATAAAATTATTTATTAATTTTTTACTTATTATTAATAAATATATTTTTTATTAAATATTATTATTACAGGGTCGATAATATTTACACAATAAAATCGTACCGTTTAAAATTTTTTTTCTCTAATTATGCACTAATTTCTCATTAATGTTATGGTTAGAAATGGAAGCCAGGATTTTAACACCGCAATCCGAATAATTTGCACACGCCAATAAGCTCTAGTTCTTCCCATTTGCCACCACTCATGTTATTTTTGCTTTTATTATTATGCCTTCTGATATCTGGACCATTAATATTTCTTCCTTACTCCAGTTGCTTTATCTGTATACATCCTTTATGGACCACGAAAAACACCTCTTCCATCCCCTCTTAGCCACCGCCGACGTCAACGCCACTAGCGTAGACGAAAACCATGCTGACTATATCAAGTTTTTATCTTCAAACACTTGCATTTTTTTCCGGTTTCTTTCCGTCATTTTTGTCGGTGTAATCTCCGTATGGGCAAACCACGAAGCATCAAAAGGCTTTGACGTAGCAATCATCAACGACAACAAAGACTCTCCGGCGGGAAAACGATTTGATCTCTTCTACGTGTCAAACGACAAAGCCACAAGAATACTTCTAAACACAAGTGCCTTTGTCGAAAAAGTTCTTTATCCGGACGAAAGCAACCGGACCAAGAAGAATGTTCGGCGTGTCACTCTCCGGTTCACCTGCATGAACACGACGCAAACGGGCACCGTGGACACAAGCAAAAGCGACGAGTTTTACATTAATATAAGTTCATCGATAATGGGAGACGGAAATGTGAATTATGCAATTATCTCAGCAATACAACGTGGCATGGCGAGAATATGGCTCTGGGACGGCGAGTCTAGAGCTCCGCAGTGGCTCATGGACGGTTTGGTGGAGTATATAAGCATGTTAGCCGGATTCATGGAAAAAAAAGTCGTTGGAGGTGGTGAGTCGCCGGAGTTCAGTCAGATTTGCTGGGAACATAAAGAGCCAAGGGCTGTGGCAGGGTTTTTGGATTTTTGTGAGGTGAACAACAAGGGTTTCGTCCGAAGGCTGAATCACGCACTGAGAGATGGATGGGACAATCGGACGGTGGATGATGCGTCTGTGATGACCAAGAACTTGTGTGATTCTTATTAAAAGTTATCGTAGATTTTTTTCCCCCATTTTATCAGAGCAGTCTTAGAGAAATTTAGAATACTATGTGGAGAGTTAATATAATTATGATTATCAAATAAATATATACATAATGATATGATTTAATTATAGCTTCCATTCCAAATAGTTGTACTCTTGGTTATTATGAGGCAGGTCCTTTTCTATAAAGCTGGCACCATGCGACATTTCGCCTTCCACATGCTGCTGCGTGTTCTATGCTGCCTCCATATAGAATATGGACAATCATAAAATCATGTGCACGAACTCATATCAAACCCATCAAAAAGAACCCAAAGTATACTTTTCATGTAAGAAATCCCAATTAAAATCCATAATTAATGTTGTATGATATATATGTCTGTATGTATGTCATTGTGTAATGTTAAAGGCTCAAGAGTAGTGCTAAATTCTCCTCATTTTTTTAGTAACGAAAGGGTACATTTATCATCACCCTATGTTATTGCAAACTTATTTCACAGCCATTTTGCAATTCAAGTTTTACTTAATGGTTCTCTTTTACATGCACACATTTCGAATTCACAAAACCATAGAGGCATTATACTTAATTCCACCATAGAGGTATAAACCATTTTAGAGGTTGAACTCCCCTAATACTTACAGTTTCTTTGTCTGGTAATTAAGAACTAATTAACTCTTAGTAACGTGTTTGGTAGTACTACCCTATGTGATCATGAAAATCCTAATCTGAGTCATATATATATATATATATATATATATATATAATCCATGCATGCATGCACGAACTTTCTTAATTAAGATGATAAAATTTTCAAATATGATCATTAAATTTGTGAACTTCGAAAAAGAAGTACAAGAAGAAGAAGAAGTAATGCGGGGAATGGATGCTCGTGCTTGCTCTCGCCAGTCAGATAGAACGTGCAATGAGTGTTCAGTATGGCTGATTTCCATGAAGATTTAATAGATAGTCACTCTTAATATACTTTGTGGTCCAAATGACTATATATATGTTATATATATGTGTGTGTATGTTTGCTTCATATGTCGCTCAACAAGCTAAGCTAGTCAATTCTGTCTGACAATCTGAGATCAATGTTTGCTTCTGATATATTATTTTAATTCACCCTTCTTCTTCCTCACTCCTTTCTCTAATTAATGCTAGCATCATGGCAAAAACTTTCCAATCAAATCACAAGATACAAGGTTGGTATCAGTGACAGTATGCAATATTTTTTTTAATTTTTAAAAATTTTGGATAAATTTTTAAAATATAACATTAATTATATTTAATATTAAAATAAAATATAAAATAAATTTTAAAATTTTAATTAATCATCTATTTTCAAAATCATCTCTATTTAACATATATAAATAATAAATTTACATCTAATTAACTATGCTGAATAATTAAATCTCTGTTATTCACTCCTAATATCAAAATGAAACATGCAAATAAAAAACTTAATACGATAATTTTTTTTACGAGCTGTGATGTATGGGCAACTTGGAAACTATATTAATTTCAAATTTTTAAAAAGGTTGATTTGACTGTCTCGCAGTCTTGCCCTGTTCTTGGTATGCATCAATGTGGATTTTGGACCATAAATGCTCCACTCGTATAAATAAGGAAACTTCCAACATGGGCTGGAAACATATAGAAAATAGGTTCCAAATTCAATAATTTCATTTGATATAGAGCTATATTGTGTTATATAAATATTAAAATTGCAATGAATTGAAGAAAACAGGGGGAGCCTGCAGCCCGCTGTTTAAACCAATGGGTGTGTCTTCAACAGCAGAAAGGAGTTCATGTGTATCGCAAGAAGGGTAGATAGCCCATTGCATTTATTGCATCATTCATTGCAGGTACAGTGAGATTGTCTAAACCATACCATGACAGCCTGATAACATGCACGTATCTCTATGTTTTGTAGGAAAAGTTTCATGGATACAACTTGTAAGAACCTCATCGAATAATTAACATTTAATACTCAGTCCCCATCTATATCCCCTTATACAAGATACAGTAGACAAAATTTGCAAATTATACGATATAACTGACTATATCGTAATCGTACCCGGTTTATTATTACTTCTATTACATCCACATGTGCAGAAATAAAAAATATGGAAGGATTTTGGCTCAGACGATTAAAAGAATAGCAGTCACATGGAAGATCAATGGTCGAAGGGATTGAATGCTGTAAGATGCAGGAGCTTTAATTTCAAGAGATAATTCATTGCGGTCTGTCCGCCGTGAATGATTGCAAGCACTATCATCATCAGTTGGGCACGAGAGAATGAAATCACTACTTCACGACAACACTCCACCTCTCGACTCTAACTGATGATCAAAGTAATTCAATTTCTATAACATTTAAAACGTTGACAATACATATGTATATTTTATGCTTTCTTGAATCAATTTATACATATAAGACGGGCGTATCTCAATCTTCTTCATTCTCCAACGTAATTAAGTTTGACATTCCAGGATTATATACAGTTGTACAGATTTTTGGACAAATTTACAGCCATTATGTGACGAATGTTACTTCAATTACTTGTTATGTCTTTTAAGATGAAAATTTTGAAAGCATTACTCTATGGTATGATCTATATCTTAGACTTATATTATCCTGGAAGAAGTAATAACATACGGCGGTATAACTAAAACGTACAATAAGAATAATCAGGCGGTCGAATAGTAATAACTAATAAAAGATGGTTAAATTTTACGTATGATCAAATCATATATATCATTCTGCAACAAGAACATTAGTAACCAGATACATTAATCATAAACACTGGCTACATGGAACACAATGAGCAAATAGGGAAAAGAATTATGGCTGGTGCACAAGACAAGAAAAAGAAAAATAAAAAGAATCGAAATGGTAAGAATTTCATGATATGGAGTAGGGTAGGTGTTTAATTAGTAATTTGTTGAATAAACTAGGGTTTTTTTCTCTGATCAGGGACAAAACCTTCATTTCCTGCAAGCATCAAGTACTTATCCCTTCTTGTAAATGTAGTGCACTCAAATCCCAATGCATCAGCCAGTTGTCTTTGGATGTAATTCGCCACTTCATAACTCGATCTTCCTCCTGAACAAGTAAACTCTTTGGGCACTTTCCCGAGAATCTGAATGCGGTAGCATGGTCTAGGGTTCATCAAAAAGAAGATGGGATCCAAGCATTTCAATCCACTGGCAGTTGTCCCATAGAACATGGTTACACGTGTGTTCATCGCGACAGGAACTATTTCATCAGCCAACTCCGCAAACAATGAGCTAAACCTCAACAAATAGGGCTCTCGGCATGTGGTTCCTTCGGGGCAAACCACCAAATCACCCTCACTGAGCAATTTCTGCATTGTTTCTCGGTCTTGTTTTCTGTCTCGAGTTAACCGAACCGTTCTAATGGGGGCAATGATTTCGGACATTTTGCTAAGACTATATGTGACAGCACTCAAAGGCTTACCTAAGGATGTGCTGAGGAAAACTGGGTCCAAAAGAGTTCTGTGTGAACAAACATAGAGAATCCCTTTTCTGTGAGCTGAATTCGGTGATGAAGGGCTGCAGCCTATAATCCTCAGGTCCACACCACTCAAAGTTGCCAAAAAGATAGCTAACTTGTAAGGAAGCATGATTCCGACAGAGATTCTAAAGATTGCAAGAATTATTCCAACTGGAAGCCACATGAACATTTTTAGAGTTGCGAATGGAGTGGGCAAGAATGCTAGTCTTCCATCGTGGAATATGAGAGGTTTTGGGTATTTGGTCCTCGGCATTTTCGAAGTTGCATTGTTCTTACTGTCTTCTTTGTTCACCACATAAGCTTCCTGTCATAATCACATTCAAGGATCAAAAAAATACGTCTTTAGACGGCATAATTACAAATATATTGTTGAAAAAGAAATCTGTTTGCTACAGAATAATTGAAGAAAATTGTAAATTTGTTTGCAGATTTATTTGCTGCAAGAGTACAATATTCCGAAAAAGTTAAAAGTGGAACAAAAATGTTTTGCCCTTGTTTATGAAAGGGGGCTAAAATACGCAATAACCATAGCCCAAGTAGCCTAAAATTGAGCCGAAACCGAGGTAGGTCCTCGGTCTACACACTTAATTGGTTTGGTACATAGGTTACCAAAAATGGTAAAAAAATATGAATATTTATTTTGCTATAAACAAGAAATTTTCCAAATTGGTCTATAGCCCTCTGATGAAATAAATCATCAATAGAAGAAAACTGAAAAAAGTTAGGTCGAAGAATACCTTGCAAAGGGAGATGAAGAGTTGATCGTGGGAACTTGAAGTTCCGATGCCAATATCAGGCTTTTGGTAATCTCCGAAATAGTCGATAAGAGCTCTATGTTTGACAAGCAAACCAGACCCAGAAACTAAACCAGTAAAATATTGTCCATGAGTGTGCAACTCAGTTCCGACAACACCATCGACTCTTAAATACTCTTTAAGAAATCCTTCTACCATAACTCTGGGGACACTTGTAAAGGCAACTCTAGACCCAGCTGAAGCCAAAACTTCATAGACCTGAACATTGAGATTCTCCAGGTAAAACTTAGGCAGAACAGCTCTACTCACACTCTCCATATTCTTTTTTTTAAGCCCACAAAAGGTTACGAAAATCAGGACTCTTAATTTGCGTTCATAGTCCAAAACCCACAAGAAAAGACAAGATACAAGCAATAAAAAAGCTCTAAAAATGCTGCCACCTTCGAAAGCAACTAGCATGAAATAAGGGAAGAAAGATTGAGATCTTAACATGACCCCATGCATGTCACAGACCACTGTATCAAACCCCCTATTTTCTAAATTACACTTGTTAACACTAGGGAACAAAGGAGGTTGCTGCTGTGATGATTTAGAATATGGGTTCCTGAAGAAGAAGCCATAGCTTCTTATCTTCCTTGCAGCTTTGTAACATGAATTAGCCAGAAACTGGTACAAGAGCCAGTCTGTAACAAGCCTGAGAACTACAGTTGGGAACACCATGGCTAGCAAAAGTAGCAAGCCTGTTCCTCCTATCTTAATGATGATAATACAATAGAAAGAAGAGAAATATTGTCAGGTAGAAGGAGATAAATAATAGGAAGAGGATTTGTGAAGAAGAGGAAGAGAAGCGGAAAATATTTATTGGAGTCGTTAAAGGGGTTTAGTGGGAAAATTGCCCCTAGAATTTGGTTAGCCACACACGACACCGCCAGCTTTAATTGCACTGTCAAATTATTTTCCTTCTCTGGCTAATTCATTCATTTGATTGAAAGAAGAAATGTCATTGCAATGAACATGTTTGTACAGTTTTTTCTTGGCTAGAAACAATAGTTAGGTTGTATTGTTGGTGACCGTCTTTAAAGATTTTGGTCCTTGTTTGAAAATTTTCGACCTCCTCTCCCTTCAACAATTTTCGTTTCGCATTGAAAGGTGTGCTTAAACAGGCTGGTGACGAAGATCACCGAACCCTTCTTATTAATGGGGTTTCGATTTTCAATTCATTTTTAAAACCGCAAGAACCAATCCCAAGTTAGATAACCCATAACATCTGACAAATTGACTTTTTTAATAATTTAAAAATTGATAATAGTCAAACTCTGTCAGCATAATTACAGCTATTTAGGCAATTGACTCTGTTTCACTTCTAACATGCATGTTGACTTCCTTCTGCCTCTACTTCTTCTCCTCCCAATGTCTTTTCAATCTCATATTATCTCATAATCACAACCATTTTCTTCTTAGCTAATTAATTTCCAGCTAAATCCGATAATTAAGATCATAATTAGTTGATGGTTATCCAATGAGATTCTTTTGTTTACAGTCAACAATTTTGACGTAATTAACATGACATAACAATATTGTTCATTATGGGATATTAATTCAATGTATTACCGCTGAGAATTCCTTGATTTGGCAGTTTGAGATCATGCAATTCTCGTTAATACTTAATAGTTAGGTGAACATTCAATCATTCGATATGCCTGCATTTAGATTATCGTGCATATATATTATCTGCACGAACCATAGATGATTTAATTAATAAAATAGAATTCTATCATCATAGATAATGTTTGTAAGGGTTGTAGCACGCATTGCATGAGCATAGATGAGGCTACGTTACATGAATCTCAAATATCATACATTAATGATATAGAAAATACATGTATGCATTTGTATAGTTGAATCATGCAATATATATAGTTGGACGTATTAATACGATATAATTATTTTAACATGTTACATTATATAATAACGCAAAGTAATGTATTTGTAATTGTAAAATTTATAAGTCAATTTTTTCTTATGAATAATATAAGATGACATAAAATGATAAATAATATGTAAATTATTTTACTAAAATACTTAAATTTTAATTTATTAATTGAAGAGAAATTAGGTATCTAAATTTTAGTTATTTTTATTAAGGTACGTGTTAATTGATTCAATCGATAAAATTTATACAGTATAAAATTATAGAATTTGATTCCCTTTTATGTTACAATTTTGAAAGAAATTTGATTTATGTAGTATTTAAAAAAAATAGATATATACAACTATTTGTTATTGATATATAAATATACGACATGAAATTAATTTCTTGACGGTCTATCTCCACATTGTTTTTATTAATTGAAGAGAGATGATCCATTACAATATTCTTAAATTGTTTGATTATGGTGCAATTCGTTAATCTATGCCCATTTTATTTTTGTTATTGAAGGAAAATGACTCATTTTATTATATTTATTAATTATTTGATTATAAGAAGTCTAGTAAGATCAATCTTAAATTATTCCATTATGGCACAATTTATGGTATCAAATGTACCCACATTATTCTTATTAATTGAAAAAAAAATAGTCCACCACATCAGTTCAATTCGTTAGTTATGCATTAATATGTATTAAACTAATCCTACAACAAGATCAAATATATGAAATAGGGAAGAGAAGATAATGAATTATCAGAAGATTTCGGCACGAGTTATCTACCAATTAAAAGAGCTTTTAAATATTAAAAATCTTTTATATTTTTTTATATCGCTTGATTGTATTGCAAAAGAGTTCATGCAAAATTAAAAAAAAAAAATTACCCTTATTAGGAGAAGTTCAAAATTTGTACTTTTAAAATATAATATTTTTATTTTTTTAATAAGATTAAATTATACGAAATACTTAGGGTTGACAATTTCATTAGCAAACCCAAAGTACTCAACTATCATGAGACGGATTTGATATATCATTTAGTGAATTTAGATTATATTTAAAAAAAATTGAAACTCGTAATCAATTTGGAATAGATACACGTACAAATAGATATTTACAAATGTTCGTAACGAATACTTGTTAATATTTATTTTTTTATTTTTTTTCAATTTTTTGGTACTGTATTGTCTCTAATATTTACTTCTTCTTTTTTTCCCAAAAATTTATCATTGTTAGTTGTTTTATTGCACATTTATGTAATTTGTATTGAATTTATATGTCTATGCATATTTGATTATCTTGGTTGGTATTTTGGATGTTATGTTTTACTGTTTGATTCATTTTTGTGCTGATTGATGTGCTGCAGCATTACTCTTCACTTTTGCCTTTAGAATTACAATGAAAAAGTTGTAAAAAAACATGGATTCTTTTTCTTCTGGGGGGGGGGGGGAGGAGTTGGGGCTGATTGTATAGTAATAAATTGATAGAAGTTTAGAAATATTGCTTAGCAAAATTAAAAAAGAATAAAATAAACTTTTTAACTTGCTTTGAGTCTATACTAGTATACCTTGGAATGAATTTGATGGATATAAATAAAAATATTTTAACATATGTTATATAATTATCCTTAACTCACATCATTTATGTACCCTTTAGCTACACTTCACAGTTTATGTAATTTTATATTTAAAATTAGTAAAATCTAGGTATTGAATTATCATATGTATTGTCCTAATTAAATTTATTTAATTTGTATGAAATTCAATACCCAATTGATATAAATGACGTAGATAGAGTAAAAAGTATTTAAAGTAAATGTTATACAATATCATTTTAAAAGTAAATTTATAATAATTTAAATATAGTTAAAAATACCAAAAAAATTTATTAAAAATTTACGAACATCTGCAACGAATTTAATAAATATTAAATATTTATTTAAACAAACTTAATAATAAAATATTAAATTTATTATAAATTTGATATAAATTTAGTATTAAATTATTTAGCATATGCAAATGCGAGTAGAGCAATATTTGTTCACTATTATTTTTAAAAATACTCTTAATTTATTTTAAAATTTTATTTTTTAAAATATATTAAAATAATTACACATTATTTTAGAAGACGCGCTTAATAGTTAAATGATTTACAATTTAAAAAATTAAACAGACTAAAAAAAGGACAAAAGAATTTAAATAACATAACTTAATCAATTTTTTTTAAAAAAAAAAAAGCATGAAATTTAAAAAATAAATAAATAAATAAATAAAAGAAGAAGAAAAGATAGAGTGATTAAGAGAGAGCAAGCATAAGCATTAGCATTAGCATTCTGCTTTTAGGATAGCCATATAAATTATTCATAAAGCAGAATTCGAATCATACGTAATCATAACTCCATCCACCCTTTTATTTCATTTTAAGTATGTAATTAATATTATAAATAAGATTAATTTAACCCCCCAGCCTTAATTAATCAAGCAGTACTAATCCAATTCTGTCTCTTTATTTCCAAGTTATTGATGGATGTGAACAAGAGATGTTCACTTGTGGCATACATTAGTTTTATACGTTCTTTACCAAGAAATTAAACTATTATATATTTATTTTTTTAATACGATAAATTTAAATATAAAAATGATATAGATAGATACGAATACGAATACGAATACGAATACAAATACGTATAATAATTATTTGAACTGTGAAACTCAATTAAAACGAGGAATAAATTTTTAGAAAAAGAAAATTGATACATGAATTGAAGTCGAAGTCAGCATTCAAATGTTAAAAGGGAGTTGAACGTAGAATTTCTAACCCCACGAGTTACTCTTACGTCTGTGAGCTGTGTAGCACGCGTATAAGTACACCTTGTCCCTAAAACCCTTGTATCTCCCCCACCTCTCTCTCTCTCTCTCTCTCTCTCGCTCTCTCCCTGCCTGGAGTCCCGGGAAACAAAAAAAAAAAAAAATCAAAAGATTATGGAGGAAAAGAGAGAAATAATAGCAGTGTCACAGAAGAAGCAAGTCTATCTATTCTATTGCGTTGAGTGCGAAGACCTTGCCCGCAAAGTCGCTGCACAGTCTGACCTTATTACTTTGCAATCCATTAACTGGAGGTTTATAAACCAAACTATGTTTCTCTTTTTATTCTGTTTGAAAAACTTACTTTCATTCTGTGCGTTTGCTTTTATATTGTGTTTCTTGTCTCTTACAGCTTTGCTTCCATGAATTTGTTATGGGTTTTTGTTTTTTGTTTCATTTATGAATTTATTTATATGGTTAAGAGAGCATCTAAAGAAGGAGAAAAAAAAAAAGATTTTTTTCCTGTAATGTATAGCAACTTTCTGAATTATATTTTTGTAAATATGAATGAATAACAAAAAAAGATGGGTAATTGACAAGAATTATATCTAGAGGAGATTGTTTGCTATTGGTTGCAAAATCCCCGAAAAGACAAAAAAAGAAGAAAAAGAGAAGAATTGTTCCTGATAATAGCTTGAACATTATTGAACATCAGTAAAAATTGGTCTTGGTAAAAAAAAATTATAAATTAAAAAGTGGTGTGGCATGCTTTGTGCTGCTCCTCTTGTAACCTATAACTTCTTTTATAAATATTTAAAAAACATTTTTTTTATTCCTCTAAGTTTTGTTTTAATTATGATACAGAAGAATCTATTAGTATTTTATACTATTGTTTGTTCGGATTTTATATTGTGTGCGTGGGTTTGTTATAATAATATCAATTATAGAGTTGTGTATGTATGACCCTCTGCCTCATTCCTCTGCTCTTTTTAGTTCTGTTTTAAATAAAAAAAATAAAAATGTTTGGTTTAAGATTTATCCTAAGTTGACATTGGTTTGGTATAATTCAGTGCCACCCTGAAATGCTGCCTCCAGCTTCACAAATTAATTAGCTATATTTGCTTTCTGTTTTTTCTGACATGGGAAACTTCCATATAACTTGTACCAATCTTGTTTAATTGTGGATTTAGATGATACCATGAATAGCCTTTATGCCTTGATATGTCTTTATAGAGAGAGCTGTGTGTGAAATCTTCAATTATCATTGGTAATGGAAATTTTTTGAATTTCTGTTATGATTCTCTTGGTTAATCTGTGGGGCTGCTCTGGGTCAAATCGTTTGGGATACATTCCCCACTGGGAAAAAAAAATGCAGATATAAAACTATAGTAATTTTGCAGCACTAAAAGCTGACTCATAAAACTTTTCCCGACATAATATTGTACTTCTGTGAAACATATCCGCATATAATAAAATATCAATTGTAAATCTTTTCTTTGGATGATGCAATTCTCTAATGAAATGTTATAAAATGGAAACTAAACCAGGGCTTAAGACTCCAAATTATTAAAGTTTGTTGTTTGCCACAAATTTGATGAATTTTTTTTAGCGGCATGTTCCCAAGCCAAACACAAACTTGATGATTCACATCATAGTTTGTGCTGTATAATGCATTGTAAACTTGTGTTTTTGATAAATACTTTATATTTGAGATAGAAATGATAAAATTCTGTGCTATACGTGTATCAGGAACTTTGCTGACGGATGGCCAAATCTATATATAAATAGTGCACATGATATCCGAGGTCAACATGTAGCCTTTCTTGCATCTTTCAGCTCCCCAGGAGTTGTCTTTGAACAGATTTCTGTCATATATGCTCTCCCAAAGCTGTTTGTTGCATCTTTCACTTTGGTATTGCCTTTCTTTCCTACTGGCTCCTTCGAGCGAATGGAAGAAGAAGGAGATGTAGCAACTGCATTTACCATGGCAAGGATATTGTCAAATATCCCCATTTCAAGGGGTGGCCCAACTAGTTTAGTCATCTATGATATACATGCTTTGCAGGTTGAAATACTGGCTATGAAAACTATTAAACTAGTTGTTTTTCTATTATATTTCTTCTTTTATGTTCTCGCTTGGTTGCTTTTCTTTTCCAAAATTTATGTTATCTTAAACATTTTAGAGTTTTATGTACCAATGTGATGTGCAGAGTACCTGGCCATAGATTATTGAGCTCAATATATTTGTATAGACATTAGCTATCTGGGGCCGCATTTTGACATGGCCTAGACAGTCTGAAAGCATTCTAATTTCATTCCATCATTCATTGAAGTTCACAAAACCATAGCTTCAATCTTGTTATTCGTGAATGAGCTTATTTGATTTCGAGTTTTGTGAATGATCATATTCTTTTGCATGTTTCCCTTCTTGAAAATTTAAGATAATTAAGTTTACTACCTGTAATCAGCACCAATCTTCAACAACATTTCAGTTTGAAATATGACTCAATTGTATGTGGCTTTCTTTCTTAAGTGCCAGCTATATATCTAATTTATCTTAGAAGGCTTGATTATATTTGCCAGTTCTCCTTTTACAGGAAAGATTTTATTTTGGTGACCATGTCTTGCCTCTCTTTGAGACGGGGATTCCTCTGTTAAAGCAACGTCTTCACAAGCTCCCTGATGCTGATAATGTGAGCATACTTGAGTATATAGCGAACAAGTCTGCCTTTTCTCATAAAATATATTGTTTTTCTCTGTAGTAATGTTGCTGATAATTGTCTTTATCACTGAGGGACTATTATTGTCTATAAATTAATACTGTTGTTTTATTATTGGGTTTCTTGGAAGGTTCTTGTACTGTACTTTAACTATACTTTTGCTTGCCTGTAATATCTTAATTGCAGATAGTTATTGCATTTCCAGACGATGGAGCTTGGAAGCGGTTCCACAAGATGCTGGATCATTTCCCTACGGTTGGTTTCGATTTTTCTTGAATGAATCTAAAGCAATTTAAATTAATGAATTTCTTCTTTCTTATAATAAAACGAATTGAAATAAAGTTTATGCTTCATTTCTTGTATAATCTGGATTAGTGGATCTTGTTGAGTGGACAGGTGGTGTGTGCAAAGGTTCGTGAAGGTGATAAGAGGATAGTTCGAATCAAGGAGGGAAATCCTGCTGGTTGTCATGTCGTCATTGTTGATGATTTGGTGCAATCTGGAGGCACCCTTATTGAGTGCCAGGTATCCATTAGCTTTAACCTACCTTCTATACGAAACTTGTGTTTCAAAATCCAAATGAATTTGTGTTCATTTAAGTCTATGCAAGTCCCAACTCAAACTTCTTCAATTAGCATATGTTAATTCATACAATTCATTGGTGACAAGTTATGCTTATCTTTTGGGTAATGGTTTCCTTTTATCTTTCCTGAGTATGTGGTCATACAAAATTTTCAACACAGTGTTATTGCATAAAGGCATTTCTTTGATCTGAAATGCTTTCTTCAATTTTATATGAAGTCCCAACCCAGCGTCCTAAAAATTATATGTTATCTACAAGATAATTATTTCGTGATGCAAATTGAACTTACCTTAATTTGGACTGATCTACATACCCTAGACATAAGTTCATTTGACCAAGATTTTGGAATAAAACATTAATATAATGTTTAGGTTCCAGCTAATTATGTCGAGGTTGCAACACAGAGGATTGGAAACATTGTGTGATGCTGTGTTTGCCATAGGTTGTCATGTATTGTGACATTGAAATATTATGTTTGCTCTCGGTTTGTTTTTGCACAGGCACTGTATCCTAATCGAGAAATGTATTAAAGATCAAGAATTAAGGATATCTATCGCAATGAAGGCATTTCATGTTATTTTACAGTGTAGCAATTGTGAAACTCAAAACAGTCTCCTCTTATTCCTACATCGCCTTTTGTTGTTTTCAGAAAGTTTTGGCTGCTCATGGTGCCGCAAAGGTGAGCGCTTATGTCACACATGGCGTTTTTCCAAATGGCTCTTGGGAGCGGTTCACTCTAAAGAATGATGGTAATTACTAGCTCGCAAGCAACTTTTTTTGTCATCAATCTCTATGATCTTATTGCCATTTGATAACATTTCCAGGAAACTCAGAGAATGCTTTTGCCTACTTTTGGATGACGGATTCCTGCCCACTTACAGTCAAAGCCATAGCAAATAAGGCTCCTTTCCAAGTTTTGAGTCTTGCAGGATCGATAGCTGATGCTTTACAGATTTGATTGACATGCGAAGGGTCTTGCGGATTGTAATTGTTTAGTTCGCAAGTAATTTTATGAGCATTGTAATCTTATCAGCCTTTTCTGTTATCGATGTGATATTATATCACAAGACTTCCTTGTTACTACAACGGAAATAAACTCGCTTGCACTTTCCATTGATTTACAGTCTCAATTGGATGTGCTCTAATTTGGAAATTACTGTGTAGCCTCCTTAATCTTTAAACTCAGTCTACCACTCTTTGGCAACTCGACAAAGTGATACATAAGATGGAGCCGCAACAACCCAATGCTTTTGCAGCTCTTTCTTTCAGCTCCTTGACCTACCCGACGCCTTGATACTTTCCCTTGATCGCCTTCCTTCCATCACCAACTTCGCTGGTAGCGTGGACAATTGAAACTATGATTGTAATTAATGGGATCTGATATTAAGCATACCCACAATTCCAAATGAGAGAGAGAGAGAGAGAGACTTGCATAAATTGAAAAACGAGATTAAAAATAGACATAAACAAATGATGCATCGACTAAATCAAACACATTCTAGATTTAGAGAGTGGGTGTCTTTGAAACACCACATTCAACCACAAATAAGTGCTTTGCTCAATGAGATCAATTAGACAGATCCCGTACACTTGAAACTTTGTCGAGAATAAATTACTCTCATACGTGTTAAACAGAACATCTGCACAGCACAACCATTTATCTCTGTGCACACACATTTGCACAGGCTTTAGCTGCAAGATAACAACGCTCTTTAACATATGACCAACTTTTAACTATACAATTATGTAAATAGCCCTTAACCCAAGATTCCTCCCCAACAATCTTTACAGACAAAAATTTAATGATATTTGCCAATAAATGAACTTTTTAAGAGATTATAAAACAGATCATCTCAGAAGAGAGATCATTGAGGAACACATAAGGCTGTAAAGACTTTGCATCTCAGCGACATGCTCCACCTTATTCTTCTCACCTAGCTCAATAACAATTTGCTGCTCTAAATATAAATAAAATGCTCTCTGCCGCTTCACTCTGAAGCTTTTCTAGTGAATATATGGAGGGAGTGTCCGTAGATTAAAAGAGGACACTGTCCAATAATGCACGCATAATCTACACTTTTTCCCTTTCTCTTCCTAACTTTATAAACTTAAGTACCTATACATCAGTCAGCACGCCAAGCCACCATTTATTGAGGCCCAAAGTAAAATCAGCAACGCACTGTTAAATCTTCTCTGGCTACTCATCCAGATTGCCATTTAAGCTTTCCAATGAGTCCCCAGAATATGACCCATCTGGCTGACAAATAAAGATGTTCAAATTGCTAGAGAGGAAAGATTCCTGGAGAATCCATCAAAGTGTACAAATAGTCAGAAAAGACTTGACTAAATAACGTCGGGTAAATCACATCTTTATATATGTACTTTGATCAGCTCATATAACTGTTTCAAAGTAACTCGAAGTTTTAACTACTCAGCAATTACAATAATTCAGAGATGAGACCATGTGAAGGGTGCAAACATTGGTCTGGTTATCAAACTCCTCTGCCCCGTTTACACAAATATACATGTGTGTATAAAAGAAAGATTCTCTAGAGTAACATTCGTAAACACATTCATTCTTATCCAAAGTCCCTATGATATTATCATTTCTTTTACTTTTCTTTGGTCTTTTAAAAGGTTTCCATCTAATTTCCCACTTCATATATAATTTTGTTGAGTATAATCTATCTAATATATGTGATTAAAATAAAAAAAAAAATTTAGTCAGATGACAAAAGCTTCAAATCAATTATTGGGTCTGTCACTCTCTCTTCCCACTGTGTCCTCATATTTCAGGTTAACTCTCTTTCTCCATCCACTTCCCTTTTTCTCCATACATTAGGGATCACAGCACTTTGTTCTCTCTCCAGCCACTTCTCCTTACTTGTAAGACCAACTCGCCCTTTCTCTCTTCCACTTTTCTTTTTGTCTTTATGCCATGCTGGACCGCTTTAAAATTGACAGATATATCTAAGTTCAAACTATTACTATTCTCATTTCTGCTCTTCATGTTTGAGTAAATTTTGGCAGCTGAAAGTGTTTCTACATTAGATATTCCCAAAACACCAGTTATGCAATAAAAATAACGGGAGAATTTTCCATTCATGGAGCACTGTATTCGGTATATTTTGAAAAGAAAAGAAAACTAATAAAAATTACCTGATCAACTGTCTCCTGGCCCTCAGAGTGGAAGACAATTGGCCAGCATCTTCTATCTCCATTCATTAGGCTTGAATTTTGAAAGAGTGTAACAAGTGCAGCCTTGCCCTGGATACGGGCATATGCCAGTGATGCAACTTTCTCACTATTGAATTTCTCCCATTTCTTCCCATTAAATGCCTGCACAAAATTTCCATCATATAAGTTCTTAATTGACTTAATGGATTCTCAAGGCTCTTCACTTTGGCAGCATTTAGTACAAGTCTGTGGCTTGAAAGTCAGATATCTGACACAAATAATCTTCTATTGGGATGGCCAGCAATAAATTTTACAGTTTATTAAATATTCAGTCAACTTCTTCAGATTTCATCACATGAATAATATAAAAGAAAATATGAACTACTGGCAACCATAAACTTTGAAAGCAGAGATGAAGGGGCCACATGTCACACCTCATAGAAGGAAATAATGTGAGAAGGAGATACCATGTTGATGAAGGCATAGCCCACATTGCACTTATTCTGCATATAAATAGCTTACCATAAACATTTCGACTTGAAAAAGTTATACGACATTATTTGTGAAAATCCACAAATTTGAAGTACCTTAAAGTCAATTGGCAAGTACAGAAAATCATAAGTACCCCTGTGATTCTCATCAATGGCAGCCAGCAGCATTTTTGAAGTGTACCTTAAAAGCAAGACAGCGAAAGTAGAAATTATCAAACAATTAGTCATCTTTGTTAAAGACTAACAAGCATTGCAACTATTCCAAAAGGATGTTCATAAATTTACTTACTTATTAGGGATGTTTTTAATCATTAAAGTAGTCCTAGTATCTTCCCCACCAATGATTTTGTCCAAATCAAGCTGATACTGCTTCTTGCTATCAATCTGACCACTATTCTCAACACACCTACTGCGACAACATTCAGTTAATCCCTCATTGCTGGCTGCTCCTAGTTCAGCATAAGAACCATTTCCAAAGAAGAGCGGGTCATGCCTTGGCAATGACATCATTCTGAGAATTGATGAACCATTATCAGTCACATTTCCAGGAGGACCGACACCAACATGACCACCAACATTCATCATAAAGTTCCCATTGTTGTGACTTAGACCAATACCCCCAAATGCAACTGGATTCATGAAGGATGTTTCTGGTGAGTCGGGGAAAAAACCAAAATGCCTGTCAAGGGAAACACCAGAGGGAGCTGATCCGACATGATGTTGATGATGTGAACCAGTAAAAGATCCAAGTCGAATACTGTATGGAAAGTCCTGTCCCTGACCACTAGACGAAAATAGGTGCCCCACAGATGATGTTGGCCAAGCAGAAGAGCTTGAGCGCTCTGAATAAGGAGCGGGACTTCCCCATAAAAACTGAGGACCTGATAAAGTTCCAACACCGGAAGAATTTGAATTTGATTTGCCAAAACGAGATATGGGTCCAGGACTTGCACTTAATTTCTGTTCAGAAAAGGATTGAGAACACTGAAAGGTTCTTCCTTGTAGTGAAGCAGTGTTAGTAAATATCTTGTTTGTATGACTAGCCCTTCCTTGGTCCTTACCAATTGGAGTAATCTTTCCAGAGTTAGATAGATGAGACGGGAGAATTGAAGCCAACCCAGGGAAATGATTACCATTTATAGGACTCAGTGTTCCCAGACCTGGGGACTTACTAAAAGCATGCAAAGGATTATGTTCAACTGGGCTACCAAACTGTGCCCAGTTGCCTGTCATAAACATGCCACTGATTCAGCTAATAATAGAAAAATGCATTTCCAAAAGGAACCAATAAACTTAAGTACACAGTTTGTTATAGACAATAACAAACTACCAGGCTGTTTACCTGGAGGAGAGTTGGTCACCAGCAAGCCAACCTGATGCCGAAAACCTTGAATTTCATCCTGTTCTAGCTCTTGATTTAATTGCAGCATCAAGCTAACCATAAAAAGATACCTCTAAATTATTCATTTTCTTTTTTACAGCTTATTCAGGACATATAACATAAGATAAGAAATTCAATAAGCAGAATTCAGGAAGGAATACTTACATAAAAGCTTGACAATGGAATAAGCATGTACTATAACATTCAGACAACCCAGAACATAGGATCCATCATTTTATAAAGCATACAACAATTTACGTAGAGGTTTATTTAAGAGAAAGAAAAACTCTTAGAAGGTTTACAGTTACCAGAAGTATATTGTTGAATCTTATGATCAAGGAACAGCAGTTACAAAAGTGTTAACAGGAATCCTAGAACAGAAATATAACAAATATACTACATCCGCTTTTTTTTCCCATTTAAAAATCCTAAAATAGCCTGTTTGGTTCTCATAAATAAGGGGCTTAAAACTTTTATGATGGCAACGGAAACTGGTATTAGAGGAAAGGCTCCATAACATCTTACTTTTTGATAATTTGCAGAATTATTATCAACTGCTACAGTTTAAGGCTTTAAGCTACGCTATGCTGTCGATCGCAAGAAGGAAATTTCAAGAATTTTCAGGAGAATGTGGAACCAAGATATCTGCTTAGAATTCAACATGAAACTCCCTTTATCAATCAATAAACAATTTCCATCGTGTGATCCACAAAATGTTCAAATCGGTAAACCCATACTTAAAATGATAGGGAATGGATCAATGCACGTTCATTTTACAAAACCATACTTAAATCAGCAAAGAAATACTTACTTTCGACGTGCTCCACCAGGACGGCTAGGTTCAAGCTTTATGCGTTTCCCATTTATGTCACTCCTATTCAATACTCTGAGAGCTGCCTCCGCAGCCCTCACATCATAAAACTCAATAAATTTATGATGCCATTTGTGAGGTGTTTCCCTGATCTGCATTTTGTACAGAGAGAAACTTACATCTCGGGTAAACAGTCAGCATTGTGTTGAGGGTATATTAGATGAATGAATCAATAAACATATATTAGCAAATATGCACCTCTTTGATCTCCCCATAAGCCCCAAAAATTTGACGAAGGTCATCATTTGAAACCGAAGCATCCAAATTAAACACCACAAGAGTCCCTTGATTTATATCCTTTTCAGATGGATTATCCTAAAATTTAGCAAGAAAAATAGTTCATTGTAAGATACTTGATGGAACAAACATCCACATCAAGTTGTATGACAAGCTATCCTGATTCGAACCTTGGGAATTGAAAAATGAATATCCAGTTTTCTTCGTCTTAAGGGCTTATTTTGTAGTGCACGCATTGCAGTCCGAGCAGCTCGGATATCATAGTAAGATATCATCACAAAGCCTCTGTGCTTGCATGCACTGTATAAAGTTCTGATATCCCCATATTGCTACAAGAAAAGCAGCATTTTCAAATAAATGAGCACACAAATGGTAGAAAAATTAGAAATAACGCCAACAAATCACAAATATAATTCTCTTTAAATCAAACAAACAACCAGCACCAACCACCGTCAACACACGCGTGGACACGCACCCCAAAACAAAAAAGAAAAAGAAGAAGAGTGACTAGGCATCAAATCCTTAGAGACACAATGTTAAGAGCCACAATGCCGAAAGCTAGGTTGCAGATTAAAATAAACTTTATTTCTTTTGCATTTTTAATTTCTATTTTGCTTTATTATGGCCCATAGGCTTTAGTTTGGCCCAATTAGGTTAATTACAATTATGTTATATTTAGAGTTTCATATAAAAAGTTTTTAAATCCCTAATAGGACAATATTCTTATTATTATTATTATTTCCATAAGCTTTTAAACAAGCCATTGAGCTTTTCACTCAAGTTTTGAGTTGAATTTTTGGATTAAAACATGTTTTCTTCATGAGCTTTGATCATGTGTCAATCTCAGTATCACTGCATGCTGTGTCAAAGAGTTCAGCACTTTCAACAAATCACAGTGGAATAGCAATCATGTACAAAAATTCAATGCACATAGAAACAGGATGCGAATTCAACACAGCACACGTACAAAAAAAAAATTGATACAATCAAAATGCAGATAAGACAGAAAACCAATATATCTTTTTCAATACCACAAGTAAAATGTCACCTCTAATTAAATTCCTTTCTATAACTTGATAATAATAATAATTTATATGGCGTAAGGAGCAAATCATGAGATAAACTTTGCCTTAAGCCTTTGATGAATTTTTCCATTCACGAGTATGATGTTTTTCTAAATAACATGTTAAAATGTCCGTAGCAAGTCAAACCCATGTCAACCATGTATCTCTTATCTGAAAATTTTATTTTATATAAACTCGATAGCATACAAAAACAACCAAGTTACAGAACAGAAAAGGTACTAAATTGGACTCCCCTTTTGAGAACAAGAACAGCAAAGGCTGAAGGCGTGAGGAAAGAAAGATGAAGGAGCAATTGCATGTATAAGTTACATGTAGACACTTAATGCCAAAATGTAAATTTGATTTTGTAAAATACTATCTGAATAATATGATATACCTCAAAGAGAGATCTCAATTCCGAGTCCTCCACATTACTGTTGATATTTCGCACAAAAAGTGTTCTTGAAGGATGCTCCCCATATGGATGTTCCCCAGCAACTATTCCCACGCCATTTGACAGAGAATAGTGAGAAATTCCATTTCCAGCAAAGCTGTCAGACATGTTAAGCTTTGACATTTCGGTACCAAGGCTCTCTTGGGATTCAAAATCCAACTCCATCCCCCCTCCGCTGCCAAAGAGATCATCTTCCAAATCTTCCAGTTGACTAGGCAAGCCACTTAGGTCAAAATCATCTGCTGAGCCGGCAAGAAGCTCATGTACATCGTCAGGTAGCAAGCTTCCAATTCCATTCGGTTCAAGACCAATAAGTGGATCATTGCCTTCATTTTCCAGGTCAATTTTGTTTAAAGTTGGAGAGCAATCATCAACAGATCGACCATTATGCTCTGAATCAGCAAAGTTCACTGCATGTTGGCAAAAGAAGGCCTCCAAAATTACTTTTAAGTAATATAAATCTATTGTATCTTGTAAGAAGAGCTCACACATACTCTTCTCATGAGGAAGAACAGGCAATGAAGTGGAAAACAAGCTTGCATCATTTGATGGATGATGTGCATCTGTTCCCAATGAGATCCCCCACACACTACTTCCCACTTTTCTAGGGAGAGTCAATGATGGAATATTAGATGAACCTACGAAAAATGGATCAAAATACCATTGAGGAAATGACAAACAATTACACTTGTAATGTAAAAAGAAAATGTTTGTATCTTAGCTTTTATCAGATTGAGAGAGAGAGAGAGAGAGAGAGAAGACACCTTTAGAATGGCCCGAAACTGAATCCTCTGATTGTTGTTCCATGATCGCTTACTGCAGCAAATTAAAGTAAAAGATACCTGGATGTTTAGCTTAACTTCTTCAACACCGTCAAAGTGCCATTCATAGAGAAGGACACAGATATTAATCAATAAGCACCAGAGATTACCCAGAAAGCAGTAGATTAAACCAAAAAATGAAAGACAATATAAATATTGGAACTTCAGGAATTTACTTGATTCAAGCGCCTGCACTAAATTCTTCAGAATTGGTCAAGGTGAATGTAAAAATGATCCAAGAGCCTAATTACATGTTTCACCCCGAATACCATTATGAATTGAATACTCAGACACAGGACACTTCTGACCGAGCCTCAATGATGTTTCCCTACTGTCGAATTGGAAAACTGCTCATCAATCCTTATTGTACGCAACTTATTTGTCAATCAAAAGTACATTTCTTACTAATAAGATCATGCAGAGAACTGAATATGGCACTAAATTACAAACTTCAACCAACTAATAATTACAGAAGAAACAGTACCAGACAACATATCACATCGAAATCAAATAAAATTAACTACAGTTGGTGCAACGTCAACACCGGCATGATATGTCAAAAGCAAATTTTTGGATATAATCGTATCAAAAAACAAAAAATCAAACACAATAAACCCATTATTAGACAAAACATCAATTCATTCAGCACAAAAAAAGCACACTCAACAACAAGTCAACACAATTCTAAACTCAAATTTAGTAACATTACAACCAAATATAGCACTCACCAGAAGTTACTCAATGATTAACAGCGAATTAAAGCAAAATATTAAGAAAAATAAAGACAGAGAGAGTACCCGGTCGGAGAGAATGATAAATGAATAGAGACTAAATAGTTAAAAAGAGCCCATTGAAGAAGATGAAGTTGTGCTCGGCAAATTTCAAACAAAGTTTTCGTCCTGATCAAGACTATTATATATTTAATAATTTTTACAAATGAAGGAGAGAGAGAGAGAGAGAGATTGTTTCGTAGAAGCAGAGAAATTTCTTTCTTACACTCCTCTACTTCCTCCTCTCTCCCCGGGAAAGCGGTGAGAAAATAAAGCAAAATATAAGAGAGAGATGAAATGATTGGAGGGAAGCACGGCAAGGCAAGCATAATAGACAGTCTAAAAACTACAACAACGTCGCACAGCTTATTGATGGGAATGAGTTAATCCTCTCTCTTCCTGAAAATTATATTAAAAATTCCACTGTATTTGAATTCTGTTTGGCGTCCGATGACGCAAAAGCGATATTAAAGAAGAAAACAATCGATTATCTGGTTTAGATAATTTCACAAGTTAAATTCGCCTTCGAATTAAACTTAATTACATAGCTGCCACAGTAAACGAGGCCTGGAGTGTGGTTGCTGCGACAGTGGCAGAATGCTATTGGTCGGACGATTGACTGGGAGCCTGTACTTTGGTTTCTTGCCGGCAAAGATTTGTCAACACGTGGCTATACCAAAGTACGATTGAGTGCATGGGAATGTTATAAACCGTTTAAAGCGGGGGAGCTAGTGACGTGCTGTTGCGTCGTCAAAAGTGATTGGATTCAGCCGCTGCTCCCGTGTGGAACACGAGGAGAATAAATTGTCCCAACGAAATTCAGACACGTTCAGAATAAAGGTAGGACCAGCGCTACCGGTCCCGCTAAAGGAGACTCTAATAGCGATTGTGATGGATTGCAAAAATCATCTAATTAGCGGACCAAAGATTTACAGTCAGTCACAGGAGAAACCGTTGATTCGATGATGTGTGTTCCAACAACACGTGTTAGAAAACTGTTGCGGAAGAATTAATTAACGTGAAAAGCTTTTGCACGGCTCTAATTGGGTTAAATTTGAGAGATTAGTCTCTGAAGTGCCATCTCAATAAGAAGTTGGACGTGGGCTAAAATAGTGGGCCTTGGCTTTCTGTTTTTGTGCCCAGCATAAAGCAATATATGGGCTTGAATTGTGAGTTTGCCCAGCCTCTCAGGATTCCATTTAATGGGTATAGGCTCTTTGCTGATTGAAATGGGCCGAAGTTTTCGGATTGTCCAAGAATCGCACCACAAAGAGCGCTTTTTTGTATCTTTGGGATACGAACTCTTTTGCTCGGTGCAAAGAGACTCTTTTGAAATGGTCTGAAGTTCTTTTTTATTGATTTGATTTTTTTATTATTAATTTTTAAATATATATTATTAATAATTAATAATTTAAATTATATTTCGATTTTTTAAAATTTTATTATAAAATATAAAATTAATTTATAAATTATAAAATTTTGATTCATTAAAAAAAAAAGAAGATTTTTTTTTAATAAAATTTTTATCATTTCAAAGTGGGAAGGTTTATTCTCTATATTGAAAGGCCCCGCAGCAAGTATGATTGAGTTGGCAGCGGTGTGCCATGCGCTCCCGGTGGGTGCAACCAACGGACAAGAGAGTGGGTCCCAGAGCTACTGGTTCGATGGTCACTGCACTACCTCAATCTCACGAAAACATCGCGTGGCCACGGAGGGGAGCGGGACCTATTTTATGATTAAACTAAGCATATCCCTGCCTGCGAAGGCTGTGGTGGAGAGTGGACGATTGGGATGTCCATCCCCTTCCTGTCATACGGTTCCGTATGATTCTCTCATCGGAGACTTCGTATCGCGTAGAAACTTCTTCTAGGGAGGAGGGCAAATAGGTAACTTAACACTAAGTGCGGTGTTAGTGGCAATTTAATCGAAAATCTAATCAGTTTCCATTGATTGGACACGCCTGCTGCCGCTTTCCCATTGGTGGATTACTCAACCCTTCCAATTATTAAAGTTATCCATAGCAATTTGTATATTTTATGTTCGTAACTTCGAACTCTGATTACTATGCTGTCGGTGGCACAATTTCTAAGTATTGGACCGTAAATTAATTTTTTTTAATTATTGATTAAACAAGGTTAATTGATTGATTGACGATATTTAGTTCCAAAATAATTAATTAATATAATATTATAAAACGGTATTTTTTTATTTCATCACCTTTCGCTTTCTTTCTTTTAAATTAAATAAGTAAATGATTGAATGACAGTGACACAAGATCTACTTTTTTTTATTTAATTTATATGTCAATTGTTAATTAATCTTTCTGTTTAGTTACTAATGCTGTTTTAAATAATTGGCGCGGCTCATAAAGGGGATACATAGTTCTAAAGACTTTATTGCCATTGCTGCTCCATTCTCTAATTGTGTTAAACTAATTACGAATTAGTGATTACTCTAATCCAAAACATCATATTTTGTTAAGTTGTCGGTTGGTTTCGAATATTCCTATAGATTCCCATCTTAATTGGGCATGTCTTTCTTGTTCATTGATAATTAGAATCTTTAGTATTTAACATGGATTTTAATGTAAATCATAGCATTCTCAATTCAATCAATTTAAAAATTAGGATAACTTGTTGGTATGTAATTGCTCTATAGGGATGAATTGAAGAAGATGAATAGATTAAATTGAAGTTAACTTTGTTAATAAATTAGCCTAATAATGACTTTGAACCAAACCTTTACACCTACCTACTTTTCTCTCATCTTCTTTGTTAGTGCCTTTTGTTCTTTAATCATTTTCTTCTGTGGGCAGATTAGATTTCTTTTTTGTCTTTAAATTTGAGATAAGCCCACTTGTAAATTTTTTTTGGTGATTTGTCACTGCTCATGACTTTTTATTGGATTAGAATTATCTCCTATTTTTGTTAATTATTGTCTTAAAGAATTTAATGAATATGGAATATTCAACAATGAATATCTCAAATTGTAAGTTAATAAATAATAATTTAAGATTTATTGTTAGTTATGTTATGTGTATTTTTTTAAAAAAATATATATGGATAAAAAAATTAGAAAGAATCTTAATCCCTTTTTATCCATATTTTTTTAAACTAATTAGTCATTAATCCTAATCTTCTCCTATTCTTCTTTATTCTTATCTTAACTTTAGATTGTAGCATTAATTTAAACTATTTTTAAAAAAATTTAAATTAAACATAAATTTTATTGATAATTAATTATTAAAAATTTTATTACGGAAGTGATAAAACACTAAAACCATGATGCTCATACTCTGTGGTCTATCTTCCCGAGAGCAAAAAACAAAAAAAAAAACCTTTTTACCTCAAATAAAATAATAAAAAACATGGAGCCCTTGTGTGCAAATAAACTCAAGTCAATATTGAGCAGGATAAAACGTCAAAATTATAACCGAGCGTTTGGTCTGGGGCTACTTTTCAGTTTCAGGTACCTACTTGATATTTAATAAAAATTACAGTTAGAGTCCAGGTTTGGTGAAGTTTGCTCATATATGAATTTGTTTTATCCGCATCGTTTAACATGTTTTGCACGTGTTCCAACATACTCAAGTTCATGACTTTCATTTCTTGGTTTCAACTATAGCATGTAGTTTTACTTCACTTTACCTTTAAATTTAATTTTCTTCTGATAATTTAGAGATAAATGCATAATTTATCTCTTTTGTTTTATAATAAACAGGAAGAAAATTTTAAATTCAATTACTTGAAATTGTAAAGTCTAATCAAACGGCCCCAAGTGAGGAGATTAAATAAAGGATGCCATAAACATGATGATCACAATCATGTAAACATAATCGCAACTAGTGTACTCCGCGTCACTCTCAACCGTCCACGTGGGTGGTCAACCTGTTTGTGTTTGTCCAATAGATAACTCACACGTGGCATAATAAGTCCAAAATCATTTACGGCAAGAAACGACACGTAAACTTAATTCTGGAAAGAAATTCGCACGCTCGCAACTGCCTTCCGAAACCATCCCTGCCCCCACAATCATCCCATATTTACAACGGAATGCCACTTCCGTATCAAACTCTCATTATCCGAATAGAAATGCGCCACCACCCCCCCCCCCTCTCTCTCTCTCTATATATATATATATTCCTGGATTCACGCCAAAAGAATACGTTTAATTATACTCAATTTATTCTCTTCGTGTCGCTGCTTCGTAGTGTCGGTGTTGAGGTCTTGCAGCTTCTACACTCAACGTGTCGCGGTTACTTTTAAAAGCCGGCTCAAGAACTAAGGCCGGTTAGACATAAGTTATTTTGTTTGGTTCCGTTTCGAAAGAGGCGGTGATTTATGTCAGTTGTGGTTGATGGTTATTCGGTGGCGAGTAGAATTTGCATGAGGAGAGGATTGCGGTGGGATTGTGGCCTTGTCATCAGAAGCAGAGGCAGATGGGGCAAATGCGCCTGATTTGATTTCATTCTTTCTCTCTTGTTATTAATATTCTCTCTCACTTCACTAATTATGCAGCAAGATCACCGCAAGAAGGTTATTCATATTGGTTTTTTTAATTTAAATTGTATTGTGTACTGAATATTGACGATGACGATGACGATGATGCGTACGCGTCTGCGTTATAGTAGTTGATGGAATTGAGCATAATTTAATGCGAACAACTTTTTTTCGGGGAAGTGTAGCTGTTCTTTGAATTGAATTCTTATGATTATGCTTCCCTCTGTTCTCATTGGATGCTGTTTCTCTCTTAAAAGGGACCTGATTCTGTCTCTTTCTTGTACTTTTTGTTTGTTTCTGATTCTCTGCTAGTGGATAAATTGTTAAATCGATCCCGAGGCTGCTGGAATAGCAATAAGCATTCTCTATGGACTTTTAGAGCCATTATTTGTCTGTTTCTTTCCATCATAACAATTACAAACTCCATTATTTGCCATGTCTGATCAGGGAAACTGATTTACACTAACAAACTTTAAACCAATTGACTAATCCAAATTTAAGCATACGTTACCTTGATCTTGCTATTATCACGCAATCGGCAAGTGAAAGTTAGTATTAGCGTATAGTTGGGAGGGAAACTCTGTAAGCTGGGTACAGGAAAAGTCAGTGGGTTTTGGGAGAGTGGAAATGAATTCATGCTTGTGAGAACACAATGTTTTGAATTCTGTCCGTTTGTATATATTTATTTCTTATTTTGTTTAAGGATGTAGAATTTTGTGTTTTGTATCTTGTTATGTTCTATTTATTGTTGTCTTTAGTTTTGTTTACTTCTGTGTACTTGAGCTTCAATAGCTAGTAATATTTTTTTTCCTAAGGTATTGTTAATGAATGATTAATGATATCAAAAGTTATGCATGTCAATGAGAGATCAGAATTATTGAAAAATTAGCTAAAGGTTTTAATTGTAGGCACATTGGTTTTTTTTTTTTTTTAAGATACAAAAAGTAGCATTAGGTTATTCTTTACCTTTTCACAATGTGTTTATTCTCCTTTTCCATAAAATTTTACACTCTCAGGTAATTTGGAAAAATATTAGGGATTTCAATTGGGAGAGAACCCGATCTAGTTGACATTTTAATAGAATGTTTAGTCAACATGATTTTGCACATAGGAAATGTGATGGTGATTTCTATGTTATGTTTCTTGTAATAATAAAACATGAGACAAGCATTGTAGATAGCTATTTATGGCTGTTATTGTGCTGTTTCTATTTATGTCCCGCTGATTCTGGTTTTGAGTTAAAGTTGTCTTGTGATTCAATATTGTAATTAAGTTTTCCTGTTAACTTTGCAAATGATTTCAATTTTCATGAGTGATGAATTTAACCTTAAAATATTGTGTGGCTCTGTATTATGTAGACGTGTATATATTTTGTCTATTGGTACGAGCCACTTTGCTTTGATGTGTTTTAAGTATGATAGACTGACTCGGCCATTTTTTCTATGGTGCAGAATAATACAGAGATGGAGTTTTTCTCTGAATATGGTGATGCCAATAGGTATAAAATTCAGGAAGTTATTGGGAAAGGTAGTTATGGTGTTGTTTGCTCTGCCGTCGATACTCATACTGGTGAGAAAGTGGCAATAAAGAAAATACATGACATTTTTGAACACATATCTGATGCTGCTAGAATTCTTCGGGAGATAAAGCTACTCAGACTTTTAAGACATCCTGATATTGTTGAAATTAAACACATTATGCTTCCACCTTCAAGAAGGGACTTTAAAGACATTTATGTTGTTTTTGAGCTTATGGAGTCAGATCTCCATCAAGTCATTAAAGCCAATGACGATTTGACACGAGAGCACTATCAATTCTTCCTTTACCAGCTCCTCCGTGCATTGAAATATATTCACACAGGTATACACTTGCTTGAAACTTTTTTCTACTTTGTCTGGAATTTTAACTTCTCTTAATATTTAATTAACTTCAAAAATAGAGTTTCCTGGTTGCCAATAATTTTAGAAAAAAAAAATATGGTTATTGGTCCTGTCATATTGTATTCAGACTAACAATCTGCTTCACTGCCTTTATGACCAATGGCTTTTTTCATTTTTATATGCTTGCTCCCTTTTTGATTATGTATCTTTCTGTCATTCTATGGTGTCCTTTCCTTTATTCTCTTGCCTCCTTCTTCCCCTTGTATCTGATGGTTATCTACGTGGATGCAGCAAATGTTTACCATCGAGACCTGAAACCAAAGAATATATTGGCAAATGCAAATTGTAAACTTAAAATATGTGATTTTGGGTTAGCAAGAGTTGCGTTCAACGATACACCCACAACAATTTTCTGGACGGTGTGTCTCTGTCTCTCTATACACACGTGTGTGTGGTATCAAGTATCAGGTCATTCTAAAAAAGAAAGTAATATTCCTTGGCATTTTTGATACCCTTACAGGATTATGTTGCTACAAGATGGTATAGAGCTCCAGAGTTATGTGGATCATTTTTTTCTAAGGTATGGCTTTCCTTACTTTGTTCTGAACTAAAAGATGCTGACAACTGTATACAGCGTGGGGTGCATACTGTGCCTTATGATAGATCTGAAGTTTGCTACTGTCCCGTCTGTTGCATCCTTGTGGTTGTATTTTGCTATGAAATTTTCTAGGTCACATTTTCGTTTGTGTTTGGAGCCTAAGCTATGGCATATTGCGTTTATTCTTCCTAGATATTGTTTTTTCACCTATTGAATATCAAGCTCTATATATATGGCTGGTGCAAATGGTGCCTAGTAGGTAATCACCTTGTAGAGTGTTTGCGAGTGAAATATTAGAGTGACATTGGCTTTGTATGACCAATCTACCAATCTACGTTGTATAGTAATAATGGGCTTGGCTACACATGACCTGTTTGCTGCTCCAGCTTGTATTAAACAAAAATGGTTTCATTTGACTGTGAATTCATGGTCATCAAGTTTTAAGGAGTTGAAAGTTATATTGGCAACTAGTCTCATATATAGCTTTAAGAGATGCCATTCATCCCCTAAATCCAGTTTACAAGAGGAACCACTGAGGTATAAATTGGTAATTTCTATGATATTTTACATTGTCTCTGAATATTGTAGACCATGATTTCTTGTTCTGTACATTTTTAAGTTGAGCTCTCCCTACCATGTAACTTGAAATCACCATTATGTATGATGGGATTTGTTTGCAGTATACACCAGCCATTGACATATGGAGCATAGGTTGCATCTTCGCTGAGGTACTAACAGGGAAGCCGATTTTCCCTGGAAAAAATGTTGTTCACCAACTGGATTTGATGACAGATCTGCTTGGGACACCTTCGTTAGATACAATCTCTCGGGTATTCAAATTATTTCTTTGTCTAACATTGGATGTTGGTGTTCAAAATTTGAATTACTCTCTTAGAGTTCAGTGCCCCCACCTCGACCCCTTCCAATCCCAAGAAGAGGAAGAAAAAAGAGAGACAAATTTTAGCACTTATTTCTTATTTTCTGGATTTAGGTTCGAAATGATAAGGCAAGAAGATACCTAACTAGCATGAGGAAGAAGCAGCCCGTGCAGTTTTCCCAAAAGTTTCCACATGCAGATCCTTTAGCACTGCATCTGTTGAAAAGGTTGCTTGCCTTTGATCCAAAAGACCGGCCAACTGCTGAAGAGGTTTATCTTAGTGTTAGATTATGAATTGTTAAACAGCATAATCTGTATTTTTCCATTTAATTGTTATATCTTGACCTTACATTAATAACATGGCTATTTGCTGAAATTTTCTGGTTTGGTGTTCTATCAGGCACTGGCAGATCCTTATTTTAAGCGATTAGCCAGAGTTGAGAGGGAGCCTTCCTGTCAGCCGATTTCCAAGATGGAGTTTGAATTTGAGAGGCGAAGGGTCACAAAGGAGGACATTAGGGCGCTAATTTTCCGAGAGATATTGGAATATCATCCTCAATTGCTCAAGGATTACATGAATGGAACTGAGACGACTAATTTCCTATATCCAAGGTAACCATGTTTAACCAGTGATCTTAGAAAAGGAGTCATGGATTTTGTGTCTACTTCTGACTTTTGGTCCATATTTTGTTCACAGTGCCGTTGATCAATTCAGAAAACAGTTTGCACATCTTGAGGAAAACAGTGGTAAAAGTGGGCCAGTAATCCCACCTGAAAGAAAGCATGTATCTCTTCCAAGGTAGGATTGGTACATTCGTTCGTTCATCCATTGATCATGGTCTTGCAGCCTTCTATTGATGTCGTGCATCAAGTGTTTAATTATTTTTGCTATGCTCATAATATACAAATGGAATTAATCAATAAGTTCTTCACTACCTACACTTCATATTAATTACTAGATTATTAGTTCTAGTTATCTCTTACTGAAATTGCAAAGGGATGCTTTTATTACATGGCAAGTAGGTTTACTTAGATTTTGTGATTGCTCATATAAATTGGGAACAGAATGTGCAGACCATCATTGGAAAAGCATGATGTTGTTAGTGCAGGGCATGATTCATGTGAATCCATTGTGCAATGTGGTTCTGGTTGTGGATTAGGATACCAATTCATGGAATGAGTGAGAGTTGGAGCTGGAGAATGAGCAAGAGTGAGATCATCTATCTTCAAAATATCTATTGAGGGAGAGCTCTTGCGGAGCATTCATAATGGCAGCTATCTGAAATCTTTTGTACCTTTACATGTTACTCTTTTGAATGTGGATTGTTGATTGAAAATAGATAGCATTTAGCAAGTTGTTAATTCGGTACAGCTCGTAGCAGCTAGTGGGTTAATTAATAAAAGAAAGCAAAAGAGTACCAAACTCAAGCATATGGTTGGTGATTGACACTGATTGTTTCCTCTCATTTTAATGAGACGATTATAAACCATAAGGACAATTTCTGCAGAGCCTTCGACTCAAATATTCTGTGTCACATTTTACACAAATATTTATTATCAGCCTGTTTGCCTTCAGATATGCAAATTCAAGTATTTTAGTTTGTGCCTCATGTTTCCTGGATGGTTTCACAAAAAAATAACAGATTTCCCTCTAATGCTTATTTCTTGGATGTGTTTTATGTATCCTAAGCCATGGAGTATTGGAGGTATTGTTTTTGGCATTTGTTACAGTGATTATACCGAGGAAGTATGCCCTAGCAAATGTGGGAGATGTCAACAATGACTATGATTCAAATATAGTACAGAAGTTTTAGTAGAAGTCATAACAAGGTTTTGGTGATAGTCACATAACTGGGTTTAAATGAAAGGATGCAAAGAATGGGTTGGAGGGTACACTTGGGGAAAAAAAAATTTGAGAGGGAAGGAGAAGTGTGTTCTACGTGCCTAGATCCATCTATATGGGTGTGTATGCAGAACTTGGTACAACTGGGAATTGATTTTTTGATTTGGATGCATTTGAATAAATGGCATGGTTTTGTTCTGCACCCCATAATTAAATCTTTAAATGATATTTTTGAGCTTCCAAATGTCCAAAAGAGATGCTAATTTGTGGTGTATAATTTTTGTTCTTTGTTAGTTAAATGACATCTTGAAGTAGCCTATTAAAGGTGATTTTCTTTCTGGTTTCTATTTCAGTTTTCATGAAAAATGAATGTGCTCTCTGGAAGAATTTATTTCTGTGCTTGTTGCTATTAGCTTGTTAGCAGCATTGTAGGGCGACACATTTCAATGATTGAGAGATCTTTGCTTTACTTTGGACCAAGGAATAAATTGATTAACTTTTCTCTTTGTAATTGCAGATCAACTATTGTACATTCAAATGCACTTCCTCCGAAGGAGCAACCAAATGTCACTTCATCCCGAGATCGGCAAGTTTCAGAAGAGGCATACAACAAAAAATCCAAGGAATTGGAAGCAATGCCTGTGAATCTACTGAGGGCCTTGCCGGGACAACAAAGATTTCCCATAGGTACTATTGGTCTCATATCTTAATTCGTCTGGTGGCCACATCTTTTATTGTGTATTCATTTTGATAGGAATTAAACTTTCTGTTCTTTTCAGCCAAACCTGGAACGGTTGTGGGCCCAGTTGTACCTTACGAGAATAACGGTGTCATGAGAGATTCTTATGATCCAAGAACATTTATCAGAAGCACAGTGCTTCCTCAGACAGTCCCTGCTTGTTGTTACCACAAAACTAGCACAGGAAAGCAAGAAAAGTCATCGTCAACAGATTCTGAGAGGGACTTGTCCTCACAGGTGAAACAAGTCCCACAATGTGGCATGGCAGCCAAGTTTGCCCCAGACATAGCTATCAACATTGACTCCAATGCATTTTTTATGACACGGGCAGGAGTGAACAAGGTAGAACATTTTGATGACCGAATTGTGATTGACGCAAACTTGTTGCAGGCAAAAGCTCATTATGGCGGGATTGGTGCTGCCACCACAGCTGCAGTTCACCGAAAAGTTGGAACTGTTCAGTATGGTATGACAACGAGAATGTATTAACGATGGCATTAGAAGCAGTCAAAGTAAACCTTTGGGGCTGAGTTGAGCAATCAACAGTGAAGGGTTCTTTGAAGAGATTGGGACAAAACTAGAAAAAAGAGGAATGTGTGATAGGATGTGTAAAAAGAAAAGGGAGGGCAGGTTTGTCTACTCCTTCAAAGGGCTAGCTTTCTCAGGTTATCTTAGGCACTGGTTATAGTCTGGTTATACAAGAAATCATTTGTTAGTGGAAATATATTTTCCTTCCATAAAAGAAAATTAATCCTCTATATATTTCACTCTCTCTCTCTCTCTCTTGAAAATAACAATTTGAAATAGGAAGTTGCTTTGGGTTCATTTCATCCTCTTTGTCAATCATCTGTAAATCTAAATT
>CP135559.1:13702541-13921426 GCA_032401905.1 Swietenia macrophylla | reverse complement strand
TATATATATATATATATATATATATATATATATATATATATATATATATAATTAAGATTTTTTTAATAAAATATAATTTTTTTATTTTAAAAAATATATGTAACAAATTCTAAAAATTAAATAAAAATGATAAATTATAATTTTACTTATAAAGAATAAATAAATCTAAAATACATTTGTTTTTTCAGTTAATCAAATTATAATAAAAAGAAAAATAAGTGTATTTTTATATAAAATTTATCATCAATAGAATTATCTTAAATTTTATAAAAGATATTTGATAAAACCTAATAATAAATTTTATGGGAAGGGAAAAATGAAGTCATGAGTCTTCTTCTTCGGCATATAAAATTTAGTTATCAATCGAGCAGCAACGACCAATGAAAGAAAGGCATAATTTTACTCTAATCCATAAGGGTATGAAAAATATAATTTTTGTGGAGTTGCTTAATGTATTTTAACTTTATATTTTTACATATTCATCAATCTAATCCAAAATGTTTTAGTTAATTTCATGTTCATCTCTTAACCAAATTTTATATTTTCGGTGGAGGGGCATTACAGTAATTTAATAATTCCCACTAATTTACATATCCATTTTAGTCCCTAAAATTTTAAAAATAATCACTAATATTCCTAAAATTTTGTAAAATAGTCATAAAAATTCTTTCTGTTTATAATTTTAGTATGAAAAAAAAATTAACTTAATATTGTAATTACTTAAATTAAAAAAATAAAGATATAATAATCACAATAGAATAATTGTAAGTAGTGATTAATTTTTTTTAACTGACAAAAATACACACGCGCATATATCTTTTTACTATATTAATGAAAAGATAAAATATTTTTATTTATTATTAATAAATATATTTATTTTTTATTAATTAAATAATTTAATTATATCAATAATATTAATATGATAAGATTATATTACCTAAAATTTTATTTAAAAAAATTAATATGCAAGAATTAGTCACTCGAGCATGCTCTGTGATTTGGTTTTAACCGTGATTAGAGCATAATAAAACCGCTGCTTAATCCCAGTCCAGCATCAGGCAGGTTGATTTCGATAAATTTGTTAACTTTCACTGTTTTTAAGAATTAAACTGACATCAATCACAACTGCAAACAGAAACATATGTTAAGAAGATCATAGAAGTTTAAAACAGCAGGGACGCAACAAACACACACATTCCTAGATTTTTTTTTTAAAAAAATTTTAAGGTAAAATTCTGACTTGCGTTGAATTTGGAACCATTAATTGTTAAATTTATTAATAATATTTTTGGAAATTAAACAAGGATTAAATTTACAACTCCTAGTCAAAATCCAACGCAATATTTCATTACCTCGGATGAACGGCCCAAGTGTACATTGGAAGGCCTAGAAAATACATGAACAGTCTGGACCAGACCAGGCCAGCCCAATCTGCGGACTTGAGAGTTCTGCGACATGACGTAATCTCAATCTCCTGTCTAAAACCCTAAAATAAATCGCCTGTGCGCGTCTTACTCAGACAAACCATAGATCAACAGAGTCTTCGTCTCTCTCTTGCTGCCATGGCTATTACGAGTCCACCTCAACCGCCATCAACAGCCAGCAGAGTCAGCCTGGAAACAGTGGAAAGAGCAGTAAACGCACTCTTAAAATGGAGGAACTCCAAGAGTAAGACAGAAAAGCCTCAGCTTTTAGAGCAAGATGATTTTCTGTATCTAATACTAACTCTCAAGAAAATACCTCAAAGTTCTCGCACTAACCCACACAAAATCTCGCTGCCACACTCACTTGTCGGCGGAGAAGAAGATAACGCACCGGAGCTCTGCCTCATAATCGACGACCGTCCCAAGTCCAACCTCACCAAAGATGCTGCGATGAAGAAAATTAAGAATGACAACATACCCATCACGAAAGTCATCAAAATCACAAAATTAAAGACTGATTACCGCCCTTTTGAGGCCAAAAGGAAGTTGTGTGATTCATACGACAGGTTCTTTGCTGATAAAAGGGTGGTTCCGCTCTTGCCCAAGTTGTTGGGGAAGCATTTTTTTAAGAAGAAGAAGATTCCAGTTCCAGTTGATTTAAGGCACCAGAATTGGAGAGAACAGATCGAGAAGGCTTGTGGGTCAGCGTTGTTGTATTTGAGAACTGGGACTTGTAGTGTTTTGAAGGTGGGAAAGGTTTCAATGGAAGTTACAGATATTGTGGAGAATGTGATGGCGTCAATTAATGGAGTAGCCGAGATTGTGCCTAGGAAGTGGGGTAATATAAGGTCTTTTCATCTGAAATTGCTGGAAAGCTTGGCTTTGCCGGTTTATCAGGCAGTGCCAGATATGAAGTTAAAGATTGAGGGAGCCAAGGAGAAAGAAGTGGAGGTTAAAAAAGAGGAGTTGGAGAATGAAAGTGTGAAGGATATGAATGATGATGGCAAGAAAAAGAAGTCAAAGAAGAAGGGGAGGATTCATGAGGTTAGGTATATGGATAGTAATATTGGTGAGGTGTTGGATAAGGATGAATTGGGTAGCGATGATGGTGAGGATAATGAAGATTGTGAGATTGGTGAAATGGATAGCGGTGAGATTTTGAGTAAGAAGAGAAAGAAGGGAGATAAGGAGAAAGCTGAGAAGCCGCCGAAGAAGGCAGCTAAGGTGAAGAAAGATGAATTGTCTTCTAAGATCAAGAATGACGATGTTGTGGAGCATAAGAGGCAAAAGTTGGCTTTGAAGAAGGATGGGCAAGAGACTAGTGGAAAGAAGGAGAAGAAGAAGGTTGGGCTTGGGAAGGTGAAGAGTGCTGAAATAACCGTGAAGGACAAGAAACAGAAGAAAAAGAAAAAGGTAATGGCATAATGATATATGATTGCTGATTGAAGCTCTTTGGAGAGGATTTGTTAGAGAAGGTTGATGCTCTTTGAACTTGCAGAGAATTGAGTATGGTTGTCTATTTGTCCTCAGTCAAATTTTGTTTTAAATTCACATGAGAGTATTTATGTTATTATCCTTTTTGTTAGTTGGGTCTTCATTAAGTGAACCTGTAGAAGTTTTGTTTTACCTTTTCATGTTACATTTATAACTTCAGTATTGCTACTATAGGAAAGTTCCAAAAACAAGATTGCTCCTTTTCTGTTACTCTGTGCATTAAGATGAAAAGTGAATTTCTTTTAGGGATTTTCATGTATCATGAACAGTCCAGTTAAGAATAGGGGAAGTCCACTAATCAAATAAAATCAAAGCGAGATTTCCTAGGTTAAATTTTTTCTTGCAGTTGTGGTAGTCTTGGAAGTCATTGTCACTTCATATGCATCTCATGGCATTTACAAGCAAACAGGAAGTAGTTGTGAAATGTGTAAGAACGAGCTGTTTTAGTCTTTAAATGCACTATGTATATGGTATCTATTGGCCTCCTATTTGATGAATTGGGACATGTAAAATGAGTTAGTGGCATTGGGCAAGAAATTCGTTGAGCCATCTTTGCTTCAGAACATTTTGCTTTCTTATTGATTCTTTGTACCCTAGTTGAAAGCTGGAAATTGGCGATCCTTGAACTGGAGTTCCAGGATAGTGAGAGAATATTAACGCTGGAAAAAGGGTTCTTTTTGTGTTTTGAGCTCTCCAACAAGTTGCAGGTCATCCTTTTCCAATTCTAGATGGGAGGAATCAGATTAAGTACAGGGAGGTGGAGTCACCTTGAAAAACCTTATTGCAGGATCGTGCAAGCTTATTATATTCTTAAAAGGCTTTGTATCTCCTCACAATGGTATATACCTTTGCTTAACTAATCAAGATTTTTGGTGGCATAAGTTATTTTTTGCATCTCCGGCTGATCGTTGGTTTATTTTCACTGCACTGGCTGGAGTTTAAGGATGGGTATGCTGCTGACCAGATTATACTGATAATTTAGGCTATTGTCCTTTTAATTTTCTTATTCTGTAATTTTTCGGATGCTTGAAATTCTTAGAATGTTTCTCTTGCAGTTGATAAATATTTAGTTTTATTTGACAGACATTTTCTATTGACTGAGTTATGCATAAGGAACTAGTGATTTTTTGGCTGACTGATCTTTAGTTATAACAATGCTGTTGGTGAGAGATTGCGTCACCAGCCGTCAGGTTTGATGACTTGATATTACTGTAATAATGACTCGAAGATTCATCTCCTCTCTCGATCCATTGTCAGAGGAATCCTTCTAAGTACTTGATTATTACTTTTTAGGCATGTCACCATGATTTTTCTCATGGTAGATTAGTATGTTATTGATTAGTTTTGCTGTTTAGCGTTAGTCAAGGAGCTTGATTTACCGGTTTTGTCAAGTTTTTAGTGTGCTTTCTTGATTTGTTCTTATGCTGCTGGCTTAGACTTGATGACTTCAATGGCTGTGGAGATGTGCATATATTGAGTACTTTGATAATTGGCCCTCTTTGAGTTTTTAACTGCTCAATTCAGGTTCCCATACGCGATCCACTCATTCAAACTCGCCGGAGATTTTGAGTCTGCAAGCCAGGGGTGTATAATATTAGGGGATGATTAAGATGGTTTGGTCCTAAAGACCTACTGTGATCAGCTGGGCTGCATTGCATCCGCATTGCTTCGTGTTTTTGTTGTTTTAGGCTAAAGCCGCAGCCCAAATTGCATCATGGTACATGAATTCCCTACAAATTTATGGCATTCCATTTCTAGAAGAAGAATCGAGTGGACTAGACCCAAAATGTATGGCTCCGCAGAAGAAGAGATTCAAAGTTGAAAATAACACCAAATTTGTCAATTATGTTATTTATTTGATCAGGCTTCGCAAGCTCAGACTTGAATCGTGACCCGTCCTTTTAAGGTTTGCATTGAGGAAACAATTGTGCAAACTTAATTAATTTATAAAAGAGTTTCTATTGATTGGGTAATTGGATTTTTTTATCCTGTAAAGCTAAAATTAAAATTAAGTCCCTGATCAAGTCAATTTAAGAATAATGAACATTGAAATCCAACGAAAATTGCCCGGAAATTGGTTTCTGCTCCACAGGGTAACTGTAAGCCGAGTTAGATACAATAACCAGCAAGCAAGAGAGGCTTAATTACATTCATTGAGTTTGATACAGCGATCAGCGGTGTTAGACCCGAATTTATAGCTTTGATACCCTCCAACACAGCTGCAGTTTCCGCCAATACGATATGTCCAATGAAAGCTTTCTTACAAGCTATAGCAACGATGAATTCTCTTTTTCAGTTTCTGATGATAGCACTAAAACCAACAATCCCCCCTTGATTATTAATCTTGGTTGTTATGGCACCATCGGAGTTCAGTTTAAACCAATTAATTTCGAGAGGAGACCATTTTACTTCTTTCATCTTTACTAACTCAGAATGATGTTGGGTCTATGATGGGAGTTTCTTGGGCAGGCTTTGTATGCCTCTAATAAAGTATCTGCTTCAATTAAGGTGCTTTGTACATCTCCTCCTCGGAGAGAGAGCTAGAAAGGACCAAGAGAAGTTTTCAGAAATATTGCTATTAATTAATAGCATTGGCTAATGCAGACAACTGCCATACCTTCTTTGCTGTCTTGCATGCCACTGGCCACAGGTGCATGAAAAGCATTCTCACAAGCTGTAGAACATCTCGGACTGTAAAGAGAATCAACCATTTTTCTTTTGAAAAGATTATGAAAGGTTGCCAAACTGTCTTGACTGGCTCTCCAAATATATATATATATATATGTATGTATGTATTGATTTTGGAAGGAATATGCAGTGTCCGCAGAAATTTCCACCATCTTTGTTGACAAGAGGAGCTGGTAGGAAATTATAGTTAATATTGATGTTTAAGCGAGTTTACGTCTGGGCAATATCTCATCTGCTTACTTCGCGTTTAATAGTGATTACCAAATCTCATAGATTCGAGTTAGCCAATCTCAATCCAGTAAAATTAATTGAATCTGATTTATGGGCTGCAAAAATGGTTTTTTTGAATAATTTGATAGAGAAGATAACCATATAGCAGATTGAGTGTCATGCGCTTGAATCCTTTCCACAAGGCTTGCCTAGGCTTTCACTAGAAGGGATTTGGGAACATGAGAGAGATTGTTGAGGATTATCATACTATATATGGACATCTTTAGTGCACTAGGCGACACCTCTGATTCAAATAGGTTAGTACAGAATCAAATTTGAGAATTGTGGAACTCAGGGTAACAAAGGGATATATCGGTTGCCTTTGCTGTGAATGTTGAGGAGAAAAATTTGCTACTTGACAAGGAAGACTACAGAAAAAGAAGTGTTGTTTAATATTTTACTAGGAATTAATCCCTAGTAACATATTAAGTAAACTGGAAATTTTCTTTTTGAAAACTAGAGGGTTTGGAAAGAATGCCCGCGAATTTCCTCGAGGTTTTGAAATTACATAAATTTGTTTCAGTGATTGACTTTCTTGACCTGCTTGAAACCAATTAAGATGCCTTTGTTTATACATTAATAAGGCAGTGGGGCTTCTTTGATTATGGTCCGAATGACAGAATTCTTTTTTTTTTTTTTTCTATTTATTTCTTTGGCTCTAGTCTGTCATTTTTTATTTTAAATTTTAATACTGCAAAGATTCGAAAATAAAATCAGAATGAAAAGAAAGAATATTGACGGTAAGACTTTCTGATCAGCTCAGCTCAGTACATGATGCTTCCAAAACATCAAAAAGAATTAGAAAAGAATTAATAAAATCATCCTCTTAATTACTTGGATAAATCTCCGACTGCCTTTTCCCTGTGAGGGGAGGAGGATATATATATATATATATCAGTTGCTGGTTGGGGGAGTGGATTGTTGCATTCATGCAGATAGATTGCATTCATGCACATAGATATTTTTCATAAAATCGCAGAAGTTGTGGACCATAAATTCCTTTTCAAGCTTCAGAATATTTTTCTTAACCTCGGGAGTAATAGGTTGATTATCCCCAGTATAGGTTGTAATTTTCAAATTTTTGTAGTAGGCTTTGAAAGGAGCATGGGACCAATTGATCTTCACTCTTCCTCCTTGCGTCGCCCATTGATCGGCGTTGAAGAGACTGGCGAAAAGCTTCATGGGCTGTTTCGTAGGAAATGGAACGCCCAGGTGTTCCATGTTTTCGTGCACCCTTATAGTTTTGTCGTCCACCATGAAAACGATGCGTTTAGGATTCCAGACGATAGAGTACTTGTGGTATTCCTCGGAGGGATCAAACCAGAGCTTGAAATTTCTCTCTCTCCTGCCTTGTCCCTTTACGTAAATATTTGTTTGCAATGTATAAGGATTCCCAGATGTATTGCCCAGGAACTCAAAATCAATCTCGTCGTGGGCTGCTCCCAGGGAAGACAAGTAAAATGAGGTGACAGTACCAGCAGAGTTGTCGGGAATAAGTTTTAGATTAACGTCAAATCTTCCAAACAGATAATCCTTTTTGGATTGGAAGCCAGAGCCAGAATATTTGTCCATGGAGAGAGAAAGGACCTCGTCTCCATCCGTCATCTTCGCCCGTCCATCTCCCCATGTGATGTTGACGAGTTTGCTGAAATTTCCGGCTGAGACTGCCGCCAAAGAACTGATGAATACAGAAACCAACAGGACTGATGGCAGCATGAGGGAAGAGGACGACGAGCACGACCACATCTTTATCTTTATTTGTCCAGCTATTTTCAGCTGGATTTGTATCTCTGTGGTGTGCGATGGGTACCTGATCGCATGTATGCTTTTATAGGGATTCAGACTTGAAGTTGTTATCAATGGATGGTGCATAATTCTCCTGAAAATTCGAACTTCATCATTGAATCTGTCAAACTCCAAATTTATCAACCGCTATATTTGGCACGAGGACTGGAATGGAATGGGTTGCGTGTCATCACCAGCACCCTCTGTAAAAATTTAACACATCAAATAATTTTTTTTTTTTAAAAAAAAATCATAAATTATTTAAAATTTTATTTTTATTGAAATTATAAATTTGATTGTTTAAAATTATGGGTTAAAATTTTTTTTTATTATCATTTTATTTGATATTTTTTAGAAACAAAAATAGTGATTAGAAGATAAAATAAAACTTTACCATTCAACTTAATTATTAATGAGAGTATTAATAGATGTTTAGTCAAGTTAAAAACAAAGAGAGAAAAAATATATATATAAGAAGAAGATTCAAATTTTTATTTATTATATTGTCAATAAATTTTAAGTTCTTAATCCAACTTAACTTTAATCAAACTATAAATTAGTCTTTATAATTAAAATTACTTATGGCAGTAACACTAGCTTGGCCACAGCTACCGAATCTTCTAAGCTTCTCAAGACGAGAACTAGATACTAGAAGCCCTTGGCTTGGCTCTTCCTCGAAGTCGAAGCCAGTGGCACACAATAGTAAAGCCAAGCCTGTGAATTGAAAAATGCGGCTCTTTATTCTTTTAGATGAATTAATTATTTAAGCAAGCTGAATAAGAAGAAAAACAATTAAGAAATGCAATCCACCTCTGTTGCTGCCTTGCCCAGCTATTGTTACCTTGTATCTGGTCATCTCAAGAAAAAACCCAATTCTCTTTCATTTCCCAGGTGCCAAATTCACATAAAAAACGTATCTTCTTTAACTCTTTCTCCAACAAATAATTTCAGCAAGGAACAAAAAGAACACCTAAAAGGGGATAACGAATCACGCCCCGATCGTAATCATACATTCGCTGACCAATTCTGCTCTCCCACTGACACTAACGAGCTTAGTAACCGAGACCCAGAAACTCAAAAGCGACTGCAGGAAGAAGACCCGCAATATATAGACGAAAATTGCAAGGTACTTTTCACAAACATGTGGTGGGCAGATTTGAAAGCAGCGTTGGGACAAAGAATCAATGTAGACGGTATTGTTTCTTCGACAATGATTTTCGTTAAAGATCGTCACTTGGCGCTCCCTCATGTGACTGTTCCCGATATAAGGTACATTGATTGGGGAGAACTGCGAAGGAGGGGTTTTCAAGGTGTAGTGTTTGATAAGGATAATACTATAACTGCTCCTTACTCTTTGACACTTTGGGGTTCTCTTAGTTCTTCAATAGAACAGTGTAAATCGGTGTTCGGTCACGACATTGCTGTGTTTAGTAACTCTGCTGGTAATTTTGGCATTGCCCACATACTGTTTGTTATTGTTTTTGCAGTTGATTTTTTTTTTTTAAATTGCTTTGTTTTGACGTATTAGGTCTATATGAGTATGATCATGATGGTTCCAAAGCGATGATACTTGAAGGAAAAATTGGGATCAAAGTTATAAGGCATCGTAAGTTTTGATTTTTCATTTTTTTCATTTTCCATTCTTAGTTTGAGGTATAGTACGATGAATTTTGTCTTGCATGTTCTGTACCTTCTCGGTCTATATTAGAAATTAATGTATAATAACGTGCTTATTCAACGTGGTGAACTTATAAATTATTATCAAGGCCATTCCCCTAAAAATTCGTGGTAAAAGTGTTTAGTTTATCTATTACTAATGTGGAGATCCATTACATTTTAGAGGTGAAGAAACCAGCTGGGACAGCTGAAGAGATTGAGAAACACTTTGGTTGTCAATCCTCGCAACTTATCATGGTAGATATATGTAAAACTGTTATAATGTCTGGCATTTATGTTTTGGATTACATAATAAGCAGAAATTTTGTGTGGGCAGGTGGGCGATCGGCCTTTCACAGATATTGTTTATGGGAATCGAAATGGGTTTCTGACTATATTGACTGAACCTTTAAGTCTTGCTCAGGAGCCATTCATTGTTAGGCAGGTTGGTTTTCCTTTCCTTTCATTTCGTCTTTGATGCTCTCTAGGCCATTGATAAAGTAACAATGAATCTAAATGGATCATAATGTTCTTATATCTGCTTGGTTTTGTATGCAAAGAAGCTTGTTGTAGTTCATTCTGTAAGACAACCTGAGTAATAGATTGTTATTCACGAATAAGTGATTTGTTGGTGTCCGGGCCTGGTATTTTTCATTCATTTGATTCATTGAAAGTAATTTTTCCACCATTAACTTCAATTTCATATTGGCTTTTTAAGATTTCATTGTAATGTGTTAATTTGACTTGTAGTAGCCTTCAACTTAAACATATAAACTAAATGATTGATCAAGAATACACTGCCAAGAACTCTCTTACTCTAACCAAAATGTGCTTGGCATGTGTTTAGTTGTAATTGTCCTCTACACTTTCAACTTTGAATCAGCTAATGCTGGCTTCTGCATTTTTTCCATTCTCATGAGACGGTGAGAGAAAAACTATTCTTCAAGTTTTTGTCCTAATCCACATATTTGGTCCATCCCACATTCTTATGTTATCAATCTGCCCGGTAGAAGCCCTCCTTTATCTTGCTTATTATATCCCGTGATCTTGACCTTTGGTTAGTTTGTGGTTTGTATTCTCTCTATATGTATGTCTAATTCTTTAACTTCAATGGTTGATTCAACTTCATTAGACATATTACCAAGGGCAAGATACATCACAGCTGTTAGTGGTAGTTTTTTTTTTTTTTTTGGAAAATTCAGCCAAAACTTGTTGGTGTTTTCTGGTTCATTCCCTTTCTTCTGAAAGTGAGGTTGAGAATGGCTATCCTTGAAGAGGATACATATTGGAAAAAAGGGTCAATCATGTTAAAGGAGTTCAAGTTCAACTAGGATGTAAATAATGATGAAGAGGCATTCTTGACTGTGAGTGGTTTCTATTTTGCATTTTCAAGGTGAGAGATCCCCTTTAAGATAAAGGGTCCATTTGAACCCTTTGAATGACTTCCAAAGTAACATGCTTGGTGCAAAATAGGGGGGAAAACTTATTTGTAACAATTAGGGTGCCATGCAACCCGGTATAGTATTTTAAACAAATTTTCCTTGAAGAACTGTGGACAACAAAATGGACTGATGGAATGTCTACAAGGCATTTCCTCTCTGAAACTCTGTAATTAGTTGCCATGTATCCGTATTTTATTCGAACTATGAGCATTTTGTTGAAGATACTACAAAACCTGGGTGTAAACAAAGATGTTGGGCAGCTATCCCATGTTGTCCGAGTGTTGCTCTCATATAAGTCCTTGCTTTCCTGTTGTTGGCAGTTTAGGCATACCTTTTTGTATTACTTCTTTTAACACTTCCTTGATGGTGATATTTCAGGTTAGGAAACTAGAACTGATCCTTGTGAACCGATGGTTTAGAAAAGGGTTGAAGCCAATTAGTCACAGTTTATTGCCAGATGCAAAGCAGTGTGTGAAAGATCCACCATCGCCGTAAGAAATACTGTAGAGATTTGTAAAAGAAATTATTCAATTTATCCATAAAATTTTGTTTTATACATATATATGTATTTTTCTCTTTTTCCTCATTCATTTAGGTGAACCCAATTAAATTTGTTTACTGTCTAGTGAATCCAATTATATTGCTTGCATTCTTACCTGAACAAGTTGAAAATAAATTTCTCTTTTTTTCCTCCCTTTTGTTGGGGGAGAAGTAAGATTGATCATGCGGAAACCATAGTAGCCTTGTCAGAGTATTAAAAACACAAGTTGCCATCCATATATATATATATAAAATTGAGATCTCATATTAAGAATATCATGCTTAATAATTGATTAATGTAGCTAAAAGCATTCAAAGTTAGAACAGAGTAGACAGATCAATAAATTAACATAAATGACAAAAAATTTGTGTTTGTGGGTTTATGACAACTTGGGAGAAATTTTGATGGGAATTCCGTGGGTAGGAAACAGAAGAGGACCCATGGTGATCGACTCATTCGGATAATTTAAGGACCAATCATATCGAGTTACAACATTGTGGGCAAATATTATTATTTTTAGCTTGGCCATTTGGTAGCCCGAGCACACTCTTGGCCCTCCACCAAAAGGAACACAAATTAAAAAATATATATAAAAAAAAAAATGGTGATATCATTTTGCCACGATTACATTGCAACAATTAAAAAATATATATATAAAAAATGGATTTTTTGGACGGAAACTAATAATAGATTTTCATTTTATCAAACATTCTTGACATCTAGTTAACAAAATTTTTCATTTTTTTTTATAGAAATTAATTAAGATAGATCACCTTCCAACCTCTACGAATGGTGAATCCTTGGTATTCGATGTGGGCAACTGCTTTTCTGAAAGATCCGAAGATTGGAGGAAAAAGCCGTATGCTTTTCACGACGGGTGGCTGGCATGATACGAGGAGATATTACAGAAGAAGAGGTGACCGATAACGTAGTTTTGGTGGTCTTTGCAGCTCATGATACTACTTCGTTTGCCATTGCCATGACATTCAAAATCTTGGCTCAACATCCAGATTGCTATTCTCTTCTTCTTCAAGGTAACATATTGCATAAAATACCAATTTTTAATTAATTCTCAGCTTCCATAGACCTTGGTTTCACCGTTTATAAGTCATGCTCGTATCATATCATAGTTACCTGATTTTCCCACAGGCATGCTCGCAGAACATGTTAATTCTATAATTTGATCTCCTCTCTTGCTTTCTTCGCTCTCGAGAATCTTGAACCTGGAAACTTAATTATTGATTCAAAAACAACCTCCAGAACTCTCTCAAATGTCTTCAACATTCCGGTCTCAACTTTGATTCTGAACAAACGCACAAACTGTAAGCAAATTAGCGTGTATATGTACAGTAAAAAAAACAAAAAAATATTTATTTTTCAAAATTTATGTGCTAAAAAAGTTAACTTTTTAAGATATGATAAAATTTAGTGTTACATATGTTCATTAATACGATACATTAAATTTGTGCACATCTCTTTATCAGACAATTTATTAAACTGTAAACACAGATTAATTATCTTTATATTTTTATAGTATTCACACGATTAGAAATCAATTTTAAAGTATTAATTCTAGCATTTTAAATGTCATTTTTTTGTATGTTTTTTTTCTCAAAAGTAAATCCTAAGTACACCTTATAAAATGCGAGTATCTTATATTTATAATACTATTTTAGAATTTTTGGTTTAGACTTAAACCATTAATTTGGATTTTCTTTTAAAATTTAATTTATTTAATAAAATATGTACTAACAAAATTTAGTTTAATCTTTATATTATGTACTTGGTCAAATTTAATACTTAAATAGTTAAACGAATATTATATACATCTAGAATTTTTCACACACACACACACACACCACACACATATATATAAATTTATTTTTATGAATTAATGTCACTATTATTTTTAATTTTAATGTGCGAATCAATAAATTCTCGTAATGTTGGTAATAACACTAAAATCTAATTTTGGTATTATAAGTAATAAACAATATCTAGCAATATATTAAAGACTATTCAAGTGACAAAAATTTCAGTGATTCGACGTCATTTTATCCGTAACCAATGTTATCGTATAATTTAGTCTCTTTGACTTATATATCTTAATTGGACATGAGATATGTAATATATTACCTTTATATAATTTAATTTTATATTTTTTTGATACTATGAATATACTTATTTTATCAAATAAAGTCAATATCATATATTAATTTATTTAAGTATAGTCATATATTTTCATAATCTCACTTAATCAAACGATTTAATATATCACTCCCATTATATAAAAGAAAAAAAATTTTATTTTAATCACACATATTTTTCTACACGAATCATAATATATCTAACTATTTTTTTATAATTTATTTTATTATAGATAACATTTAAAAATATCAAAATATATCATTTTTAATGTTGAAAATTATGGTAATTTCAAGTTCAACAATCATATACATCATTATTACTATAAAAATTATTTATAATACTTATATAATAATTCATGTAACGTTCTAATAATGAGTTGGTCTAGTATATTAGTTCATTATTTTGTATTCATGTGTTGACTTGATATTTCGTATCATAATATATATATATATATATATATATATTGTCATCAGTCATTACACATATTAGCCTCTATACATTATTATTGTTATATTTACAATAATGATTGACTAGGTACATTTAATAAAAATATTTAATTAATTAAATATATTATTCTAAAAATATTATTATATTTATTAAATATAAAATATATAATAATGAAATAATAAATGAGATATATATATATATATATATATTATTAATATTATAATATCTGAAAATATAAATATACAAAATATTTAAAATAGTATTAAATTTAAATTACATATCAACCCAATCACAACATTGAATGTCAAAATTTTGGTCCGACGACGAAGATTAAGCCTGTCTTGGCCATGCCAATGTGTAATAATTTGAAAAATTGTACGACAGTCTGACCTCAATGTCACATCAACTTGGGATATAAATTAAAGCTAAAAGTTTTGAATACAGATTCAATAAGTCGATTGACGTATCAAATTTTGCAGTTCTAATTTAATTTTCAGGCATGGGCGTGCTTTTTATGCATTACAGACATCCAGTTTTGAGAGAGCGAGAATGAATTTTAGGATTTACAGATCCCATCTGGGAATGCATTTAACTTACAGAATTTCAAAGATAAAAAAGACTTGATCTGGAAGCATAATTGAACCTCGCCCATTCCATGTACGTGGGATACTGATTCGGTATATTCATGAGTACTCTATTAACGATCTCACAATGATTAAAATCTGGTGGATTTCTATTTTTTTGACTTGTTCTTTTACGAAAGCGGTTTTCCTTTTTATTATTAGCAAGAATTTGGACTGTGACAATAATGTATCATTTACAGTCGAAGTTACTCAGCAAAAATAATTAGGGGTTCCTCGTTAGATGGTCTCACAGTAGGCACATTTACTCATGGCAGTCACTGAGGCTTCTTCCCCCCAGGCCCCAACTGTGAAAACTCAGAATGTAGTATTCCATGGCCAAGCTGTTTCTTCCACAGAAAAATTAAATCAAAAGTAAAGAATAACAGAAATTGGGCGAAAGACACTAAAAATGGTCACAAACATTTGCTGTCATCTTTACTACACTCCCAATATTTTCCTGCTATTTCCACCTACTGCTCTGTCACTGTATTTAAGTTTCAGACAGCAACCCGCTTCCAGTTTCAGTCTTGTGGTCCCTTTATCTGTATTTTTATTTGTTCATACGATCGATCCATTACTACATTGTCTCTCTGCAAATTCTTATGGTTTGTAATGTTGTAGAGACACCATAACAGATCTTTCAACAGTACACGATGACCAAACTAAGTTGCAAGCTTACATTCATTTGCCCAGAGTTTTGGACCGGAAAGATTTCGATTTTGCGATCATAAATCGGAAGTAGATTGTGTCAGCTTAAGAAACACATCAAGAATCTATATCAAAAGCTTAGTAAGAAATTAACTACAATGATGTATCAAATATGGACCGAAATTCTCTCCTAGTCTTATTTTTACTTGAGCAAATACATGCCTGGCTAATTGGTAGTTAATAAATAGAAATATTATACCAAAATAGACCTTGACCATGCATGAACAAAAATTACCTGCGTTTTCAGTTGTTGGACAAGTTCAAATCATATAGTTATTTTCAGTAAGATTCAAAGATCCTTTTTCAAAATCCCAATGCCAAAAATGTTATTTAGTATGTGATAGTAGCAGGCATTAACAGAAGTCATTTGAAGGTGGAAAATGGTAACATTTCAAGAACGGTAAGTCCAAATGTACGGGTAAGTAGAATACAATCAAGATGGCTCCATTGCATCAGTACGCATACAAGTTAGCTGGCCTGAGCTGAAGAAGGGTAGGGCACTATTTATTATTGTAAGAAAAGCATATACTACTTTCTCTTTTCTTCTCTTCTTTTACTGTTTGGACGAATTAACCAAATAAGAAATCAAATCTGTGTTTCAAGTGTTGAACCAGGTATAAATCCAGGGTGATTTTTAGCTGGGAACCAGCTAAACCTCGTCCCATCGCATTGTAACCCAGTAGATTTGGACCAGAAGAGGTAGATATTGGCTACTGTTGAGGTTCAATAGTGTCTTTAAATTAATATGTCGCATTTAGTCTTACAAGCTCTTGCATGAACAGCTGGACTGAGGCTGGAAATGACAATATTAAATCTTATACAGAAGTTTCAGATATCCCATTAAAACTGAGGATTTTTTATTTTTTATTTTATTTTTAGAAGCATTGATATCATTAGTATGATTTGAATCTGAATATCTGGCTTCAAAGAGACGGTGTCTCTTCTAAATTTGAAAAAAAAAAAGAATTACTCTCACAGTAAGGAAACTCGCAAATTGTTAGCAGCAATGGAGGTTGTGTTTCATGATCACTAGTCTCTTCTATTCTTGTAATTGCAGAAGTATACATTCAAGTGTTTTCCAAAAAGTAAAAGAGAAATTAGTTCGTGGGGTTTCGGTAAAAACTGACAACAAATTACAATACTAATTCATCTTAAGACAAACTCTTGCTATAATTAGAAGATAATGATTGAGATAACAGGGTCATTAAGTCTCTTCCCGAAGGTGGCCTACCTTTTTAATTATCTGCAGGAAATATGGCAGTTACCGTTGCCACCTAAAAATTTTACCAGACTTCATTGCAAATACTATAAAATAACCCGGAATTACCATTGCTACCTAAAAATTTCACCAGACTTAATTGCAAATACTATAAAATGACCCACATCTACTTCTAGGGCAATGGTCTACAGAAGTTCACATTAATATCCTTTAGAGACTTGAGGCACTTGAAAATAAATTTTATTTTTCGTGAAAAAATTGAATATATGGACATAGGCGCGCGTAGAAAATTTTATAAATAGATTAATATATATTAATGATCAATTATAGTCACAAATATTAATGATGGATGTTATAATCCTAAATATGTCAGGTTGTGTTATAGTTGGTATCTGGGAGCTTTAAAGCCTTTCGTACTTTGGGTTTCCTTGTATCCCATCTAAGTTTTTGTTAGAATGTAATTTAGTTCTATAACATAAAAGTCATTTTGATTGTTCTTATTATTATGTCTCCAAGGGACTACTTCCATTCATTCACTAGCATTCAACTGCATGCATAGGTATATAGCACCATCGGTTCAAACCTTAATTCCATTCAACAAACCTCATTATTGCTAATATCATTGTCATCTAAAGCCATAATGACAGAATATTTAGGCCATAAACTTAATTAAGGCTATCCTAATTCATTTGTTTTCTCTTCTTCATTATTGGTTTTCATACCTTAATCGTTTTCCTCCGGTGCTGAATCCTGAATCCTGCAGTCTTTAGGGTACCAGCACGTAAGCAATGTGGGTTTTGGATTACAGTTTTGTTACCTTAATTCTATTGATAAGTTCTAATTTTACCAAAGCAAGAATATTGTACAAATTGCCAATTAAGGACAGTTAAATTTCACCAGTAGCTATACATGTGAAATGATAATTTGAAGAAACACACGCAAAATAGAAGGAAAAAAATGGAAAAATTCATATGATATGATTTTATGAGTGTTCTATTATTGCAGAAGCAAAGTTGTTAATGGTTCATATAAATGCTCCTGCAACACATCAACTAACCACATACTCCTCCAACTGCTATTATTTACTTCACCCAGGCTACCTTATATTCACAGCTCTTCCTCTGAAACACACGCACCATCCAATCTTCACTTTCATTCCTCTTGTTTGTGACTTCCAAACAGGCAGAGATGAAGAGAGAAAGCATGTTCATCTGGGTTATGGTTGCTGGGTTTCTCTTCCACAACCTGGCGATGCCTGTAATGTCCATTCGCCTTGAAGATCAGAAGAACTATTACTCCCCAGAACCACACACTGGAAGTCCCCCAGGAGGTCTCACACATATATTTCTGCTCCTATCCACTTACTGTTAGATTAATGATATTTAAGCTAAATTTCCCCACTATGCAGTTTTCGTGCTTTGTCTGGTAACACAGATGCATAAAATCTACAAGACATTATCAATGAGGAAGCACATTTTAAACAATGATCATATCATAAGCATCTTGCATTAAGCTGACTTAACCATTACATCAATCATTTTCTTTCTCATCTCACAATCTATGGAGCTAATTCTTGCACTAATTGCAGGTTCACACGGTAGTCCACCTCACGGAAGGACACCATCTCATGGAACCCCAACCCCATCACACGGTTCAGGAGGCAGCTATGGCGGCACACCACCCTCTCATGGAACCCCAACCCCATCACACGGAAGCTACAAACCAACTCCATCACCCCCTGAAAACTGTGGAAACCCGCCACATGAACCTAGCACCCCATCAAACCCTCCTTCCGGCGACGGCGGTTACAACTCCCCCCCGTATGACTCTCCTCCGACTACCGGAGGCGGTAGCTCCCCTCCTATCATCACCCCAAGCCCACCGTCTATCATTCCAGGCACCCCCACCATTCCCACACCTCCATTCGACCCAAATTCGTCCTTCCCTGGTACATGCACGTAAGTATATGTATACTGTATTTTACACCGAGTTGCTAATGGCTAGCCAGACAAGAATTAAACATGCACATGGTTTTATCACAATATGTACGCTGTTAATTATTTCACGGATGTACGTGTTCACTTGCAGTTACTGGACTACTCACCCGGGATTGATATGGGGTCTCTTGGGCTGGTGGGGTACATTGGGCGGCTCAATGGGTGTGCCTAGCTTGCCTGGTTTTGGCTCAAATATGAGCTTGCTGCAAGCACTTTCTAACACTCGTACTGATGGGTTTGGAGCACTCTACAGAGAAGGAACTGCATCCTGGCTCAACTCCATCGCAAATAACAGGTTTCCTTTCACAACCACGCAAGTCCAGAACAGTTTTGTGACAGCACTCCACTCAGACAGGGCAGCAGCAGCTCAAGCTCAGCTCTTCAAGCTTGCTAACGAGGGTCACCTCAAGCCAAGAACTTGAATAGATACCTTAATTTAGTTTGTTTATCAGTTATTGCCAGTTTGTGGAAGACTTAATTGATATTTTAATGTGTTTCTATTCTAGTGTCTTAAGATATCTGTGAGGTTACAGTATTTTTCATAGATACTATGGTGTTTAATTTAAATGCTTAATCTTATGTTTTCTTGGTTTTGAATAACATTCTTGCTTATGAGTTTGTTTACTTATTTTCATCACAACCCTATTTAAACTAAGATTAAGTGGTTCAGCTAAGTAGAGTATTTCCATATAAGAAATAAAATATTTACTTGCTAAAAGAAAAGGCTCCCATTTGTAAGATAATGAATAATGGTAGTATATCTTCTTCAACACAAACCATGGCTAGGGTGATGCTGTCACTAACAAGAGCACACTGCAATGCATGAAATGAATAAATGCTGCATTCAATGACCATAAAGGGAAGCAATTAGATATGCACATCAACTGTAATACACCACTAATAATACTAGCAGAGTTGCAAGAAATCCCGTGTATTTAATTAACAATTAGAATACGGTGCTAAATACTAGTAGCGTTTCAAGGAATTTGCCAAAGTATTTAGCTAAGAGTTCTTTTTTATTTTCAAACAAAAGATTATTCCCCTGCCCTAGACTCAAAAATCGAAAGACCAATACCAAAGATGCTCTATGCATTGCTTCCTCTTCCAGAAATATGTTCAATATCCATAAACCTTATCCCGAAATGTATTGCAGACACCATATCATAGATGAAAATCCAGACTGTTAACTAAAATTCAGCAGAAGCGATCGACCAGGTGTAAAATGGCAAGAAAAATCCATATGTAGGGACTTAAGATTTGGTATCTCTATGCAATTGAATGGATCTATAATTGTTTCAGGAGGACAGCTTCAACAAGTAAAATCCTACATTCCACAATCAAAGTGTTCCAGTCAATATTGGTTGTAGGGATTACATCTAATTGGCTTTATGGTGTTCAGATTAGGGGATATTTTGACAATACGGCGACATTGCCCTTCCAAAGCTAAGTAAAAGTGTGTCATAATGCAGTCCTGATCAGTTCATATGAGTTTCAAACCATTTAAAGATCTGGTCAGACTGCAGGCTAGTCATTTCATGGTATGCAAACGCAAGATTTAGTTCCTCCTGCACATGATGGAGCAAGTTCTTGTCCAGAATAATTGTTTTACTTTCCCGGACTGCTGCTTTCCAACGTATTGCTCGTCCATCACTCCTCATGTATCCGTTCTCATCAATAAAGCCCTTCTCTCGAAATAGGTCAAACAATTTAGCAGAAATAGCCTGATCAAGACCTGGAATTCTGTCAGCTAAGAAACTTTGGGACAAGGGAAACTCCATGCATTCAATCTCTGCAACATCAATGCCTCTATTTCTCAGAATATCCATATATTCACTTATTTTCTGCTGCCTATATGAATCTTTTGGCATATGCACAAAAAGAGTAGGTGGATAGTCCTCAGGGATGTCCATTTGATCAAACACCCCTTCCGCAATCATAAGAGTAATACTACTAAACCTCAAATCTGTAGCAAGAGCAGAAACAAAGTACCCACCAGAAGAGGCTCCCAATGCCACAACTGGAAGCTTTTCAAGGTTGTGTCTCTCAACCCACCATCTTATAATATCTTTAACAATTAACCTTTCTTCCCCCATTGTCCAGCATCTCCCTACACTAGATATGGTTAGAACAGCAAACCTTTGGGCAAGAGCATGAAGGACAAGTAACCTTTCTTCAGGCAACCCAATGCACTTAGGGCAGTTAGGAGATCTGTCCCAGAAGTTAACAGCTCTGCCATTGCACCCATGAGCCAGGAAGAGAACTGCCTTTGGCGAATCAGGTATTTGCCATATCATGTCCGTTCCATTCCTCAACTCTACAGTTGGGTGAAATTTTATGAAGGACTCAAAGCTATTCCACTTTTGTTTCATAAGTCCAAATGATGAAGCAGGCTTTTTGCTGGCTTTGCCAAATAATAATATCGATCCTACAAGAATCAGAACCAAGCACACGATAAGAACTGGCCACCGAGGTCCATTCCATGCCTTTGATCTGCTTCCACGCTTAAACATTGCTGTAAAAAGGAAACCAATTTCTTTCAATGGAGGTTTGAAGTAATTAAGAATTAGAAAAAGCTAAGTAAACCAAATTTCCAACCAAAATTACATTGAATTATAAAGTTCACATAGCCATCCATTTGAATGCTGAAAATTTGTAGGTCAAAAGATGTAACTAAATTTTGAAACTAAGAATTCTTAATTATCAAGTCAAAGGAAACACCAACTCCACAAAACTGAGCCAGCAGAATCATTTGGTACAGCTGGGATTCTCATTTTCGCCAATCACCATCATAACACATAACACTCACAATTTTGTGCGTTTCAATTCTTCTCCCAAACAGGAAAACAGAATCACATGATTCACAATATCTAATTATTTTCCCTGTAATTTTCTATCTCTTTCTCCGCAACTACATGAAGGATAATTGGATTCAAACTGTAAAATGTGAACAAAAGAGCAAACATACCTGCAACAATTGATTGTCGATAACTAAAAAAGGCTAGATCCAGTTCAAGAAAAAAAAAATGAGGCGTTTTAGGGTTGCATAGCTGTTTTAGTGTTTTAATTCATAGGTTAGGATTCGATTTTCAGGCGGCAGAAGCAGAACGAGTTGGCGACTTTGTGTTACAGTAAGCGCCTTGCAGTGAATCAGCCATTAACTCCTGTTTCACCAATAAAAAATAGACCCGCAACTGCTGGGATGGGCTTGGAACGAGATTGGGTTGGTTTCATTTTAATTTGATTAGAGTGCCATCTTTAAGCTTAATTATTCATAAAAATGATCCCGTAGTTTATTGGCATCGCAATTACCCACGTATTTTTTTTTTAAAATTTTCTAATTAAGATTCTGTCACCACACAGTATGAAAACCCGAAATTTTAGGTCATTTTTTGGTCAGATTAATTTGTTTGAGAAAATATCAGATCCCACGGTCTGGACATCTACTGATACCGAAAAATAGATGACATTATACAGTTAAATACTAACATACAGTACATCCGATGAAAAACGACTGCATATCAAATAGGTCACAGTATTTTGTATTTAATGCGAGAATGTGAAGTTCTTGCAAGTTTTCCGGTAATGACCAATTGCACCACATCTCCCGCACTTTCGAGTAGGCCTATCTCCGGCAGGAGGGACTACTTGCTTCCTTGGCTTGGGCTTGGCTGGTGGCTGTGGACAGCTGTGTATGTTGGAAAATCTCCTTATCTCATAACACTCGTCCCCTGGCATCTTGGTTGCTCGAAGTCGCCATTTACATTTTGCATCTGCACATATAACTTCAAATCGATATTTGGTAGACTTCGTCACTTTGAAGGCAAAATTGTCCTTCACTGCTACAAGTTTTAACTTTTTCCGCAAATCCTTTTTACTTGTAAACGTTTTCCCACATGCTATATCATCATACCAATTGGAACGCTCAACTGCAGATGTGTTGTTAGGATGTTGGACAGGCAACTTATAACTACAATCATCAGGAGGCTTGTCATTACGCTGAACATCATGATGTTGCTCGGCGACCTCTAGATCAGCAGCTAGTATCCCATCACCACTGCTTACAGATGCTTGAGTTCCCAAATTAACAACCATTGGATCATCATTGTGTGCATTTAGATTTTGTTTACCAACTTCATTTGCTTGCATTCCAGGTGCAACACCAGAATGTTGATTGCTTTCACTTCGAGAGGCAGCAAGGGTCTGATGATCTAAGCTTACATAATATCCTTCCCTTTCTTGACACTGTGATTCCTTAAGATCAAGAGTGATGCATAATGGACTTCTCAAATCTGTGGGCTGCGCAACATTTTCTTGTATAAAGAATTTCACATCATCATCATCAACTATCTCTACAGGCATGGTAGGTATATTTGCTTTATATAAGGACTTCATTGTAATTACATAATCATTTGGATCTACCTTCACAACACCAAACAATCTATCCACAAGCTCCAGGTAAGTTATATTGTCTGGAATTATAATTCCTTTTGTTTTACCACCATTGTAAACATAATAACCATTCGGAGAGTGTAACCATTTGCCATCATACATAACCAACACTCTCACTTGCGACATTTTGCTGAGGAAAAAGGACAAAAGGGAAGATACCTGGTTTAAAAATTAGATAATAAAGTAATTCACTTGCAACAGCCGATAAAAAACCATAAGTTATTTCTATAAATCTTAAGATTGTCTCAACTTTGCTGCCAAAAGAAATGACCTGGAATAGTAACTTGTGATCACAATTGAATTCCTAATGTGCACGTTTAATCAATCTGCTTTCTCGCGTATTTCAATGGTTTGCAACAAGTAGTTTAATTTAGTTTAGGAGGGACATTTATTTCAAAGTAATGCTAGATGTCCCAAAAAGTGTTATCCCAAATGATGTAGCATACAATAAGGTCCTTGCCGTATGAGTTTTGGGAAGGAGGTTAGTTTTCTTGAGATCCTCTAAAAACACATTCCAAATTCTCTTTTGGGTTGATGACCTAGGTATAAAAAGTAGTCTATGTCATATAACAAAGAGATGTATCAAACCATTAGCGTAAAGGAGACAAAGTTACCAAGATGTTTAGGCAACTCATAATATTAACATGGCAATCATCATTCAATTTTAACCAAAGCCAGAAACAGAAACAATTGGGAAAGAAGAAAATGCATACGGTTAGCCGCAATCAATGATAAACTTTCTCATTTGTTCTATCTTTTCTTTCAACTTGTAACAAGAGGGATACACACAATAATTACATGGCAGGCGACTCATTCACATACTTCTTGGTATGAAAATTTGGAGAAAAAGCAGAAATTAGTGTCCGTAGCTTTTTTTGGGAAGTTTACGGGGTAATATCCACAGTTTGAGCTATGTTTTAGATTTGAATAAGTTTTAAGGATACCAAAATAATGCAATTGATCGAAAATGTCAAAATGGTTAAAACCTATGTTTTTTCATGATTTTCTATTTCCACTAGAGCTAATTTCACCTGATTCTTTTTCAACCATCAAAACGTAAATGTAGAACACCAAAACCCAGGAAATTTATTGCTCTCGAAATATTCAATTTAGTGATTTCCAACACCTTCTTCACCTCCGAAACTCAAAATACTAGAAACTTAATTGATGTATTTACTTTATGTCCTGTTCAGCCTCATAAACCCTAATGCAGAGGTTTCTCCGTACAAATAATCCAATGTCAATCGCTTTATTAACAGTAATCAAATTATTAAACTTAATTAACACGCTTCACGAATCTTTTGGGCCATATAATTCCATTCACCAAAAAATATTCCATTTCCCAAATACGCAATGAAAAAAAATAAAATTTTTTACTCTTACATTCAGTTGGTAGCTAAAAAATTTTGCACAAAATACTTGGAAACCAAGTAGAAACTTTAAAAAAAAAAAAAACACACAAAATCACGTCCCACAGTTCTCGTGCTTATCCCTATTTTCGCGGTAACCAAGCAGAAAGTAATTCAATTTCAAATTCTCATAAACCGTATAATGCGAACAAGGGGAACAAACCTGAGAATGCAAAACGCTAGATAGCGTTGAAGGAGTCGGGCGTTGTGTTGTCGCTCTTGGCTTAGGTTTTCAGTGGCAGAAGGAATCAGCGCCTCGGCGTGGCGATTCGCGCCTTGCTTTGAATGGGCTGGCTCCGAATCGTTCAACTAACCAGTCTTACCAGCATGGGCTTATTGGGCCGGGTGTAGTCTGGGCTTTAATATTTGGATCCGGGCGGGTGACAAAAGAGTCAATTACTTTGTTGAAATAAATTAAAAAAAAAATAGTCAAAGAGACTCGACTAATTAAAATGGAAGGGTGTTTAAGTCATCCGATGTGACGTGGTGCGATTTAATAGGCCACAACATACACGGGACGGGAGATGTCGTGAAATCATACATAGCGTATCCCTATTATGCCACATGAAATTCCTAGCTACAATTACGAGGGAGAGACTCGTAAATTTGTTTATGCATATAGAATAATATTGGGTACGCTAATTAGTTGTTCTAATTCGAATTTTAAGTAATGATATTGTTGTCATCAATTGAATGATAAATTTTATAATTTTTAAAATAATTAATTATCCCATTTTATTATCTAATAAATTAAAATCACATTTTAAATAAAAATTATAATACAAATTAAAACAATTATTTATGATGCATAGAATATTAATTAGTAATTAATTAATTAAATATTAAATATTTAAAAAAAAAGGGTAATACATAAAACTCATTCATTTAATAAGTGGTGCCATGAATGTGTTTAGTATATGTTAGGTGTGTAGCCACCTAACAGCAAGGGACCCCGTTACAGCAAAAGCCATTATCGAATTTAAGTCATGATTTGGACAACATGAAACAAGGTTTTCTGACCATTAATGTTGAAATAAAACAATGAAATTATTAACAGCTACATAATTCAATTAGAACCCATTTTCGAGACTTACGAAAATATGTCAAAAAAAATCGAAATTCAAATGACAAATTGCATCCATAGGAGCGTGATATTAGGAATAATGATCCCAAAAATATTTAATTTACAAGAGCAATGTGTCTGACTAACCAGCTTTGACCATTCAGGGGAAACATGATTAGAAATGAAAATCACAGACATTCTATGTTTAGCACATTGTAGCATTATTGACAGTCTTTCTGTAACCATCTTCAGCATATTCTAATTGAATGAGTTTAGTGAAAATCAACATTTTGGGGGAATATTATGGTTAGAAATTAAAATCATAAGAATGATTAAGCACTTTTGCTGCCTAACCAGCTTGACCTATGAGCAGCAATCACACACTCTTTTTAGGTTTTGCAATTAAGCCGTGAGTGCCAATTATGTTTAAACCCGAAAAGAAATATAAAATATATAAAAATAAAAATTTTATATGAAATTATTTTATTATGTTTATATAATTAAAATATAAAATTATTTAATTAATAAAAAAATAAATTTTATTATTTAATTAACATAATTATGTGTCTAATTTATAGCACAAATCTTATTATTTCACCCCGTAAATGGGAAAAAAAATTAAAAAATAAAAAACATCGAGGTCATGAATTTTTAGCACGAACAAAATGAATCGTTTTCTCACTGTCTCTGGTGGGACCCGGGTGGGACCATAGTCCAAATAGTAGTAGTTCATTTCAAATACAAATCAAGACGTGGCAGCATTCAATTGGGTCATTGTAAATAATTAAAAGTTTGAAGTGGAGGCATATTTATAAATAGCCCAGTACTCTTTAACTACCTTCCCTCCTCACAGATCTCCTCTTCTCTCGTACTTTCTCTGTGTTCTTCTACCTCTCTGTTTTGTCTTCTCTGTTTCTCAGCTTGTCTGAAGCAAAGACCCACAGCGAACAAAGAAGAGAAAGTAAGTTTAATCTCTCTCTCTCTTTTTTTTTTTTCCTCTTTGTGTAATGTAAAGTATCTTTTTTTTTTTTTCTTTTTCATAAAGAGAGTCATAATGACGGTTCAATTACAGATTTAATCATGCTTTAGCTCTAGATCTTGTAATGATATAGAGACACTTGTACGTAAAAAGGGTTTACTTAAATTAGCGTGATCTTACCGTATTTGTGTTTTTTACTTTCATGAAATGCTGCTTTTTGTCTCTGTGAATAGGATAACTAATACGTGAAGTGGATCTGGTTTGTTTTCGGTCCCGTTTTGAACAGATCTGGCAGTTAAGCATTGTAATTAATAGGAAGGTTCTGGATTCTGTTTGTTTCTCTGGAATATGTCATCACGAAAATGTAGTTGAACGTTTGTTTAGATCGTTAACCGAGTATAAACAGTTTCTAAATGTCAAATAGGGTATTTAGTGTAGTTGGTCTTGTTCTTTGGCCTAGTTCTGTGATTCTGGGGTGATTGGTTTCGTTAAGTGTTTCCTTTCTCTCGATTGATTTAATTGCTCTGGTTTTCCCAGTGATCAAGAAGTGGTAGGTGAAAGTAATGATGATTTTCTCCCAATCTATATGATATATTTTGCTGTGTTCATAAGGGGAAATGGGTCGTATGTTCTGCAAACAATGATCTACTACTTTCATTTAGTCCTAATTTCCAATAACCGTGTTTTGTTTTTCATTTTCATGTTCACTTTTTTGTTGGTCCCCCTCGTGTATTCTGAGCAAAATATTTAATGTGGGGTCATGTAGATTTTGTTGTGATGGCTACTATTTACGCACCAAAGAACATCCTCATAACTGGAGCTGCTGGCTTTATTGCATCCCACGTGTGCAACCGGCTTATTTGGAACTACCCAGACTACAAGATTGTGGTCCTTGACAAACTTGATTACTGTTCTAACCTCAAGAACCTCAACCCCTCTCAATCATCTCCCAACTTTAAGTTCGTCAAGGGAGATATTGGCAGTGCTGACCTGGTCAACTTCATTCTTCTGACCGAAAACATTGATACAATTATGCACTTTGCTGCCCAGACCCATGTTGACAACTCCTTTGGCAACAGCTTTGAGTTCACTAAGAACAATATTTATGGAACCCATGTTCTTCTAGAAGCCTGCAAAACCACAGGTCAAATCAAGAGGTTTATCCACGTTAGCACTGATGAGGTTTATGGGGAAACCGAAGAGGATGCTGTGGTGGGAAACCATGAGGCATCTCAGCTCCTGCCAACAAACCCCTATTCTGCCACTAAAGCTGGGGCAGAAATGCTTGTCATGGCCTATGGGCGCTCATATGGCTTGCCTGTGATAACAACCAGGGGAAACAATGTTTATGGCCCCAATCAATTTCCAGAAAAGCTGATTCCAAAATTCATCCTCCTGGCCATGAAAGGAAATCCTCTTCCTATTCATGGGGATGGATCAAATGTCAGGAGTTATCTCTACTGTGAGGATGTTGCTGAGGCATTTGAAACTGTTCTCCACAAAGGAGAAGTGGGCCATGTATACAATATTGGGACAAAAAAAGAAAGGAGAGTGATTGATGTGGCCAGGGATGTCTGCAAGCTTTTCTCTTTGAACCCAGATACACAGATTAAGTTTGTGGAGAATAGGCCATTTAATGACCAGAGGTATTTCTTGGATGATCAAAAACTGAAGGCTTTAGGATGGTACGAACGAACAACATGGGAGGAGGGCCTAAAAAAGACAATGGAATGGTACGTCAGCAATCCTGATTGGTGGGGTGATGTTAGTGGTGCACTCCTCCCTCATCCAAGAATGCTAATGGTGCCAGGGATTGAAAGAAATTTTGATAGGCCTGATAGTAGCAGCTCTGCTTCCATTCTTGTGACAAACAATTCTGGTCAGACCCGAATGGTGGTTCCAGCTCCAAAGAGCAATCCCCCTACTCAGAAGTCATCCCTGAAGTTCTTGATTTATGGTAGAACAGGTTGGATAGGTGGCCTTCTCGGGAAGATTTGTGAAAAGCAAGGGATACCCTATGAGTATGGAAAGGGGCGTTTAGAGAACCGGTCACAACTCTTGTCAGACATTCAATATGTTAAGCCGACTCATGTCTTCAATGCAGCTGGTGTGACTGGAAGACCCAATGTGGACTGGTGCGAAACTCACAAGCCAGATACAATTCGCACCAACGTTGTTGGTACGGTGACCTTGGCCGATGTCTGCAGAGAGCATGGTCTACTTATGATGAATTATGCTACTGGTTGTATTTTTGAGTACGATGCTGATCATCCATTAGGTTCAGGAGTTGGGTTCAAGGAGGAAGACACGCCCAATTTCACGGGCTCTTTCTACTCTAAAACCAAAGCCATGGTAACTTCATCTATTCTTTTTTATCATTTTCTTGGTGGTGATTTCACAACCAACTGATTTTTGTTGTTTCTTCTTTATTGTTGAATTTTTGTGCTAGGTTGAAGAGCTCTTGAAAGAATATGATAATGTCTGTACCCTCAGAGTCCGAATGCCTATTTCATCTGATCTCAGTAATCCTCGTAACTTTATCACGAAGATTTCACGATACAACAAAGTGGTGAACATTCCTAACAGCATGACTATCTTGGACGAGCTCCTGCCCATTTCAGTTGAGATGGCCAAAAGGAATTTGAGGGGCATATGGAACTTCACAAATCCTGGTGTTGTGAGTCACAATGAGATTCTGGAGATGTACAAGGCCTATATTAACCCTGATTTCTGTTGGGTTAATTTCACACTCGAAGAACAGGCTAAGGTAATTGTTGCCCCTCGAAGCAACAATGAACTGGATGCATCTAAGCTGAAGAAGGAATTCCCTGAGTTGTTGTCCATTAAGGACTCGTTGATTAAATATGTGTTTGAACCCAACAAGAGAACTTCTTTTGGTGGAGTGGCAAAATAAGCATTTCATGAATGCAAAATTCTGGGATTGATCTCTGCACTTCTCTGGGTAATATATAGAGTTTGTCGTACTTCCTGCTCTTCCTATTTTCGTCGTTAATAATCAGTCTCAATTTGTTTTCTATACGTTCCATTATTCTAATATGTTAGCTAGCATAAATCTAGTTGGTGGTATTGTTTATTCATAAGTAGAGGGTGCATTATTCTGAAGCTTGCAGCCATGTATTCTTTATGGATTCTAAGTTATAAAGCTATTTTTTATTCAATAAAGTTTGATTACATTTCATTATTTAATGAGCTATTATTCTCCGCAAAGTTTGAACTTAATGTCCTATGACCATTCGGATTATTTATGTGAGATCTAGTGAACATTTGCGTTTCTATGGAGATCAATCTTCTGTTAGTTCTGTTGATGTCTGCTCCAAATCGAGTGTTCGGGGACACTACAAGCACTTTAAAAGAACATTTGCACACTCACAATGGATCATGGTTGGTTAAAATATGGGCTTAACCCGGCCCATTTACAAAATCCAGTAAGCCCATACGAATAAGAAAAATTTTCCAAATTAACTGCTTTTTGTTAATTAATTTATTAAACTAATATCTTTTATAGTTTATTAATTAAATAAGTCAAAATTAATACTTTTTGACAAAAATATCCCTATATAGCCGAAACATAAACTTTGTTTTTTTGCTTATCTCTTTTATTTTTTCTCACATATTTTCTTAATATTTTCGGATAAATTTTGGCAAAAAGGTAAAACCTTGGTTTTTTTTGGGTGCACTTATTGAAAATATTTTGACCCAAAAATTGAAAATGTTGACCGAAAAATATTGGAGGAAGGAGACTAATTTCCGTCACCACTTGATTGGTTTGGAAGGGCCAAATTGGATCAACACATGTGGTGGTCGAAATTCGCTTTTTTCATTTGTAACCCCTAATATTTTATTAGTTATAAAAATTAGTAAAAAATTTTAAAATACAACAAATAGATACCTCAATATTTTTACAAATAAAAATTTTCAAAATATTACAAACACCTCGTAATATTGGCTTTTCTTATTCATAGCCTTCACAATTTTTTAATAACAAAATATAGTAAAAAATTTAATCTATTACAAATAAGTCCTTAAATATTTTTATAAATTATAAAATTTTTTAAAGTATTACTAACACACTTCCTATATGTGATGGCCAAAACCCAGGACTTCTCCCCCCAAAATCTAAATTTTCATTATTCTCCAACAAATTTCAGGCAAAAAAAAATATATTTTAAACAAAAATTCAAGTAAATCAAAGTCAAACAAATAAAATACTTAAATAAAAATAATATCTAAAAATTTACAAAAAAAAAAAAAAATAGAAGAAGTGAAGAGAATGAATGAGAGAGAGAAAACAAAAAAAATGTTATAAACTTTTGGTTATAAAAATATTTTTATTTATTTTTATATTTTTTAATTTTTAATTATAAAATTATAAAAAAACTAATTTAATTAATAAAAATTCAAAATAATTATTTTAAATAATTTCACTGCAAATAACAACTACTACAAGTGTTGAATTATCAACCAGTGGATTGATTGCAAGATCTCAGACAATTGATGTTGCTTTACTTGCATTCCCCATCTGGATGTGATATTGCCAACCGTTGCACTCGGTTTGCTTGTCGAAATCCCTGCCTGCACCTTTATATTCAATTTTGTGGGCATCGAAGGCCCCCCACATGCACCATCTTTTTCCATGAACAAAATCTTCTCTCCTTTTGAAGCACTGCGAAGGAAGCATGTGCTTGCATTCTGAAACGAACCACGTTAGCCCTCCCGTTCAATAAACTCGTCTTTGACTTGAAAACTCCTAACTTTCAACGATTTCAGCCTCCATGATCGCCCGTCTATTTTCTGGGTAACGTGTTTTACGGAGTGGACAACGGGGACAATGTTCCAACAATTCTTCCCCAAATCAACTCCATCAACTAAAATTCTTAAATAAAACAATTTTATTACATAAACATAGTTAATGCAATAGTATTATTTAATTAATAAAATAAAAATTATTTATTAATATTAAATAAAAAAATTTAAAATAAATTTTATAAATTTTTTTTATCACGTTAATTAAATTTACTGCTAATAAACGAATGTTTCTCACTCTTTTAATCGAATAATTTTATCATATAACTTCTATTGATTTAATATTACCGTTCTAAAAAAACACTATCTCGCTAACGAAACATTACCCATAATTATGGCAGAAATCACATAAATACATACACTAACAAGCGAAGCTAAGCCAAGCTTCTGAGTTCATGTGGAATAACATAATGTGACATTACGACAAGCATTACCGATGACTACGAGTATGAATGTATGTATGTTCAACATGTTAATGATAATTCCAAGTGATTCCTTGGTGGGCATGATTCTTGTTGAAAGAAAAACCCAACTCATTATTAAAATGTACTCACTATATTCCTTTGAATTTTTCCGAAATTAATGAAGGAGTATAGAGTTGGTGAGTTGCAATGTCTGATGACAAGAACAAGTCTTTATGACATTTAAGAAGGAATTGTATAAGATGAGGGACCAGTATTCCTATGCCTTAAAATAACAAAGAAGACTTCTATAACAATTTACCCACTTTTAATATAAAAATAAAAACAACCTAATTAATATATTAAGAATAATTTATTTAATCTTTAAAAAAATTTCTTTATAAAAAGTCTATGATCCCGTTTTAAAATCCAAAAATATATTACGATAAAATTATATATAACAAATTACAAATTGCGATTATTTTATTTTACGGGATTTTTAATAATTAAAAGATTACGAAGAAATTAATATGATGTTATTGTACATATAAATAGAAGATTAGGGGAACATTCTTGTTATATAAAATACTAAGCATATGGCCTTGGAGAATTTCAAATTAAAAGTTTGCCGACAGGATACAAATACAAAAAGACATCAACTCACATAACTTTCCATATTGATTTTGTTAATTAATTAATTAATTATTTACCTTTAATTATTTGATTTTACTTTTTTTTTTTTAATGTCAAACAAGCATAAAGGTATTAACCACCTTCAACTTTACCATTTGTTTATTAACATTTATTACTTAATTTAGCAAAAAGCATGGGTGTGGTTAATTAAATTTAAAGGTTAGTTGCCTAAGTGAGTCTTTTTCAAGACCACGGGACCTTGTCTTGTCCTAAAAGAAGCAATGACTTTGCCAAAGTTAGAAATTAATTAAATTAATTGCATTATCGCAAAAGATAATATTAGGGTGAATTCATTTCTTTGATTCTTGTTATTATTAATTATGACGATGATGAATAAGACAAAGAAAGTGATGGCCTAACTGTTACCTCTCACATCACGTAACAACATAATTAAGTATGATATATACATTTACTGTTTTATCTAAAAAGATTTTTAATTTTATTACGTAAAATTATTTTTATAAAAATTTAAAATATTAAAATTTTATTTTTATTTTAATTTTTTATTATTTGTTTCAAATTCTTTTAAGGGTAGTTTCAAATTATAAAATAAAAAAAATTAAATGTAATGATACGTGAATGTATTGTAAACAAACTCTGTAACAAGACTTTTGAATTTTTTTTTATAATTTATTTAATTATTTTTAAAATAATTTAATTTGCCTATATGCAATTAACAAATCAGAACAAGAACTCTAAGGTCAACATATTTTTTTTGACTTTTGAGAATGTGAACGTTTTTTTTCAGATAAATATTTTATTTGATTTGATTTCATTAATTTAAAAACCCACTTTCAATTTCAATCCCATTTTATATTTGAGTAATTTAGGAGTTGCAATAATTAAATAACACATTTTATAACCCCATGCATCATAACCTAATTTGCTTTTCCGTGTACCTCTAGAAAACAATGAGGAATTACGAAGAACAACAAAACTATGCCGAGAGATCAAATAATGCGTTCACTTTCAATTTTATCTGTGGGGTGAAAATTTTGTGTAGTATTTAAATTATGGTAAAAAAATGACGTGCATCTTAAAAACAATATAAATATGCACTAAGTGGTATTCACTTTTACTTGCTAATAAAATCACGATATTGTTAGCTTATCACATTTGATAATGGGTAAATTTAATTTGGATCTAAAATTTAAATTAATTAAAAATTTTTAATTTTAATTTAAATTAGTTTGATTTAATCTGGTAATAAAATTTAATTTGAATCGATTTAAACTGATAATTATTGAATCTAAGTCCAAAATATTATCATATAAAGTTTAATTATTTTATTAAATTATAGAAAAAAGATTGAGAATTCTTCTTCAACTTTACATAATTTTTTATATTAATTTTTTAATCTTTAGATCACTGCACTTTCAATAATTAATATTAAACATAACATATGTATTATAATATATTAATTATACAAGTTAGACTTAGATCTCAACTATTAAAAGTGTGTTAATTTAATAGTTGACAAATATTAAATTATATTTATTATTAATTCCTAAAATAATTTAATTAAAGTATTTGTCTAAAATTCTAAAGTTTAAATTTAAAATTTTTAAATTTATGAAATATAAAATTTTTTTCTAGCCAACAAAAATTTTGTTTAATATAAAAATTTAATTTTTTTATATTTATTAAATTAGATTAATTTAGTCCATTTGAATCAAATTCCATTCAAAATTGATCTAATAAATTATTTTTAAACCCATCCCTAACCTTAACTGATTATAGAACAAGTAGTAGAGGTGCAGCGTATGAACTGTGCGGTCGCCCTCACATTAACCAACCTAGCACTGTTTGGTTAACTTAATACCAGTAGCTGTCGGTGAGAAAAGTTTTAAAAATTAGGTCAAATCAGTAATTTCCCAAGAACCTCACCATCTCTCCTTCAAATTCCCCACCCCCCAAGAATATAACTAATTGCATTTCCCGTTGTTTCCCTCCCGCGGCCTTCGTTTTTGGCTTTTCTCTCTCTTCCCCCACTCTGTGTCTCTTACGTCCTAATTTTTTTTTCCTTAAAAATAAAATAAATCATATATTTACTGTTATTGCTTTTGTTTCCAAGCGAAACATAAGTGCGTGATCTCTAAAATCAAAATCGCCGACTCCACAGAAATCCAACTCGTGACTTCTCAATATACAGGTACACATATTAATGGCAATTCATTCATTCGTTTTCTCTCTTCTTTTCTTTTTTTTTTTTTTTTTAATTATTTGGTTTAAATCTCTGAATTTGATTCACTTTTTTACGTCATGTGATTCTGTGTACGGACAGAGTGAGTGAGTGAGGAACTGGGTGAGAGTGCGGGGAGTTAGTGGAGGTAGATCTTATTATTGAGCGTGCTGATTGGATTGATGGAAGAGGAGAGAAAGTGCGGAAAAGTGAGGGGAACTTATACCGAAATAAGAAAATGAAGTTCTACATATCGACGACCGGAATAAAGAGAGTGACGATATCAAACTCCGGTGGCAAGAGATCGTCGGCGCCGGCTCTGGCTAGTCGCATGTTTTCGAGTTCTCGAACTCTGTTGCCGGTGGTGCTTGTGCTGGGAATCGTCTTGCCGTTACTCTTTGTTAGAGTTGCGTTTTTGGTGCTTGAATCTTCCTCTGTTTGCTCTTCTCCACTTGGTAATTTCACTTTTCTTTTTGAATTTGATCGAATGATTTCGTGAATACGAAGAAAGAAAGAAAAAAAATTCACATTAATTGCGAGAGAAAATAATAAATTTATTTTTTCAATTAAAGTTTTGATGTACTGATATGTGTCTCTTGTTTGTGCAGATTGTATTGGACGGAGGATTTTCAGCGGGAGTGACTCATCACTGGTAATCCCATGAACTTTAATGACAAATATACCCTTCTCATACGGAATAACTTTTAACTGCGTCATATGACTGTTAATATTCCATTATTCTATTCTATTTATTACTGTAGATAACAGAAAAAAGAAAATGTTTAAAAAAAGTCTTAGGTGGGGGGATGCCGTGAAGTTACTCTGTTGTCAAAGAGGATTATTTTTATTAATAAATATGTTAAAAATTTAAAATAAATTTTATTTAATTAAGAAAATACAAAAAATTTAATTTTTTAAAATTTAGGAATTATATGGTATTTTGTCTTTGCGTGATAAGGACTTTGTTCAAGTTATTTATTTACCTAAAATTTCTGTATAATGTCCATTTTTTTAGCTGAATAGAAATGATTCTGTTTTCTTGAATCTTGCCAAGTATGCTCCAATTTGATCCTGACAACTTTGTTTTTGTATTTCTGGTCAAATTTTTTTTTTTGGCCAGAGTGTCTTTCTTATCTTTATGCCCCTTAATTGTAAATAAGTTATTTAACACCCACTTGATTATTTTTATTTTTGTGCATCCAGTATTTCTTGTTGTTGGTGATGCATCAATAGTGTGGTGGAATCATGGCAGCTATTATCCGAATTGTCTAACTTAAAAGCAGACAGGAAAATCCAAAAATTGCCATTTGTCGTCCTAAAACCTTTATATATATATATATATATATATATATATATATTAAGACTGTTTGGATTAATTTCTTTATATTTATATATGTTTTATGTTTTGATGTGTTAAAAATTTAATTAAACTACAAATAGTTCAAATTGGTAAATAAATAAATTATAAAATAAGATATTATTTCTTTTGCTTGCTTCAAATTTTTATCACTTATTTCCGGTAGCTTCTAGTTGTAGATGATGGGAAAAGGCAGTTACAATTTGCAAATTATGAGAAAGAGAATATATATATATATATATATATATATATATATATATATATTTGTATAAATTAATTGAATTGAATTGAATTGAGGGAAAAAGAAAAAGAGGTGAATAGGGCATCCCATGATCACAAGATGTCAATTTTAGGTGCATGGCATTATAATACCTGGCAGTTAATAAAGTGGGGACCGGTAGATATTGGATCCACGCTTCATAGGCTTTTTGACACTCACATCTGTAAGATACCCCCGTTTTCCTTCATCTGGGATATTGGCATCATGTGTTTTGATCCCTAGATCGTAGTCCATGGATTAGCGCAATCTGAGGAACTCTCGGTATTTCACATTTTACATGTTGCTTTCTTGGATGCGTGTGGCTTATTATCCTGCTGTCAATAGAAAGGGTAAAACACACACAGAAAGTAAGATGGTTGGTGGGTAAATTGCTATTGCCAATACTATTTGGCTGCTTTCACGATGTTTATTTTTAACCAAAATTCGTAAACATGGTCCTTTTGTTAACATGGAAGCAGTCAAAAAGTAATATCCACAGCCCATACGTGATGATGTACAATCGTACAGAAGTCTTGTGATCTTTCGTCATCACGCGTCAACACGGAAACTGACGACAGGTAAAGTAATTCAGTCTTATGATTTTTGATGATATTCTTTGCTGTGTTGATGCATGTATCGTAAAGAAACTTAGAGAAGAATTGACGAGAGCGTTAATAGAGGCAAAAGATGGTAGTACCAAAGAAGAGGGAATAGGGGGTTCATTGGAGCCATTCAACGAGCTTGTGAAGGAAATGACTTCAAAACGACAAGACATCAAGGCCTTCGCTTTCAAGACAAAAGCTACGGTAATTGACAAGTGTTCATTTCCACATTTATACCCTTTTAATATACTCATTGCATTTTCATTTTGGAGTTCCTTTATTTACTTTTATATTCTTTTCATTCATTTTCATTCACTAGTGTCTCCTGCCTACTGGAATGGCGTGGCATTGGTTATCTGATGTCAACTTCAGCTGGCAAATTCTGGTCAAAATCTTCTAAGCCAATCGAGTTTAGGCTAATCCTATGACTTAAAAAAAATAAAGTCTTATGTGATATGATATTAAGTACTTAATGCAGACTGGGATTTTTAAGACAACCAGTTTGTAGAATTATATAACTCATTTCTCAAGTCTTACATACTATACGCTATCATTTGTTACTATTATTATATAACAATTTGTATTTTAATTTCCAATTCAGTTGTCCATTCTGGTCCCAACATGCTGAGCCAATAGAGACGCTGAGCCACTAGAGATTAGGCTGATTTTATCATTGACTTGAATGCAATGGTACCAAGTCTTGCCTAATAAAATATTAAATTTTACAGTGATTTCAAGTCTAAACTATCTATACTACTATATAACTGGTTTCATTATATTTTAATGTTATGTTAAATGACTTAGAAATAATGGACTGGTACTAGTATTAATGACATAAATTGTAGAACTCTTTGGTATTGTAATGCCTAATTACACACTTTCACAAGGGCGTTGAACCTCCAAACTTGACTGAACCTATGTGTTTCAAGCTATGCACATATTACTTCTCCTCCACCATCCATGGATCCATTTATCGAAGACAACTTTTAAGCTATTCATTTGTCATTTTCCCAAAGGTACTAATGTTGACAGGAGAACAAATAGAAGTTGGACAACATATAAATTCTGGTTAAACATGTTTGCTGGTTTATACGTGTTTCACATTTACAGTTGAATTACCCGCAGAGCATTTGTGAATACTATATCTTGTTTGGAAGTTAATACATTCTATTCTGATAATTACACTCTTGCAGTTACAGTGGCATGTATGCATGACCTGTAGGATGATTTGAAATTTGTTTTGAATTAATGTTATAAATGAACAACATCATCGTGATTCGGATTGCATCAACTACTAATTTACAAGGATAATAGACCATGCCCGAGCCTCTCACAAATTCAGGCTTTTTTTTTAACATAAATATCAGCTTTTGAGGATGGAGCGTGAGGTCCAGTCTGCTAGACATCGAGAGTCAATTTACTGGCATTTAGCTTCACATGGTGTACCGAAAAGTCTGCATTGCCTTTGCCTCAAATTAGCAGAAGAGTATGCTGTAAATGCCGTGGCCCGATCTCGTTTACCTTCACCTGAATATGTTTCCCGCCTAAGTGACCCATCCTTTCATCATGTTGTTCTCTTGACGGACAATATACTTGCTGCCTCTGTTGCCATCTCTTCTACAGTCCAAAACTCAGCCAGACCTGAAGAATTGGTGTTTCACATAGTCACAGACAAGAAAACTTACACTCCAATGCATGCATGGTTTGCAACCAATTCTTTTAGAGCAGCAGTTGTGGAAGTTAAGGGATTGCATCAGTATGATTGGTCTCAGGAAGTGAATGTTGGAATCAAAGAGATGTTGGAGTTTCACCGTTTGATTTGGAACCGTTACTACAGTAATTTGAAGCAAGAAGACTTTGAATATGAAAGGGACCATAGAAGATATTTAGAGGTCTTAAGCCCTGGTTGTCTATCCCTAATGAATCACTTAAGAATTTATATTCCTCAGGTAGGTACCCAAAATTTTGCCACTATTCCTTCCTCCTCTGATCAAATGGATGATATTGAGTTTCCGCATTTTAATGATAATTGGTTTATCATCTGACTTTCATGTGCCACAGCTGTTTCCACATCTCAGAAAGATACTGTTCTTTGACGATGATATAGTAGTACAACATGACATATCACCTCTGTGGCAATTGGATCTCAATGGGAAAGTTGTTGGTGCAGTTGTTGGCTCGTCATGCGGGGACAACTGCTGCCCAGGAAGAAAATATGGGGATTACTTGAATTTTTCACACCGAATAATCTCTTCCAATTTTGATCATGACCGTTGTGCTTGGCTCTATGGGATGAATGTCCTCGATCTTGAAGCTTGGAGGAAGTCAAACATCACAGCAACTGTTCAAAAATGGTTGAAACTTGTAAGTGTAGTGTCTCCATTTAAATTCAGAAGCTGGCAAATTGATACTGCTTAAAGATGTGCTATGGTGCATAATTCATGTTAATGTGCCTGTTCCCCGTCCTCATCCTAATATTCAAATTACGACAATCTTTAAGACCTGTAGAATAAGAGGACAGCAGATCTATGATGTGACTGAGCTCCAAACGTATTTCCATGCTGCTCGAGTTTTGTGAACCTAAATATATGAAAATATACACATTGCTAACTCTTACATTCAGTGATATTCTTAATAATCTAAATAAACCATTTGACTTTTTGTATGTTCTATTATGGTATTTCACAGAACCTCAATTCTGGGTTGGAATTATGGCAACCAGGAGTGCTTCCACCGGCTTTGCTTGCTTTGGACGGTAATGTGCAATCTATTGATCCGTCATGGCATGTGGCTGGGTTAGGGCATCAATCCCCAGAAGCTAGCAAAGAAATGTTGAAATCGGCTGCTGTTTTGCATTTCAGTGGCCCTGCAAAGCCATGGCTTGAGATTGGGTTCCCAGAGGTACGAGGCTTATGGAATAGACATGTAAATTCCTCAAACAAGTTCATTAGGAAATGTAGAATTATGGAGTGAGGGGAAAAAAGTTCTCTTACTTTCATACATTCATTTTGGGAACAGACGAGAGGTACAGTGTGAGACCGGAGGGAAGAAGGTTTGCCTTCAGTCTCTTCTCGCACTATGCACAGTATTATATTAACTACATCCTGTCCATAATAGAAAATAGACGGAGGTACCACGCCATACACGACGGTTATAAATGTAATCAAATTGTATATTTCTTCTAGTCAGTAACTCAGATTGACGAATAACATGCTGATTTTGGTTCTGTGCGGCACAGCCTCTCTTGTTTTACAACTTTTTAGTTGCATGGATCGGAACAAAGAATGGCAGGAGGGTACTGCCATCACTTCTTCTTGGTTTATTTGATTACGGTCAACAAATTAAAGCTTTGGCTATAATTCATTCGTTGTAATACATATTTAATTTTTATGTCAATCATTTTAAGTTTATATTTGTGTTCTAAAATTTTTATGTTATGTTTTTTAAATTTTATTTTTATTATTTTAAATTTTATATTTTAAGTTTATTTTATAAGATTTATTCAGATTTTATTTTAATTGTTTTAAATTTTTTATTTTATATTTAAAAATATAAAATTTACATTAATTATTTTAAATTTTAAATTTTATATTAAAAAATATAAAATATATTAAATGTAAGTTCCTAAATTTATATTTGTTAGGATAAGATTGTGTTGAGGTGCGCTTCGAGTTCAAGGGAATGAGCAACTTACTGCCAAAAGCAACTGTACTTGATTTTTTTAACTTTAATCATGGAGCAGAAGGAGACATAGACATCTCCACATCATGGAGTACACCGCATAAGTCACTGGAAGGAAGCAAGTCATATCATATGGCTGAATGCGCCAATTTTGTTTTTGTTTTGAAACTGATGCATTGCCCACCAAGCTATGATGTTGCAGCACTTTGATCCCAAACCAGCTGTAAGCACTACCACTTCGAAGCTGCTCCTGTAACTGATTGGATCATGGCTGGATACAGAATTGTGTCAATGTTATGGGTTTATTGCGAGCTTAATTGGCCGATGGCATGATGGGGGAAAGAATTCGGGCTGTGAACAATAATACATCTCTAGGTCTTAGTGTAAGAAAACTAGAGGGATTTCTATCGCACACGCATCCACATAATTAAAACGTTCGGGAAATATTTACAATCATAAAGAACCATTTTAACAACATATTCAAGAGATTACGATGCACTCTTTCCAGGCCACAGTCAAATATCAAGCACACATGAAACAAATTAAGAATAACAATAATTGAAGTAGTCAAAATATGTTTATCAAATAATAGGGTGCATAATACAAGAGAGAATCCTTGAATAATAAGATTCAGTTAAGATTCTAGCAGTAATAGCCTAAGTCCCTTCATTATCATAATAAGACTTTGAAGGAACTGGTTTTCGCTTTTTCATATAAATAGTCTGTCTACTGTCCATCTGACAGACGCAAGGACGTACAAAGGCTCTTGCTTATATCACTGCCGGTAGCTTTTCTGAAATTCATCTGTGCCAAAAATATCATATTCAAGACAACTATACATCCACCAATGTACATGTATTTGAACTGCATGCATGCATTTATTTTGTGCGATGGAGGATGTCATAGAGGAACCTTACACAAGTTGTAGAGCCGTCTGCTGGTCTTGGCGGGAGTATTGTTGATTGGGTTCCAGGAGGTTTACAGGAAGGAAGTTGCGATCATACGGCTGTGCATTAGCAGCCACCGACTCATAGACAGGCTGCCCCGATCCTTGCATCATGCTGTCTGATTGCCGCTGTTCCTGTTCTGCTCTCTCATTTTCAGCTATCTGCAACATGTATATATAACCGTGATGACTTATTTTGTGATTTATTAATTGAAATTTGGCTAATGTGTTGAAAAAGAGAGTGCGACAGAAAGAGAGACCCTCGCTCGCAGGTACATGTTATCATTTTGGAGCTGGATTTCCTGCGCATTTGACAAAGAATAAAGAAAGACGAATCAGTTTATAAGTGTCTGAAGTTCAGTCCATTCGAGATTAGAAGTGCGTGAATTTTGCATTACAATGGTTTCTTCAAATAGTCAATCCATGGTTATATATTAAGTTACAGCAGAATACAATTTTTAGGTCATCCGTATCTGTTGTTTGATCATTCATCCTAAATTAACTCCATTTCTAAAAATAAAAATGTTCAACAATTTGCAAATGCAAAAGCAAAAGCAAAATGCAAGGGCAGGAACGAGAAGTTACCCTCTTCTGCATGAACTCAATTTCAGCTAATAACATTTCGTTCTGGGAGAATTAATTCAAACATGTCAGTTGACAGGAAAATTTGCACAATCATATTTAAAGGATGATGAAAAGTGAACCAGAACATATACCTTTTTGGATCTGATTCTGCTGATCCCTTTCTCCAGTCTTGTTTCGAGGTTCTTGAGTTCCTTAAAGCTTAAAGAGCCAAGTGCCTCACCCAAAATGTGCCTGAAAAGAGCATTGTCTATGTAACCCTCCACTGCTGAGGCATCACTCGCAGATATTTAAATAAAAATCAAACTAATCCATTTTCAACCTTGGTGCGAGGAGAAATTCTTTATAAGTATGCGTTATAAATTGAGCCATTCCTTAGAAATACCTGTTCAAATTCTGAATCTCTCGGATTTGTCTTCGAAGCTTCGTGGCTTCTTGCTGGTAGAACTGAGGTAATGGACATGAGAATATAGTATTAGTGTACATCCATAATTCTTTAGTAAGGAATACTAAGTGGGAATATGATATGTTCAATGGATGTGCAAAATCTTGACGAAACGAAGTAAGGCATTGCATAAATTGGAGATGCGTACTGGAGAGATACGATTCCATTGCATATTTTTAAAATATCATTCTGTTCTAAGATACATTCAGTAGGACACAGAAGCATTTACCAATCAAAGTATACGAACACAGAAATGGCAAGAGAAATCATGAGAGTTGTCGAATTTACTATGCATTTTGCTAAGGGTACGCATAAAAGAGAACAAAAAGAGCCTAAAAGTATATATCAGAATCTTGTGATTTCCAAATTCTTATTAATATCCTTCCTACTCACCTAAAAAAATTTTCTTTTGTGAGATCACCTACTTTATAGGGCATATAAATATATGTAAGACAATCATACAATGTCTCGTGAATGGTACTTTTAAGTACTAATTCTAACAGTTACTTATGTGAAAATTGTCCACTAAATCATTTATATATATATATATATATATTCAGGAATTTATATCCTTTCGATATGCTTTTGATGCAAGGGTATTCTTAAATCCTAGTGTTTTCAGTCCATCTTGCCCAACTACAGAAACTATCCTACGCCCACATCATAGCACTAACTAGTGACACTTAAAAGGAAACAGGAGGATGTCGCCTTATAAGAGATTAATGAAAATGTCTACAGAAGCAAAGGCTCAGCATCACCAATAGGTGTTCTTTAAGGTATGTTAGGGCAAGCAAGCAGTAAACTCTCACGTGCACTATTCCGGACAGATTGTTTCAGCCTGATTCAAGAAGTTAATGATTTCTAGTGTAATAACAACATAGTTTGAGGAATATAACACTACAAGGCAAGAGACTGACAACATTCCTTACTATCCATAATAATTGCAATTTCTTCATTAAAAGACCATTTCTCCACCTACTGTATATATATTACATTTTACCTGAGTGTTAGCTTCAGCAACAGATCCTGGGTTTGAAGAACCCGCGCATGCTTTCTTGTACCTGTCAATTGTTGCTCTGACACTGCAAAATAAAAAATAAAAAATAAACAGCATTTAAACTTGCAAATATTGTCAAATGCTTAATTTCCTCGATGATAACTAAAGCATGTACTCATCATGTGAAATATCTTTTTGTCTTTTATTTCTTCATCAGACAGTCCAACATTAATCGTTAGTCCATCACAAGATCAATCTAAGAATCATGTTGAGAAGAACAGTAGAGAAATATCATTGATGTATTCTTTAAAATGGTACTGCATGAAGAAAATTCAAGCACGAATCCCGGTGGTGTAATTTTTGAGGACTTGATCTAACTGTTAAAAAAATATAATAGATGTATCTGTACATGTGTAAAACCTAACATAGAAATTTTAATATCTCTATATTGCTTCAGTTTTTGTTTACCAAAAACTTTAAGTAACTCTAAGGTTACAAAACCCACGCCCAGCTCATCATTTTCTCAAATCCAACACAAATAGTAGATCCACTAGATTCACTAAGCATGAGAAAATCATCATATAACAGGAAGTGTTGGAAAAAGTCAAACAAGGATTTAAACCTTGCGAACTTGTGTATTTCAAATAGTTAGGGAGAAGGTGGTAATACATATTAGCCCCCTTCTCTCAAACTTTATTTTATTGGAGTGAAATCTTCTTTTCCTTTTCTTTTTAACTCTCTAATAAAAAAAGGGCATGGTGCATTCTCAAATCCTTTAATTCATGCAAGTTAAGATAGCAAATGCAGACCAGCATATACATCAAGATATATGAGGTGAACTTACTACAAAAAGGAAGTTCTCAGTATAACGAGCAAGATACATTCTACTAGCAATCATGTCTTTCTCATTTCAAAGAAGATTTTACAGCTAAAATTTCTTATTATTATCATGATAATATTTCCTTCAATTGTGGAGGAAATGAAACCATTCCACTTTGTTTCATGTTGCATATAAGCTTGTATATTGAGATTTTAGAAAAATCTAAAGGATCCACTGCTGCATAGATTATATTTATGGATGTATCAATTTACAATGATATTCAGAAGTACTTTTAAGGAATGGAGTAACACAACCCGAATCAAAGGAAAATTTTTGTAACACTATCATGTTCTATGGCAGGGGGAGAACGTAATATTGAGTGTATGGTAAAATGAATATAGATCATGGGGTTACTAGCAGGGAAAACTGGAATTAAAAAAAAAAAAAAATTCCCTGATTACTCAAACCAATCTATGACGAAGTGAAAGAGCAGGCAGGCTTTGCCATGTGCAATATATTGAAAGCCAATGATTGCATGCATTGTGAAGGTGGGCTCATTGAACTATAAGGAGAAAGTGTACTGAAACAGAAGTAATGTGGAAGTGCATGAGAAAGTATTAAAAAGTGTGATAAAGTTGCTTTTCCTGGACAATCCTCGGGATAGTTTTCTTGTTGCCTTTGTTTTCATTCCAAAATTGGGCATAAAATGTCGGTAAATTTTGAGAAAGGAAAAGGCATGGTACACCAACAAGAAATGAACTTCTACAGTAAGCAAATGCATGCGAAAGTAATACATTGAAATGGTGCATTGAGTGAAAGAAAAGCAAAAACTAACATAGAATGATGGCAATATAGACAGTGAATGTCATTAGCTATGCCAGGTCGTGTCATATATTTTGGAAATATCTCATAGCACAACCAAAATAGAACTAAAGAGAATGAGAGTCAAGTTACTATAGAGAAATGTGGGTACTAGTTGATTAATTGTAAAATTTGATATAAAAGGTACGAGGTTCAAACTTGATTCACACTGAGTTAGGAAGGGATTTAAAAAAGAAAAGTCAATATGAACAAATTTGAAAAGATTGTTTACACTAAAATTTTGGTATTTTGCTACATAGGTGTCTACATTCAAGGACAATGCAGCAATCCAACTTTAAGTTCGTACTCTTGCTTTAGATTACTCCTCTCTCTCCATGTTTCTATGCTTATTTTTTGGTTGAGTACATGTTACTTTAAAAACAAAATTTAAAAAACAAAAAAGATTGTAACACCTGTATTAAAACTCTAGGTATGCAAATCCCTCTTTGAGAAACCAAAAATCATTGCATCATATGAAAATTGGCATGATGGTATAAGCTAGCATATATAAATGTGCCCAACAAAAAATTTCTTGCTTGGAAACCACCATACAACCAGACTGAATGGCACATTACAACTTAGAGAAAACAATTCCTGAAGAAAAGCAATTCCCAAATGTTTCAATTAATACAAAAGAAAAAAGGAAAGGAAGGAAGACTACTAAAAAGAGAAAAGAAAAGAAAAACACTTGACACTCAGTTATACAGTACAATATCACTACAACACCAACACAATTTCAATACTCTAGAGCTAGTATTTGTATGGGCATCTTCACTCAGGAAACTGTTATAATTTAGATAGTAATATCTGTTGCTACGTTTTAAGTTATAGCATAGTTTCAACAATGTTTCTCTTCATTAGTATGCCTGTTATAAGGAACAAACTTCAAGTGATCAACAGAGTTAAGTACACAACAATTAACTTCATTCTATGGTATATTATACTTAACTTTTAGATATATTTTGAAGAAAATTCTCTACTAATGTAAATTGTTGCAATGAAAATGAAATCAGACCCTCCATGTTGGTATATATGTTGATTAGTTTAAGCATTCATCTGCTCATTTTTATATTCAAGATGAGGAAGCAAGCAATACGAGGAATTGCTATTTTTAAAAAAGTAAATTTTTGTGATGATTGTAAAATTATTGAAATAAAGATAATTAAATTATCAATAATTAAAAAAAATATGAATGTTTGTAATTAAAAGAGGAAGCTTTAGTTAATCGAATTGCCATATGCCTACAAAGGACTATAAGTATGTAGAACAACCATTCAATAAAAAATAAATAAAGAAATATCTTAAAACATGAACATGAAAGAAACAATTACTTGGATAAAGAAACACAAAAAAAGATTAAAAATTGTAAAGAAAAGGAATAATTATTATACCAAATTGCCAACAAATTTGATAAAATTTATATTTCTTAATATGAGTATTAGTTAATTAAAAATATTTTTAAATAGCATAACAACAGTAAAAATAAAATCTCCTTCACCTAATATGTTAAGAGATTTGATTAAAAGAATAGTAAAAGGCCAAAGAAATGATATAAAAATAGTAATAATAATGCATATTCTTCTTGTAAAAAGAAACAATTTTAATATATAAAAAAATTAAAAATGATAAAACTTTTAACTTTTGATTGATTTTGAACAGACACAAGCTGGTCAGTCAAAGAGGGATCATAAACCAGACCAGCTACCTTAATTTTGTCGAGCCACTGATTGGTTGTCTCTGCCATGCTGGCTAAAGATCCCCAATATGATTGGCTCGACTGTTTCTTCCACTGTATACACGACATGTTTCATTTACGTAGACCCAGTTAGCAAAAACCTAAAAGAACACCTTAATATTCACCACGAATCAGTAAAAAATCCAAAACAAAGCTTTAAATACTTCCATTTCATACAGTGTGTGTGTGTAATTTAAAAGTAAGGAAAAAACTGAAAAGTATTCGTGTGATTGGGGGTTTCTCTGAATCTACAGAAAAGACTTGTGTCATGTGTGAAAGAAGTCTGTTTGCAGCAGCCATTAAAGAAGTCTGTTCCAGTCAAGTGCAGACAACCCCATTGGTTCGTACCCTTCTGTTTTCCCTGCTCTTTTATTTTCTCTATCACCACACCTTTTTCAACTACTCCTCCCTCTAACAGTCACGGATTTTCTCGGAAATATATTCATATAAATAAACTTCCGATTTTCAGTCCTCGTTACTTACACTATCTGTGTATAAGATTCCGTACTAATATACGTATATATATGTATTAATTTTGAGCAGTATGTTTCCTGATACATGACAGCTTTATTTAATTTGCTTTCCTGTTTGTAAAGCTTTTGGGGGAACATGCGTATGGGTCATGAACAAAAGAATAGTTATTTAAGTTTGGTTTCATAGATAAAGCTAAAGTTTTTCCGCCAATAGAAGTTTTCGTTACTCTTTTAATATATGAAGATTGAGGCATAACTATGTTTGATTCAGGCTCCCATCATCTTTGAAGAGGATTGTTTCCACAAAAATGGAACTAGCTCCCTCACACAGCCTCTCTTTAGAATTAATGAACAATGAAGTGGAGATCTGCTCTAATTAAACTGATTGCCCACTCCAGCTATCTTCACATGCTCGTTTACTTGTTTTTCCTCCTCAGTTCTGGTATCTAAAATGGCTACCTTTCTTATCTTTCAAAATGTCAAAGAGATCTAGGCAGATCTAGGTAGATTTTCACCGTTTGAGACAAAAATTGAAAAGTGAATGCAAAGAGATGTATGATAGTGAAAAAGAGAAGCCAAGTAAAGGATCACGACACCACTTCCTTGTCAGATGCGAGAAACTGAAGAATCATGTCTGACGCGACCAAAGATTCTTGAGTTATAACTAAGACATAATAATACAGCTCATACAAGAAAACCCTAACGAAAAAGCAGCCGAACCACCCCTCTTTTTTTCTTTCTGTTCCAGACGAGGGCAAAAATGGCCGAAGATATGGGACAAAATCACGATACCCATTAATTCTTGAAAGCTTTCAGACCTAGCTAAAAGCCTAAACCTGACTAATGAAGTAAGTTTGGGAACAGATTTGAGATCTGTTACATTCTCATCTGGGTTTCAATGAAACCCTAATTATCTCAAGTTAGGTGTTGTGGAGAGGCTAAAACAGTAAAAGGGGTCGATATCCAGACCCCGTTAGGTCATTAACCCTTCTTTACAGCTCTTGTCATGATGATTGAAATAAGATTGATCTTCTGAAACCCTAATCTGCGATTTTGACTGGTTCTTTGTCACCATGATTTGCTCAACCAATTAAACCAAATCCCCTACGGGTAAAGAAGGGAAGAGATCCGGACAGGCTACAGTCAGCATATTTTATTAATTAGCTTTGAAAGACTGATTGATGTTAGATTTGTGGTAAGAGTAAGAGACAGCAATCTGAATTTTGAAACCTATTCTGGAATTTATGGGCTTTTTTTTTTTTTGTTTTTGTTGCGACTTTCGTGCTATTAAGGAAGAGTCTTAGAACACAGCTTTTGATGAAGCAGACTTTCGTAGGCTTGTAGATGGGCTACCATGGAGAAAAAAATGAGAGAGAGAGAGAGAGTGGTAAGACTGAGATCAATGGAAGGAAGATAAACCAAAGATTTCAGAAACTTGCAAATGGTTTGATTTGATAAGTGATAACCCTAGTTTTTGCCCCGAGAAACTTAAAAGAGCAACTACCCATCACATCTATTTATATTTGTTGTAGCAGATCTGCGTATATATCGAACAAAGAAGAACTTGGAAGAAGTATAAAGAAGAAAGAGAAATACCTCAAAATCTCAGAAATGAAAGCAAGAAATCAAGAGACACCAGTGAATCTTTGTTAGGGATAACTTGATCTTGGTATAACCCCAAAACAAATTTTAAAATAAAAAATTAACTGGATATAATCATTGCGCTTTTATGCAGGAAATCCTATATTCAACAGCAGCTGAAAACCACTCATGAAATCATCAATATGGAAGAAAAAATATAACTCAAAAATTCGAAAAAAAAAAAGAAACTTCATTAGTGACAACCTTAATTAACTGCACAGAGCAATCATGATCATCAAAATTCTTTTTCAGACATATATCTACCTTAACAAAATCAGGAAAAAGCGATACTGGTGGAAGACATGAAAAAATAGCAGATGAAACTGAATTTGATAGCGAAAACCAAACCTGTTGTTAGCATATTCATAGAGGCGGCCACGGGTAGAGAAGACGATGAGAGCAACTTCAGCATCACATAAAACAGACAATTCATAAGCTTTCTTCAACAAACCATTTCTGCGTTTACAGAAGGTGACCTGTCTGTTAGTCGTGTTCTCGATCCGCTTAATGTCAATTTTGCCTCTTCCCATTTTTTTATGGGAAGAGCTTTCCGGGTCTTGGCTAGGGAACTCCGTGGTTGCTGTCTGAAAACAAAAAAAAAAAAAAAAAACCTGTAAAACCCAAAACTTGAGATGATTTGGTCGCCCAATTATATGTAACTTGCTTTAGAGCCTGAAAAATTTTCAGTTCAAATCTATACTCACTTATACAGACAAAGCCTTACACATATTAAATCATACTACATGTCATCTTGTTTTATGCACTCTAACCTGGTAAAAAGACTAGAAAGCAATAAAGATTCTTCAAGTCGCTCCCTTCTTTTTTGTGCAGTTGAACAAGACTTGAAGTTGCAGAATATGGAAATGAGCTGTTCTTGCTCGCCGATGGATGGATATATACAGCTAATAAATAGACCCTTCAACTATAAATGTAATACAATATTATCCACCATTTTTTTTTTTCTGCTCTTTTGTTCGGAACTTTAACCCTATATATCACTACAAAGTTATTTTCATAAAATGCTATAGATTAATAAGACTATATTTCTGTTTTAACCGTCGCTAATTATGATATAAATAAAACATTAAACCATTGTTTTATGTTATTATATAGATATACACTTCGTATGGTAGAAGTAAAAATAAGTGTTTAAAATTTTAGGTCCCGTCCAAAATCTTCCATAACAAATTTACCAAACAAGAAAATTTCTAATGTTTAGAATATAAATCATTGTTTAAAAGGAGTCAAGAAAGAGGGTTGGTTATTTTGAAGTAAAATTTGAAGCTCTATTAACCGTTCATTACCACCTATATTTATGTACGGGGAAAAGCCAGAGGGTGATAGCAAAAGTTTTTGTTTTGGAAAGTGACTTGAAATGGAGTTGAATGAGACATCGGTTTGGTGCTAAGTTAAGGTGTACTCAAAAGCTTGCTTTAATATTTAATGAAAATTGCAAAAACTCCCATGCTGTGTTTTTGATTTCTGGACTTTTAGTTGGGGACTTTCAAACAAAATGAAATTTGTTCTAGATTTCGTTTCTGACCTCGTCTTTCTGTCTGAAAGATTTTACTGGTCTCTTTCTTACATGACCATATAGATTTGTTCTTTTAGTTCATTTACCCTTATTCACTTACGGAGCACAAGTGATGAAATCCAGGCTAAAATAATGACTTTATCTTCGTATAAATCTTTATTTGAATATATAAATTATTCATTAATAAAAAAATTTAAGAGTACAGGATTTTGTTGTTGGTGATAAGTCTAACAATAATGCTAGAAATATAATATTATATTGTTGACTTGGTGGTTAATATAATTTGTTTTTTCTCTCGAAATAATAATATAATATTATTACACCAATTTACACGAATGAATTTATACAAAATATACTTCAAGTTTAATTACAATTATATATATATATATATATATATTCTTTTTTTTATCTTCTATTGGGATTAATAAAAATCTATATAATTATTTGAAAGATAAAGAATTATTACTTATTTCTTAAAAATGGAGATAAATTTTGAATATATTAATTATAATACAATCATGCATTGTTACATATCATAATACATATAAATTAGAGACGATAATTTTTAACATAATTTGTCAAAATGACACGAATATGACACGAATTTTTGAGCACAAATTTAATATAAATTAATACGATTATTAAATGGATACACATTATATGACACGAGTCTGGGTTTAGAGTTTTTAACACGTGAATCTATTTATAACATAATTAACTATTTGAGTAATTATAATATATTAATTTATTTCTAATTTAATAATTTTATTGTATTTTTTAAAATAATTTAATTATATTTATTACATTTTAAAATATTTTTAGTTATATTTAGAATAAAATTAATTAATATTTATGTATATGATATCATAAGCATTACAAAAATATATTATAATATATATATATATATAAAATGTGTTAGATGAATAATACGATTACAATCTGTTTAACCGTTTATTAATTGTATTGGGTTAAAATTTTTAATTTTTAATACTATTATTAAATAGATCGAATTCGAATTTACATCTATTTAAGATTATATGAATACAGTCTGACATAAATACAACACGAAAATCTTAATTGTCACTCCTAATTTTATATAGTTAAAAAATTTGAAATTAAAGAATACAGGACTAATTAATTTCCGCAATAAAGATATCTTAAACCTTTTTAATGGGTCTAGCATGATGGCAAATTCAGCCACCATTTAGCTTAGGTTCATACCTGTGCTGTTGACCTAGTGTTACAATTGATCATGAAAAGCATTGGGTAATTAATTCTCGTGAAGAAGAAGAAGAATTCTCATCCCAATCTTGCAAGTAGTAATAATGCACATGCCACGTTTGGCTACCTGATTCAAAATTTTCAATAATGTGCATATAAAAATAGTACGTGCAACAATATTTCAAAGATTTGAAGTACAATTATATCATGAAATGATGAATTGCTATTAATATAAACGAGTGGAATATAAATTTTCGGTGGAAAGTAACTAAACTAAGCTAAGCTTTCTCTCCATGTTCAATTCCAACAATTCAGTGATTGTGAAACCTAATTTCTTGACAAATTAATCTTGAAATTCCACTGTTATTCATACTTTGCAAAAAGAAATTGCTCTTGTTTATAAAGATGAAAGAAACCAAGCCATGCTCAAATCTAGCTATTTCTATCAATGGATGCAAAGGGATGGGAGGCCCAAAGTGGCACATAAGTGTACCAACACCCCCACCCCCACCCCCCTCTTCTTCCATTATTTGAATGATTTAATAATCTTCAATATCTTTTGGTTCAATTTATGGTAAATGCTCCTTTTCATAAATTGCATATCCATAATGAGAGAATGACCAGCTGCCTCAATTATATGTTTAGAAATCTTTTGATTTGATCTCAAATCTAACAAGGTATTTGTACCATATGCCAACATACATCTAGAAAATTGATCGAGCTTATTTGTTTGTAGAAAGAAATTAGACATGGGACATTGTGTTTTTGGGTCTACTGTTCTTTGTTACAAAATTTGATAGTTTTGATGGAACTCATCACAACTCAATCCCTTTTTTCCCATACTTCTCGTTGCTTGGCTTTCAATACGAACTTTAAATTTTCCGATGCAAATTCTATCATCAAAAATGATTTTGAAATCATACAATCAATTTATATTTCCTTTCACACATACCAAAGTATTCAAATTCTTATAATTTGTTTTTTTTTTTTTTTGTGAGCTATTGAAGAAATTAAAACTTATTAATCATTGGTCCGTAAATTTATTCAGTAGCTTAACATTAACTCGAGTTTATTTAACAAGTTTTGTCATATAAATGTAAATGTTGTTTTTATTTTTTTGGTGTTTGTGAAAATTAAAATACAAAAAATTATTTCAAACTATTTTTGGTATTGTATTGAATTTGTCATTTCATTTAAAATTTAAATTTAAAAATAATGATCTTGGCAATTGTATTAAGTGATTTAGCACTTAATTTTCTTTTTTTTTTTTTAAATTTTTGTTTAGATATTAGCATCAGTGAATAAAAAAAAAATCTTTTTCTTCTTAAATTGAAGAAATTTAAATTTAAGTTGTTTTTGTTTACAAAATCAAAAAACTTTTCATAACCTAATTAATAACAGAATTAATTAAAAGCAATCATGATTTAAATAAATAATATTTGCAATGAGAGTGAGACATTACCTAGAAGAGAGTCTTAAGTTAATAATACAGTGAAATTATCTAATTAAAAAAGAGAAAAATACATAAATTGATAAGAAATAATAAAAGTTAATGAAAAAAATAAATAAATGAGAGTGAAATAATGAAGTAAAAGAATTTTTCTGAACTTTTTGTAATTTTTCTTTCCCCTCCAATCAGATAATATTAGCATAATTATGTATTAAAACTATTCTACTTAACACTTTCTCCTCAACCAAATGCCAATAAAAAACAACTTTCATTCGCAACCTATAACCACTGTCTTAAATTCCTCTGCCAAATGTGCTCGTTGCTACTCCAGAATAGATTTCACAAAATAAAAACTTAAATTGATAACATATACTCATATTCAAGTTCATTTTCATCCAAATCGATATGATAATGTACAGTACAATCCCATCCTCTATATTTTAAAATCCGTACATTTAGTTAGTCATTCCATTGTGTCAATAGTAACATTTACAATGCCAAACAAACATGCTGCTTCATCATGTTGTTTTATATGATCAATTTCTTTCAAAATATTTGCAAATGAAGAATGAAATTTCATGCACAGAAAGTTTCTGAAGGATGGAGGATTCATGAATGCATCGTAATTAACTTGAACCACCTTTCCTTTCAAAGTAAGCTTCACTAACATATAATTTCTAGTTCGTATACTATGTTGGTGTAAATTAGTGCTACATGTATGACCTTGGAAAGGACAGATCAACAAGGAAATTGTTGTAATATCGCCAATCACTCTTGTCAATCAATATGATCACCTATCATTCTCACAGTCCCCACCCGTCACTTCAGATTACATTTTTAGATTGGTGCAATAGTTCAATATGCTCATCGGCGACAAATCAAGCAATAGCTCATCACTGTAGACCGAAACATCCCTCTCATCGCCTTATTCGCTCTTGGTTTTCTCTCTTTGAAATTAAGTTAGTAAAGAGTACTGCATGCCCTTGAGTTTCAACGGGAGAGATCACGTACAAACAAGTTATAATGATTAGAAAATGCATGCAGGTAATTACAAGCTGTTTTCTCTCTTGGCCAAATGGGAATGCAATTGAGGTCCTTTTCAGATTGTCATCAATATAAATGTTGGGTTAATTGATCAAGTCCGAAATAGAGGAAATTATATGTTCCAAAGTATTTTTACAGTCAATGAATGCATTATCTGAAATGCCCAGTTCTCAGTTGGCTTTTCATATTCTGTTTTTGATCCTTTACTCAGTACTGCCTACAATCAATGCCCAAACTCCTCTTATCATTCCAAAAGGAAAATTCTTGAAGTTTTATGCACACAGGACCACAATTGATGGGTACTAGTACTGTAAATTTATGATTGCTCGCCATAGCTAGCAAGTTGTTTTCATAGTTAAAAACATTGAAAATTGATGTGACCCATCGACCAAATATATACATACGTGTGTCCTATGTGATATAACGCGATATATATAATATAACATGTTATTTTAAAAGATCAATTTTTTTTTTCTCTTAATCTCAAGCTTTACACGAGTAACATATAAGTGATTAACAATGGAAAAGTTTTTAATTCGTATTTTTACATAGTTAATTGTGTACACGTATTAAAACATTATTTGAATATTAACTAATTTAAATTAAGAAAATGGTTTAACTTATACTTTAAAATTTTGTCAAAAATCATTCTTCGTAAAAGTTATTCCCGTACAAACTTTGGAAGAGATTTTAGACAATAATACGTAATACACCACACAAACTCATCGTAATCATGGTGTTCAACGCTTCCATGCTGTGGGGCTGCTAAATAAAGAAAGAGATATCGTGTTGAGCTTGAGCTCCACGTATGAAGCTAGCGATCTCAAGAAGATCAGAGATTGAACACCTTTAGGTAAGCTAAAATGGCAAAAACACACACGAGGGATTGAAATGATCAAAGCAGAAGGAATTTGCTGAAACGAGGTGGAATATTGACCAACACATAAACATGTAGGAGTGGAACAAAGTCGACACCATTGATTAATATATATATATATATATGTATATAAAGAAGAGAAGAATGGGCAAAGATATCGTATCCACACACAAGAAGACCAGAAAATGCATCCCCTGTGTATTCATATAGACGTAAGTTAATAATTTATGGTCAAGAAATAAAGACGACACACAAAGGCTCATTGCTAAATGGAAGGGCCTTGTTTTTTTTTTTCCCAATTAGATGTTACACAAAGTGCAGGGCTGGCAGTAATAAAATATTGTCGTCAAACTGTCGCTAGTATCAGTATATATCGTGTCGAGGGACCACAGAACAGATGCTTTGGAGCATTATGATATTGGGAACTTCATGAAAATGATGGTGAAAGATGCCAATATTCAATGCATTACCTAATGCCATAAATGCCGCGAAACATGTCACCATCCCGCCACGCAAGAAAATTTTGGAATGCTTAGTGTAAAATTTATGTGAAAAGAGAGTAGAAGAATGAACACGGCATGGCAATTTATTTACTGATTTCAATTATTTCTTTTTCTGTTGCTTGCTGCATTAGATCTATTCGATTAATGTCTTTTTTCCCATGTGCATGCGAATCCAACCATACAGAAGTTAAAAACATTCTCTACTAGTTTCCACTCTCCCCTTTTTACTGCACTTTCTCAATCATTCGTTTAGGTGCCAAGATAAAATCAAGATTTGCTTGAAACATTCACAAAAACTTCTGGTATGAAAAATCCTTTTTCACCCATTAATCTAACTATCATAACTTCATAATGGACTATTCTCAGCTTGTAACAGAGTACACCTCAAAACAACCTATTATCATTTCTGTTTGCGCACCACTTACCACTCTGCCGCTGCTGCCACTATCTGCAGATGGCTGCGGCTTAGCTGGCAAATATTGCAAATCCAGGCGTCAACATCAAACTTTATGTCTTTGCTAATAGTATATTGGTTGCGGTTGGACTGGTCTTCTGGATTCATTCTATACCCTTAACAATTGCTTGTGTTGTTTCAGAAACTAACATATCTGTAGTGTGATAGATCATTGTCAAAATAATACGTGAAAAGGAGTATTGACAACCTAGAGCAAATAAACTAAATTAGACAGACAGAATAACTCCCTCTGAAAGGAAAATCAACTTTGTACTTCACTCTTGCATCCAATCTCGCGAACATAACAGAGCTTGAACAAGAGCTGGATGCAGTGAACTACGATCTTGATCCAGTACTCTTCTTCCAGTGTTGAATGCCGAGTTAGGTGTAACTTTTGACATGGGAATTCCCAGAATATTGCGTGCCATCATAGATAAGATAGGATACCTTGGAGTGTGAACTTTCCACCAATTTAATACATTGAAATCAACATTACGAGGAAACAGAGGTTCTTCCAAGTACTTGTCCAAATCCGACTTGGAGCCTTGACACTGAGTGGTTTCGTTGAGGAATTTGTCAAACCCCATAAGTCTATCCCTTGACTCCCGCTCAGAACATGACATACTGCTAGAACTGCCACTTACTTGCCAAGCAAGACCTTGGTCAAGGGAAGAAGCTAATGGAGAGCCAACTGAATGTTCATTGTATAGTGTCTTAATACACTCAAAAACATCATCAATGAGCTCCGACGCACTACCGCCATATAATAGTGGATAGTAATATTCCATCAACTTCATCTTGAATCGAGGATCTAACATCGCAGCCACTGCTAAACCCAAGTTGCATTTGTCCCAATACTCATCAAATTTGCATCTCATCTTTATAGCCAAAGAACAAACGAACTCATCTGGATTCTTACACCATTCAATCAACTGCAGATGTATATCACAGATCTCCGGAAAATACATATTCGCAGTTAGATACTTGCTCTTTGTGAAAAAATTCGTAACTTCAACAAAGAGCTTCAAGCAGCTAACAATGGCATTCACTCTCTCCCACTCCACATCAGATGGGCACATTTTGTAGTCTGGCTCACATTCTTGCAGATGAGAAAATACCTCCCTGTACTCAAACGCATCCTTGAGCATGGAATATGTGGAGTCCCATTGTGATGGATTATCAATGCATAAGCTCTTCTGGCTCTCAATTCCAACTTGGAGAGCCAGTTCATTAAATTTTGCTTGTGTTGGTTGTGAACTTTTGACATACCAAATGCTTTCCCTAATCTTAATTGTTATATCGCACAGTGCTTCCACTGCATCTTCAACCATCAGATTCACAACATTTGTTGCACAGCGTACATCAAATAATTGACCATTTAAATAGAGGAATCGGTTCTGGGATAGCCTGTCTTTAACCCTACAGACAATGTTATTGCTGCTAGCACCACTATCAAAAGTAACAGAAAATAATTTACGATCTATATCCCAATCCATTAGACATGTCATGATAACTTCTGAATTCATGTCTTCAGTTTGAGAAGGATCAATCATGATGAAATTCAGAGTTGTCTTCTTTAATTGCCAATCCTCATCAATGAAGTGAGCTGTCAAACATAAATACTCGGAATCACCTGAAGCAGACCACAGGTCAGCACTGAGGCTGATTTTTCCGGGTAATTTATCCATCATTTCAAACACTTTCTGCTTCTCTTTTGCATAAATTTCCATACAATCAGCCTCGACTGAATTAGATGTCACAAGTTCAAAAAGTGGCTGTAAGTTCTTAACAAATACTCTGAATCCAGAATGCTCAACCATAGCCAATGGATAGCCATGCAAAATGATCATGCGAGCAAGATCATATCTGCTGCGCCTTTGATCCAAGTTGTTAATCCCAGGGTTCACATTGTCATCTTTCATCTGCTCTTGCTCATATTTCACAAGGCTAACAGCTTCATCTTTTTTCTGCTCTTGATCAATTGTCACAAGGGCAAGGGTTCCTTCCTTTTTCTTTCCCCTTCCTGAAAAATACTGAGGTATGCTATGACTAGATCTTCTCTGACACCTAGTTAAATGGTTCCTCAAATGTGACGTTCCACTAGTACTCGATCCACTAAGTTTCTTTTGACAATGCCTACAAACAGCCACACAGGTGTCACCCTTTTTCAGCCGATCAAAGTCATTCCATACAACAGATTTCAATCTGCTTGAATTGATTATGACAGCATCCGACAAATCCATTGCATGAACCTGTTATTTTAACAATATGTGCACATCAAAATCAAAGGAAGTGCATCATTTAGCAAATGGGAACCGGGTAGCCTTGAAATTAATACAATGTTTGTTTAGAATGATAAAAGCAAATGGCGAAAGCAGAAGACATACAAGAAGTCAAAACCAGTCATGATGAGATATAGCTTTAGAAAGGAAAAACTAGAATATGAGCATAATTGATTTGTTTCAGGAATTAATTTTGATATAAACATTTTCTTCAAGGGAATTCCCAAGCATTTCCTGAAAGTTCAACATGGGAGTCAACAAATTAAAGTGAAAAGGCATTTATCAAGAGCAGAACCCATAAAGATCTCCACAGCTATCAACCAATAATTAGATGGTCTGAGAAACAGTCAGAGTACCCAAAAATGATTTTAAAAAAATGGACATGTTTTACAATTTCACAGCGACTGCCACAGCCAAGAAAAGATTACAAAGGCAATTGATAATGATCAAGTATCCACCGCTAAACCCAAGCTCTATTTGATCAAATGCTACACAGCTCCAAACAGAACATTATACCAGATTTATGTTTCACATATGATTCTTCATAGAAGCCCACTCGATAACATTCTGTTTTCCACTTCCTAAATATAAGAGCTTCTCTTCATATTCTTCTAGATTCTAAAACCGTTTTCATCTCATCTCCCTTTCGTACGAGAATTTCCAATGCACTCAATGCGTTTGGTCTAACATTTCTCTGGTATCCTAGACATATCTATTTTTGTTTGTTCATCTATATTCCCCACTTACAGTATAAAGTAGAACCAAAAAGAACATTCCTGCACCAAGTTTCTCTAATGCATAGAAAAATTAAATGTACACAATACAACCACCTTCAACATCAGTACTGTAGGTTTCAAGGATTAAGTGCTATTCAAGTTTGCTCAACGCTACGTTCCCAACATGTAAACTCAAGTGTTTACCCATTGTTCACTGTATCCAGGAGTGGGGGATACCAAAGTGTATTTATGCAGAGTGTTAAAAATAATTTAACAAATAAAAACAGCCAGATAAGGCTTAATTTTGAACAAAAAGTAAGATGCTTAGAGGGTTCCAAAAGTTGCACAACGTATTCTATTAAGCCACCGTATTAGAGAAGTTCATCACCCAACAAGTACTTTATCTAAACAAAGTATCTAAAATAACACTTGTTTAGCTAGCATAGGTTGACCTAGAGTGAATACTCCTTGAAACTTCTAAAATGAAAAAATAATTGCACAAATTGCTACAGTCTGACAGCAACACCAGCAACAAATCACTAACCAAGTTCATATATGCATATCCCATTCTGATAAACCGGAACAGATAATAATTCAGCCATCACAAAATTAATCAAATTAGACCAACAGTATACTAAACAGAGACATTATACTAAACAGAGACATTATTGACTAAAAAGAAGAAAAACGGAAATTTCTAATCGAGACGAATGAACGACAGTTTAACGCAGGCAATTCCCGACCCATAACCACGTCATCTTCTAAAGCAAGCATATCGGGCACGGGTCGACCCGTACAAAAGAGACTGGGAACAAGAACACGCTCGAAAGTTTAAACCCAGGCTTCCAGTTACGGAACCTAATGGTCGGTCACTACCCGACAGACCCAACCGACGCGAAACGGGTTAAACCGATCGGGTCAAATGGCCGATTCAGGATCCGATGGATCTCGGATAAGAAATTTAAGAGGAGACCGTAAAGCATTAGGATTTTAAAACCACCTAGAAAAAAATAAAATTAAAAATTAAAAATCAATAAACCAATAGAGCAAACAAGAAAAATTAGAGTTTTCGATCTTACGTTGAGTATCCAGTGTGTAAGTTGCAGAGACCCGATTTGGGTTCGGTTAGGTTAGGGTTTCGTTGCGGTTGTTGTCACCAAAGGAAGAAAGGGTGATATTTATATCAAGGGGTAAATATGGAAATGAGTATCAATGTTGGGGACAGAGGGCGTACATAATTTGGAGCAACGGAGGCACGAAAAGTTATACGATTACCAATATACCCTTGATTTGTTCAAATGATTTTCGAAAAGGAATATTTAATTATATTCTAAATGTATCGCATAAAATAAAAGTAAAAAAAAAAATATAATAAAAATAAATAAAAGGATGCGCCATGCAGCCGTGTGTACAGCAACTCTTTACCTTCCAAACAAAACTACAGCGTAAACGCGTACGCAAATTTTTTTTTTAAAAAAAAAAAAAAACGTTTCGAATGATTAAAGAAGACGGTAACAATGGCATGATGATAACAGTAACTAGTGTTTTAATTGTCTCTCTTCTTCTCGTTAAAATCGTTGCGTTTCGTTTCGTTCTAGGCATCCAATTATAACGTGAAGTCACTTTCCTGGAGTCCATCACTCTTCCTTTTCGTTTTCTGTGCTTCTTTTGAATTATTCTTCTCCTCCAGTGCAGTCCTCAGCAACTCCAGACCAACGGTGCTCAGAATATATAACTTTACATTCCTACTGCTCGCTCTCGTTGGCCAAATCTATATACGAGTTTGACATACTATTGCATGTAATTAGCATTAGTGAAGATCTCATTATGGCAACTTTGAGTAAGCGAGGGAAGAAGATTCAAGGAAAAGGTAAGGTATAACTTTGGCATTTGAAAGATTGCAAGGTATAATTATAACTTTGGCATTTCTCCCCTTCTAAGTCCTATATCCTATTCCTTCCCTTGTCTTGTTGTCGAAGGAAAGAGAAACAAACAAACAATCAAATTCTTTACTTGCTTTGTTTAGTTGCTTTCATCGAACCCTTACTTAACCTATCTCTGTAGTTATAAATGCATGCAATTTCATTGTCTCACACAGCTAGCAGAATTAACTGATATCACAAGTTTCATCGTCTTTAATTTGGGTCGCGATTTTCTAAATTAGAATTGCAGTATGGGTGTTCTCGCAGTTATTGCTAAATGTTTGGATGCTCTTGTCGGGTACTTTTATTTTTTATTTTTTCATTTTTCTCGTTACAAAACTACTTAAATCTGATCTTATTTGTTTATTTACTGTTCACAGGCCCGGAGTTATGCTTCTTTATCCACTGTAAGTGAAATTCTAGGGCATTCATGGAGTTAATGACATAACAAGGATTTATACCACTTATTACATGAGTTTAATTTGTATGAATGTGACGTCCGTGCATGCAGATATGCATCAATGCGGGCAATTGAGTCCCCTTCAACTCTCGATGACCAGCAGTGGCTGACTTACTGGATTATATACTCTTTCATAACCCTATTTGAGCTATCGTGTTATAAGATCCTCGCATGGTACATATATGCTAGCTTCATGATATATATTTAGAATCAATATTGGTTTCTCTCATCTGATCTCATCTCTCTAAACACGGAGACCGGTAAATTAACTTAATGAATATTAATTAATCTGGTTTTAAATATATGTGTATTCCTGCTGCAGGCTTCCATTCTGGCAATACATGAAGCTCATATTTTGCATGTGGTTGGTACTACCAATGTTCCATGGAGCAGCTTATATCTATGAAAAATATGTCAGGAAATATGTAAAGATTGGTGTGTACAATGTGGGATCAAATTATACAGAAGATCAAAGGAAGGTTCTTCAGATGCTGAGCCTTGATGCAAGGAAATCAGTGGAGCAATATGTTGGAAAACACGGATGGGATGCCGTTGATCGTGCAATCAAAGCGGTAAGAAATAACAAGTTAAGCCCAAATAGTGTATATATGCAGTTGTTGATCGTATATATTCACGGATGATTTTGATCGCCTTCTTTGATGACGATTTTGCAGGCTGAGAAAGAAACAAAGAAGCGATGAGACCAGGAGATCCGATTCATTAAGTTATCAGTCTGATTAAAGATTCACAAAAAAAAAAAAAAAAAAAGAATAGTTTCGATGCGTGCATACTAACGATTGTCCAACACAATGTAAATCTGTATAAGATACATGGAAGGATGCCATGGGCTAGCTGGCTATGCATTGTACCTCGTACTTTCGGAGACCAAAGAAAATGAAATATAAATTGTTATGTTTCTTCTTGACAAGTATAAAACGAACGACTATAATGTTAATGTGATTTTGGCTCAAATGTCTCATCAATCATCATATCTGATAGTCAGAGCGCCGTTTTTACACAGAAAGATTTAAAATCAGCAACCTAGCTAGCTAGCTTGCAAGATAGCTACAAGTAAAATAAAATCCAGTTTCTGTGTCGATCAGACATGCAGGCTAGCTAGTGTAGTTATCTCACTCAAAAGTTTATTACCAAATAAGTTGTAACCTTTTCGAGACCCTCATAAGTCCCACTCTTCTTTGAACTCCGAGGTCGCAGCATTTACCGGCTAGTATGTGACGATATCTATTATCATCAGCAAGGCCCCAGCGTTCTTTCTACTTCTAGAATCTATTATTTTGAGCATGGATTTAAGTGTCTGCGGGAGATCCTTCACACACATTCATAGTGCAAGCAGCCATGAATAGTTTACATGGCCAGTTGCAGCAGCAATGGCTGTGAATTTCTTCCGGGGATTCTGTTCCCATAAACACAATAATGACAGCAATCATGTGAAAATTTAACTATGGTTATATATCCTTGCATATATTACAGAGTTTTCAGTGTTACAATCTTGGAATCATAAATATACTTTTTAGATTTTGTTGTAAAATCGTCCTCTGGATTAGCACCTCCTTGTTAATTAGGTGATCAATAACTAAATTTTGAATTTTTGTTTGATCAAAACATATAAATTATATATAATTAATATAACATATATAGAAATAAGAGATAAATAAATCAATATTCCCTTACATTAATTTTTTGTAAAAAAAAAAATAGATTATTTATTTTTATCATCTCGCAATTCACTTAATAAATATCAAATAATTTTAATGTTTTTTTTCCTCATTAGACTACAGTTATTGGTTTAGAAAATTACAAATTGGGTGGACTTTGGCTGATTTTGGTGTGGAGTGGAAGAAAGAATAGTTGGCATGCATATCCCGAGTACAAATGTCTTGGTTACTTACGGGTAAGGGTCCCATTTTTGTATTCATCATGCCTTTTACCACTCCTGTAGTTGTTTTCCAAATTTTTCGCATGCAGCATGACCCATGAAACTAGATAATCATCTGACCACCAACAATTTTATGCTACGAGTGATAAAGTTTCACTCAGCTAAGAGTTAAAACCTGCAAGTCATATAGCAAGCGTATATATAAACCATGCTGTTTCATACATACTACATATACCCCGTGTGTGGAGTAGCTGATTATGATTAAAAAAAAAAAAACACAGCCTAGTAATTGATCTTTGATTGCAAACCATGGTCATGTAAATTCCAGATGTCCAAAGGGCACGTTCGCGGATGATCAATCACTGAACTTGATATTATGACATTTCCTTTGAACTCATCAGCTGCCAAGAGCAGTGATCTGAATGGCATTATAGAACATGAGTAGATATCGAAAAAAGACAAATTGATTAACGGGATCAAAAACACTTACTCCTAAAACCTGTAAGTCTTTGTTGATTTCTTCTGAGACTCTAAGAGGATATTAGAATCAGGCACTGCAGCAAAGGGGATAGTTGAATGGAATAGCCTGGAGTTATCTTGGTTCATATTTTGACTGGGTTTGGAGATGTGTTTGGCTCCTGCACTTAGTTTGATGGAACCTGATCTCGCCATTGCTTCCCCTTTAGAAGAACCAAAGTCAGCTGAAGTTCGAACTCCAACACTTCTACTCTCATTTGGATTGCACCCTATGTTACTTGTTCCAATATTGTTTGAATTAAATTTAAGTGGTCCATCATTATATATGATATCCTGACTAAGATTTTTCCTTGCCAATCTTGCGATAGTACTTGCATCTTCTTCCTTGTCCAAGAGACCATATCCTGAACTGCTTGCTCGATCCCTGTTTGAATTGAGCTCAGAAGTTCCTGCATTACATTGGATATTCTGGCTATAATCTTCTCTTGTCAATTCTGTCAATACGCTTAAATCTTCATGAATTCCTAAATTAGGTTTCTTAGTAGGCTTCATTGAGTATTCTTTAGAAGCAGGCCTCTTCTTCATGTTCTGGCAATGATCAAGGTCTTGAATGCCAAACGCTTCTGACAGCATTCTGTCTGTAACCATGTTTCTGTTTCTGTAGCTCATGTGGAGGGAAGAAGTTGCTTTGTTTCCTGAAAGAGCTGGAACAAATGCAGGGTGAAACACAGATGCTGGACCAAGGGAACTCTGCATGTGTGACTGAGAGGTCATCGGATCAAAAGGATAAGCTAGAGGTGGTGGAAGCACTGATGCTGTAGCAAGACAAGGCTGAGAAGAGGCCATAGGTGTCTTTACTAACAACCATGGAAGCAATCTATTGGAGGAGCTTTGGAACCAAGACTGTTGTTTACTACAATCTGGGTGCAAGAAAGGAAAGCTGAAAGCTGATTTTGTAGCTTGAGGAAGACTCTGCTTGTATTTCAGATCAGCAGGAAACCAATCAATTTGCTGATTCATGTGTGGAGTAGGTACAGAAGGTAGTTGAGAGCTGACTCCGACAATTTCAGTTCCAGGTACAAAAGGCTCCTGGAAGTTGGTTGCCCTGTTAAATGTTGAAGAGAAAGTGGCTGGATAAGCAATATGATGTAATTCAGGACAGTGATTTCTGTTTATCGGAAGTATGTCATTTTGAGACACAGTATTAGCTTTCCAGTTGAAAAATGAGTGAAAAGACTTGGAATCTGGAGCTTTCACTAGTGTATTATTTTTTGGGGCCTCATTTCTTTGAATTTCTAATGGCTGATTTGGTTTTCCTGATGTTGGATTTAAAATGCAATCCTCCCGAAAATGTACCTTGAAAGATAAATTGTCTGGGGCAGCACTCAAAGAATGATGCTCTGCTATGATTTCCTTATCAGTCCTTACCTTTCCATCAGGAAATCCTTCCATCTGTTTGTTGCTTCTGCCAATAGCAACATCTTTACCCATCAATCGCATGGTTAGCTGGGTAGAATTTGGTGTCCTGGCATCTGAATTTTCTTTTAGATGAATCACTGTGTCTCTATCTTGATTCTGAAGCTGATCATATTGCCTGTATCCATGGAAAGAGTTCATCAGATTTTGGTCGGAATCCAACAAGTGCAGAGAGCAGTTGCTTGTACTCCCAGAATTTAGCCAGTGGACATCATCTTTTGCAGTAGTTGGTGGTTGAGCAACAACTAATCCGGCTGGCAACTGTAAATTCAGGTTCTCTTTCACACACTTCTCCCCAGAAAACATATTTGATTGATCTTTTGAAAATACTCTCTCAACAAAATATCTAGCTTCCGTGCTGGAATAATCCCCCATACCTCTTTGCAGGACAAAATTATCCATAGGTGAGCAAATGGACGAACCAGTTACCAAACTGGACTTCTTTAGCTGGTTGAAACTTCCTTTATCATTTGAACTTACCTGGATAAGTTCACCTTGTGAATCAAGAGGCAAACCAAAAAATTCCTCGTTTATGCAGTTTTGTCTGAAGGAAACTGCTCTTTGCTTCTGCTCAGGAAAGGGACATAAGCTTCCCTTAAGTTCCATGGTAGACAGATGCAAACATGGTTGCAAAGCCTGACAAGTCATACCTTCTGCAGAGAATGGCGGCTTCACATTAGCGCTTTCATTTGAAGTAAAACCAGATGAAGGCTGCAGAAATCCCCTCATTTTTGCCATTGAACTCATTTCAACAACTCCGTGGGAATGATTTTCAAAATCATCTATAGACTTTGCACCAGAATTGGAAGCTTTAGGAACAATACCACAAAATCGAGAATTTACACAGGGATTACGTATTTCATTTAGTGCAGAAAGAAGTTTAGGAATACCAGCATATGAGGGTTTGTGAGAAGTTATTTGGTTGCATTGATCAAACATATGCAGATTATCATCACGCAATGAAACTTGACTTATACATACAGGTTTCTCTGAAAAATGCTTTAGTTTTTCTTGAGAAGTAATATGTGGCCTCAGAAGATTTGGTATGTCAACATGGTCATGACCATCAGACAATAAGTCTTCTTCGGTTATATGTTGCACCCCAGTTCCATTTTCTCCGGGGTTTGATGTTACATCATCATCCATTCCCCTTATGGTGGCTAATTCTTTCTCACTTTCCGTTGACTGGTCTTTCTCTGATGAAGAAGCAAAGGCATCTAAATAGAAGTTGCAAATGCTTTTTTCAAAAGAAGAAACACTTTTCTTTCTTGGACCAAGTATGCCACCCTTGCCTGAGAATCTGACATGCCTGTCCCAATGCTGAATGCCACAAGGATTCACTTGACTAGCAGCCTGCAGGCGGCAAATCGAGGCATTCTGCCCAGGAACATCTTTTTTATGCTTCTTGAGTATGCTCTGAACAGGAACCATCGGTTCCTCATGTTTTCTTTCTGATTTGAATGTTTGAACAACTTTGTGCTTATTTTGAGTAGATAAGCCTTTCAGATGTTTCTTTCCTTGGATAGCAACAGAATCCAAGATGGCCTTTGCAAACCCCTTGTTACATAATGAATCATTCAATTTTCTGGTAAATTTAACAGGAGTTTGCAGTTTGAGCTTATTAGTATTCTCCTGCAACAGATAGCCATCAAAATGACTTAGTTCATTGGAACATGATGACCAGGCAAAATATGCAATACAACTTTATATTTTACAATGTTTAGTTATGCACATGAATCCAAGCATAGATGCATAAACACTTCAAATTGGAAAACATATTTACATATTAAGAACAACAATATCAGAAAGAAGTTACATATCAATGATCTTTAATTTTTTTTGTGGGAAAGTATTTTTTGGGGTCATATGTTTACAAGGAAATATGTCAAGTTGTTGGTTCTACTATTTTGTGTCTATAAGAATTGGAAAATTTGTTGTGATAAAAACGTTGTTGTGCATAAAAAAAACATTTAATCAGTTAATTTCAACTACAATAACCTAATGGTAGTAAAATATGTCAACATCTTCACAGCCCACCTCAGCAGGGCCCATGGCTACTAAGGAATGGCTAAGGAGCATAACACCAGGCACTGCCATATGTTCATAACCTACTAATCCAGGTGATGACATTAAGTAAACAGCTACGAGGCTCATCAAAAAGTTGTAGTTTAATAAGGTTTTTTCATCAAACAGTTGTTGAATGAAAATGAAACCTACTGGCAATAATTCAAGCCAGTACCAAAAAGTATCACAAGATAGACGTGGCTTACAACTTGGCCAACTTCCAGAATCAATCCACCATGACAACTCCTCTACTAAAAGAATGAGATCATGCACAAGATGGTGATCTTTATGGTGGAGATAAATTGATAGTTTATAGACATGGGCTTTAGTTGCATTATCTTTAGATTCAGGAGCTGCAATCTCAAGTTTGACAGTGCAGGCACTTGATAGTTTTCCAATGGACATGGGCTTTAGTTGCATCGTCTGTGGGTCACTTATATCAATATTTGAGAAATTAATTTGGTTCGGCTGCTTAATTCCAGACATCAAACTCAAAAAGGCATGTAAGTTTCATGATTAGGTCTTGTATATGTAATGTTTACTTTTGAAGAACCAGATATACAAATTAAATAAATGCACTATATGCAATTTATGCATAAGATATGAAAGAAATATAATAGAGGAAGAAAGATGAGAACATCTAAGTTGACTAAAGGAGAACAGACTTAGAAAATATTATGGAGAATCAAGATTGAACAAAAGCAATAGCAAGAATTTTGACGCAGATGTAAGAGGAAAAAGTAGTAATCACGAAAAAAATATAAAATCTCCAAGAAATAGCTTGAATAAAACACCAATGATCTAGGATACAGAAGGCCAAAAATATGCAGACATAAGCAGTAACAAGCATTTTGTTACCATCCAAGGAGCTAAAATTAAATAAATTGCATATGTTCATTGATGAGAGAAACATTAAGGTTGATATGATAAAATTGAACTAGCTTGGCACAATGAAAAAAAATACCAAAGGCTTTACCAAAAGTGAAAACTAAAGGTTTCAAACATTGTCTTCCTAGCTGTTTTCCAGTCACTTGTTCGAAAAAGAAAAAGAAAAAAATTTAATCAAACAGTTGTATGCTAACAACATCCTAACAAGGAACACATGTAAATATGCACAATCCAGATTTTGTTGGACTATCCCATTAGCATCTACTGCAGTTACTTGGATATGCAATTTGCTGTCTATAAATCCATTTAACTTTCAAATTATAAACTCATATAGTCCTAGACCACCAGCGCGTATTCCATGGTTATCTCTTTCCTGATCTACTTTATTGATAATCACATTTGCCAGCAATATGCTATTGTGAACTATATTACTATTAAGGAAAGAATAATAACTATGATTGTAGGGCAGTCCGATAATTTCCATCTTGCTTACTTTTGATTATAAGTTTGCAAATTACGATACTACTTCAAAGTTTGTAGATGCACAAGGTAGATTTCTGTGTAATGGTAGTTCACAAATAATCACTTCCACCTCAGATTCAGCAGCTTCAGCAATAGCAACTTGTTCAAATGATAATCCATTATACAAAAATTCGAACAATCCCTTGATGACAGTAGAATGTTGCCCATAGGTTGCAAGATAATGGCCATCCAATGACACTAAGATACATCCCCAACCTAGGAAGAAGTGCCATAAAATAACAAAGACCTACAACTTTGTGATTTCATCACGAGGCTAAGTTGAAAATCCAAAGTGAAATATTCCTCGAACATTAATAGAGCAACATCATCATTGCTGCCTATAAGTTCAGATCCTCACAAATATTTTTTCGCAACAAAATGATCATCAGCATATCCAAACAGTAGTGTTAACTTCTTAAATGGGCAGATATTGTCCCAAGTATTATTCCTTTGAACCATATGTCCCGCATGCGCACATACAATCACCGCAGTCAAACACCAATATGTGATGCGCCAAAATTCAAGATAATCATTCATCCATTCTCCTCTTCGATATTCATCAAGTTTATATATATCCCACTTTACAAGATAATCTATGAGATGAGAATATTATTTATTCAAGAAATCAGTAAGATTCAAGCAATGCAGCCCTTGATCAACAACCCCACGCATCTCAGAAAAGCAATATTGATGTTATACGGGAATGGCATATCACGAAACAGAACTTCTCTTTGTCACCAACAAAGCATCTCTGACCAAATAAATAGTCCTTCACGAAGATTGGGTTAAAAAAATAGTCCTACTCAAAGCTTACTTTTGACATGCATATTCTACAAGACATTAAATACTCTTGAATATTTCACAGTCTTCCAATGGATGCTCCCAAATTAAGGCTAGCCATGTGATCAAAATCTGACAGATCCCCTTGCCCAAATGATAATATTCTGCATGACAATATTAATAACAATATTGCAACAGTATCCAGCTAGAAACAGCATTATTGATCTAGGATTTCATATGCTAAACCAAGGACGAAAATCATCAACCCCATAAAAGCCGTCTCTGCCCAGCTCGTACTGTGCTGCTGGAGCACCCCAACACACCCACAGCTTCCCGTGAAAAGAAAAACCTTAACAAACATGAAAAGCCCATCTTATTTCTTTAAACTTTTTTTCTCTTTATGTGAACCCTCAATGCTCATAGACAAGTAAAATTAAAAGGCCGTTGCTTTCCGTCTTCATACGCATACAGTGTTTAACCAGCTTTTCCAGCAGTAATTTTAGTAATAAAGTGAGCCAATTGCAAAATATTAATGAAGATTACATACAGTAATCAATCATGAAATTCAGTCAAGGAGAAACCAGTGATCACAAGCCAACAGTACTAAAAATGATCATTCTATAACATAAAATAATGAATTGTATGTAATTCTTCATCACTGGAAATGCTACAACTTGGAACAAACCAAACAGCAAAGCAATAATTTAATGGTGGGAGAAAATCACACACCTTATTCTTTGCAACTAGCCCGTTGTTTAGACTCCTGTTCTTTAACTTCTTCTTCTTGATCAACTTATTCACTGCTTTCACTTTCTTCATTTGCTTTTTCTTTTTAGTGTCAAACTTCGGATTGAACTCAACATTTGCGCAATCTACTTCATGTTCATGGACATTCTCGATATCCAAATTCTCATCATCAACGTCAAACTTCTCGATCTGCTGTGACACTGCAAATATCTCCATAATGGATCTTTTCTTGGGCGCTTTTGATTTTCCCTTTATGGCTAATCTCGTTTGCCTTCTCTCTTTCCTCGAAGCCTGAGCAAGACAGCTATCAATATGAGCGTTAACAGCATTCACTGTGGCTGATGTAAAATCCCGGCAAACTGGACAAACAATATCCAATTTCTCATCTTCCACGACCAATTTCACAGCTTCAGGCCCTTCAGATACAAAATTAGCATCACCTATTGTGATTTCTTCATCTCTTTGTGGGTTTTCTTCAACACTAGAGGTCTCCCTTGATCTGAGGAGGTCGAGCTCGTGGGACCACCAGCGGAATTTAGCGACCGTGATCGGTGGAAGCAAAGGTTCAATAACTTCTTTCTTTATCTCATCTGATTCTCCTCCAAAGGGCCAGCATTTCACCACGTCGACGCTCCTCATCCTCGCCGCATATTCGCTGCAACCAGTTACGAAAGTGCAAGAAAAAGAACAATCATAAGAAACACTCAAAAACAAAACGAAATAAACTAACAAACTACCCAAGTAACTGAAAACTAACCGGATCGAGAAGCCCTCGAACACTAAAGCCATAGTTTCCTCCAGTTAACGGCGACTGTCAACCAACACACTCGTAAACACGGGTAACAATCACTTCACAAAAAAAAAAAAGTCCCCCGAACCAAACGATTGCAGAACAACTTCTTAGCAGAAATTAAAGACAAACAAATGAAGAGATTACAAAAATAAATTCATAGTAAAAGAAGATAAGAGAGATTGAGAAGAGATATTATGAAGATTAGAGAGAGAAAATGAGAAAAAGAGAGTAAAATATCCATTTTCCCGCTTAAGAGAGAGAAGGAATGGGTGTTTCTGGTTTTGATAGCTGACTCCATGTACTGTTTCTGCTTTGCTTTCCATTAATTTATGAATGACAGCGACGTATGAGAATTAAGACCGCAAGCGTCCGCTGAGGTGATTCAGAGAATATCAAATCCTTACACACACACACACCCACAATCTTTTCTTAATCCTTAATTAATAACATTTTTCATTATTTTAATTACTTAATATTATTATTATTTGCTCTTGTGTTCTTCACTGTAGCACTCGTACCCACTCGTGTAAGAACAAAAGCAGAATGATTCGGTGTAACAGAAAGCCACAGTACGCGCAGAGCATAGGCGCGTGTCAGAACGCGCCATTTACGTACTGGAAATAGCTTAACTGAATTGAATTGAATTGAATCGGTACAGAGCAGAGCAGCGCAGTCTGGCTGTGGGTACTGGGTAGATTTAAATTTACGTATATTTACAGAAGCAAGTGAATATTTCGACTGTACGTGATCCGATTCCGACCCACCAAATGGAACTTTTTGGTTTTACAGAGAGTTACAGTTTTCTTACAGAGAGAAGAAAGTTAATAAGAAACGAAACGGACAACAAGAATCAATTGATGAATTAGTTGCTGGTGATTCTGGTGAATCACCATAATGAGAGCAAAGATATGGGATTCAAAGACTTCACTGCTTACGTTTGATTGATCTCCACAGTTGATACGTACGATGTCGTCAGAAATACATGCATATACTGTATGTACAATTCATTTAAGCGTGGACCCGCATCAATTTACAACCATGAATGCTGCCGCCGGTTTTCCACGTATGAAAACCAATGATCGAGGGATAGATCAACTGCGTGAAATTATAAACTAGGTTAGCTGCACCAATATTTTCCAAATTAAATGGTGATTTTGCGTTTAGGGGTATTAGGACAATCAATCAATCACTATCTACGTTAACTTATTATTATTCTCTTTAATTGTTTGATTTTTAAACTTCGTGTTCTAAATAATAGTTATGTATTAAATGTAATATAATAATACAATATAGGAGTGGGTTGGCCTACAATGCGGTTGATATAGGATACCATTGCAATATTGTTATCCTTCAATTGCATGAAAATTCGAATGACTTGTAAAAAGTAAAATATAACATTACTCTATAAGAGTAATATTTAATGTATAAAGTTTTACATCCAAATTAATGTAATATTTAACATTTCACTAGTTGATTGATGTTATATTCACGGTTTAATATATAAGAATCCCATCGTTCAAAATGACTCGTAATTTTATTAACATAAGAACTAAAAAATAAATAATTGTTCGACTTGCTAACATTTCTTAAAAGTCGGGTGCATATATTAACTTTAAGTTTAAAAATTAAAATATTTTAATATTATAAAATTTAACATATTTTATTTTTATGTAAACTCTGTTATTATTATGATTAGTTTTCTTTTTGGTTATTCTGCATACCTGTGTTAATTATTGGAATGTTGACCTAACGATCAAAACCCCATGTCAATTGTAAGAGTAATATTTAACAACAATTAGACTGATAACTTGACATTAGAATGTAGAGCTAAAGATTCATGAACAAGGAGATAGTGAGCGTTATCATGTAATTCCACTAGGTAATGCAAACTTTGAAAAGCGATAAATTTCTAGGTTAATTAGGCAAATATTTTAATTAATTATATAATTTTTTTTTTAAAGCAATGGCTCAGGTATTAAAAAAGTACCGTTAATATACATATTACTCTTAATTATAAGTGCTCTATCGTGGGTTGATTTCGTTGGTTAATCATATATCACAGAATTACAGTCAGATGTCTCGTTGGACAATGGAACTAGGAACTGGAGATAAACAAACCGGCAGACTTTGCAGAGTCTCATATGGCAGGAGGAGGTGGCGAGTAGAGAACTTTGACTTGGGGGTTTAGTAGGAGAAGAAGTCTTAAAAGTACGCGAACATTATGGTGTTAGAATAGTGCAGAAAAGAGTGATGACCCCACGACAGGCAGCGACCGTTGGTTTTTTATATCTATTTTTAGCCCTTAACATTAATCATTTTACAATCAGATCCATCGCCCATCCAACCATACGCATAACTATCATCATGCATGCGTCCAGTTCTGTGTGGATGCGACGTGATGATTAAAGATGTATGAAGAGAATGAGGCAAAGCATGTCATGTCATGTCACAGTGTCGACTAGTACACTTGCGAAGCTGACGGTGAGCCCTACTCACCAGAAACCATATGCCCATTAAACATGCTAGCTCATGCAGACAATGCCCTTAAAAATGCTTGTTCCTTGCATACAGTATGCTATTGTTTTGTTTTTTTTTTCTTGGGTTCGCATTTAGAAACTGTTTGTTTATCGTGATGTACCATTGTCATCAATCCCAGAAGTTTTCTGGAACGTGGTTCATTCTCAGATGAGTCATTTGCATAACAATTTACTGTTTCCACGACATTGTTGTGTTAATCAATCTGTGTCTCGACTCTATCTCAAGTTGCAGTCGAGCGAGCTTGTAGTAGTTGGACATCTTCAGTGCTGCAAGGTCGCCTGTCGCAGTATTTTCTCCTTAACTTCTTCGTTTTCGAGATGTCATTAGCAGGAAATTGTTTATAGCATGTGGAAACCTGTCTTCAAGTGAACTTCAGAGCTTATTTGTATCGACTGGAGGGCAGTGATACAAGTTTGGAAACTCACCTTCTATATTGAACATTATGGGTAAGTCTAAGTAAGATTCATGAACTGCATTTAATTAGGTCAAAATATGTCGTGCCGTGAATGCAGTAAGACTCTTTGCGAGACGGACTCTTGAAGGAAGAAGATTACTGTTAGGAGCTTACAGCCCCCCTAACTGATTTTCCACAAGCCATGGGTGACTTTGATGTTACTTTTGAGTAGTAAGATTCTATTTTTATTCCCCCCAACAGTATTTAAAAGCACTTCGGAAAAAAGCACTTGATTCCAGAAGTATTTCACGTGTTTTTCTAATATCGAAAAGTATGTCCATGATTGATCCTGCTCGTAAACTAATTCAATTGTTCTCTTGATAATATCAAAAACTGCATTTTTCCATTCTATTTCAGAACTGTAGATAAAATAATTTTATATTATTAATATTATTAATATAATAAAATTATTTTATAATATTAATATTATTAACCTAACAAAATTATTTAATTAATAAAAATAAGAAAAATATATTAATTAATGATAAATAAAATATTAATAAAATATTTTAAATTTTTTTTATTATATTAATTAAATAATAAAAAACTATATTAATATTTTTTATTTATTATTAATTAATATATTTTTCTCAGTTAAATGATGTCACTGAATCTACACTGCAAACACGATAAAATTATTTCACTTAAAAATTACTCTTTTATTAAATATTATATACTAAATATAGAATACATATGAAGTATTTATTTATAATACTTTATCACCATTTTTGAGCCGATAAAAAATTTAAAAAAAAAATTTACAGTGCATTCTAGATAATCTTGAGATCAAACTAAACTAAAATTTTTTAAATAGTAGACATCAGAATTAAAAATGCCAATGAAATCGGATGGAGCCCAAGTTCAATTCAACCCTTAAACAATTAAGTCCAAGTCAAGTTAGAAGATGGAGGTCGAACGCAAGTTTAACATCGTAAATTTTATTTGCATTTATTAATTAAATATTAATATTTAAATTAAATAATAAAAATCTATAAATTGACCTAACACAATTTATGAAAATTAAAAATTAAAAATCATGTCAGATTTTCTTATTTTTTATCGGGCCCAACCTGGCTAACAAGGGCCTTTACCACCCCTATCTACGGTTCCTTTGTTGCATTGCCTTTCAACTGTTAAAGGTACTAATTTGATGATGGATGAAACTCTCCATTTTGCAGAGTTAGTAGCAAAAGTTTGAAAATCGTCTTCCCTGGATGTTCATTTGACGAAATTTCACCAAGTGCGAACAATTTTTCACTCGTACCATATAGCATGAATGTTCAACTGCTGTCGTCCTTCTGCAAAATCATTTTGTTCCTATGCACCACAACTGCAGGTAATATGCTGGTTGCTGCTAATCAACCCGACACTCATTATCATGAGAATGCTCGAAAGTTCAGATTGTTTTGATACTATTGCCGAAGAAAAAATAAATAAATGAGTAGGGGCCAAAGAAGTTGACAGGTTTCATTCCTGTGCATTTGTTTCAATAGAAAAGATTAGCAAGGGAAAGGAGGAGGAAAAATTAACAGCAATCCGCACTTTTTTCTTTTCTTATTGGGTAAATTACTTTCAAATTTATGTACATCTGATTTCAAAGTCCATAAAAGGAACAGGTGAACTCAAAATGCCAGTATGTCTGACAACTCAAATGAGATACCGACAAAAAGATTGATATGTAATTTTTTTTTTTTTTTTTGGCAACAAAACCAGCTGCGTAGAGCTCCCCATTCCAGTTAGAAAGGAACTGAAATAATGCATACAGTAAGACAATAATTACTCATCTGGTTGTGGAGCGAGATGACCGGCTGCTTGGATCTGGATGACCTTTCTTAACAATGTTGTTAGGCTCAGCTGACATTTTAGTGGCCCAACCTGAGTATAGAAAATCCCTGGACAAGCTTCTTTTTTTTGTCAAACCAAGAAAACAAAACAGGCAACAAATTGGTATAAATTAATTCGAGACAATCTTCAACCTCACTCAGAAAACAGAGACCCAGGTTTTCAAGAATTCATCCTGGGAAGATTTCAACCACTGTTGCCTTTTACATAACTCATCTAGGATCAGAAACCAATTTTTATAAGGTTCGGGAAAGAAATTCATTTTGTAATCATAGAATAAGGAGGGCAAACTCTCATTCATTTCTGCCCTTATTGCTAATGGCTTAAGTAGTCATACCATGAGGACTTAACTCCTGGCTATGGAGCAATGTCCACTAAGTCAGAAAAATGTATTGAATCAAATTTCCACTCAAACTTATATACCGAGAACTTGATCACTTCTCCTTGCCCTCTGTCTCACTCAATATAATGTAAACTAAACTTGAAAAGCTTGGTCCAACTTGATGGCACCAAATTTGAAAGCTTGATGTCCTTAAATTAACTCTCTTGCTGGTGAGCCTCACACTGTTGTAACATATTTTTGAGATCCTAGAGATGTTAACGCACTTTTAGATTGTACACGAGTTGACATTGAAAGTGAATTGATGAGCGGAGAGAGATGGGAGGGAAGGAGTAGATATTGAGAGATGAAAGATGAAAGACTTTCCAGAAAATCAACAGTCATTTTACCATATTCTATCAAATTAAATGAAGGGTTGTAAGGCACCTTTTTGCAAAACCTGAATGCAAAACATTGTAATGCAACTTTCCGTACAGGAATCTCCCAAGCCTTATGCAAAGGCATACATGCACCATTGCTTAAGAACTCTAAACCAAAGTACAAACAAAAGAAACATGTTTAGATAGAAGATGAACTAAAATTGCAATAAAGTAGTGCAATTGTTGCAGAAGATCTTGTATACGATTGTATTTTACAACCTGTTCTTTCTCTCATAGTGTTTGAAACAAAAAAAAGAAAAAAGAAAAAAAAAACCAGTTTGTTAAATCTTAATAACCTACTAGAGAACAAAGGCTGACTTTTACTTCAGTAGTTTCCATCATCTTCCAGGGCTAAATAATTTTTTTAAAAAGGTAGCCATGCAACGTTTCTAAAGTGTGAGGGTAAATTTCTTAATTCAAACTATAGAGGGACAAAATGAGGCAGGCTAAAGTGTGAAATGCCTTTGAATAGATCACGCATTAAAATTTTCTCAAGAAGCATGATAAAATGCTGCTATTATACATCATAAAGAAGTTTAACACAGAACTAATTCCTATTCAGCAATATGAATTTACGAAAATGATGAAGGAAATCTCAGTACTCTCTCAGACTCACACTCGCACAGAAACAGAGAGAGAGAGTGAGAGAGAGAGAGAGAGAGAATTTATACCTTGCATTGCCTCTTACGAGAAAACTGGTTACTTATGTTATCAACTTCAAAATTATTTGCCTGAATATTGGTCTCTTAAATGGCTCCTCGCTCCAACATTCCTCGATTAACCTAAAGAAAAATCACAAGACCATGGTTTCATTACACAGAGAACCACCTCAGCAGGAGAAAAACAAATAGAAAGATGGTTAAAAATAGTATTTATTATGGCAACACTCCTTTCACCAAAAAATTGAGCACTTGCCATTGAACAGTTAAGAGTTACCACATGCCAGCCTAAAAATTGGAAAACTAAAATCACTAGAGTGACCGACAAAAAGGAGAAATCTGAAGATTTGAAACCTATTCTTAAATTCCTATATCTTGGGAAGATTTTTAATTATCATATCCAGCTATAGGCTAAGAAATGAAGCATGATTTGATTTGCTCTCCTTTATCACTTTCAATAATAGCAGCTCAACTTCAACAATGACAAACTCCTGGTCTTGCCGTAGTGGTCTCCATTCCAACATATTGCGTCCTTGTAGAAATTCTGAATTTTCGTATGAACGTCATGCTAGCTTGTATGATCAGAATCAAATAGAATCACAGGCAAAAGCACAATGCATAGCTCAAGGACTTGCTCTCTCAATCCATAGGAATAACGCTTTGTTGGAGCTCTAAATGATGGCCGCTCATTTGCAACATATGCTTTAGAAACTTCATTTTCTTGCATCATGGGAAATGGTGGACAACCTTCAATAATCTAGAGTAACAGAATATACCATATATTATTACAGCCCAAAATAATCATCAGTGGTATTTATGAAACTCCTAATCTAAAGCAAATAACCAGACAACTTATTTACCACAACAGTATAACAATCAACTTTCACAGTAAATTTGGACAACAATTTTGTTCCGGAGAAACAATAATAATGCATTAGATACCACCTCAAATTAGAATTACATACTATTAGTGGAAAGGATAAACAAGACAAGAAATACATACAATAGAAAGTCCAAAGCAATCAACATGGAAACCCAATCTGTGAACGCAATATCAAAACATGTCTGAAGCAATTATATCATCAAATATAATGATGATAGTTACCTTTTGTACTTCAAACAATATAAGATGCAAGATATTGATATTTAAGCATCACGGAATTCATCATGTGCAAAAGTAAGGTAGGAAAAAGTAAATACATAATAAGTCTTACTAAAATCCATGTGCATATATAGCTTTACAATCATGAAGGTGTTCTGGTACATTATGATTTGTGTAAATAATTGTGTACACAAAATGATTACCTCAGTCATGCCTTTCAATGCAAGGTAAACTACACTACTCTTGCAGCTTTAACAGTTAACATTTGTGGATCGCAAGAAATTGGCCTCGCATTCTAATCGATTTGATTCAGAGATGCCTTCCTTCAGTTGCATTCTTTGTGAAAATTAAATATCATCTCAAAGTGTCTCAAATTAATTAACCAACTAATTACAACAAACTTCCAGGAAAGATAAACTTTGCCCAAAGTCATTGATGGAAAACTAAAAGCAAAATAATTTACATCTTATTTGTAACCTCAGCAAAATCTAATTAGATAACAAACTAAGTTGATCATCAGTAACTTAAGTTTGATTGGTGCATCCATCCACCGCAAGTGTCCTTGACTTTGACATCTCATGTATCAGTAATAAGTAATGAAGCAGTACATGTGAACTGAAAATTCAAAGAAATTTGCCTGTCGGAAGGTCCAAAAATCATGAGTATGTATGCATAAAATTTAGTTTGTCAAAGCCACAAGTTTATTTCCTTATATCACATGTCAAATTAACAGGATTTCTCAAAAAAAATCTATATGATATCACATCAGCTTGCCAGTAGCAGAGGCTAGCATCCATATTTACTGCTTGCAAACCAAAATCAACAGCCAACCATATCACATATCCTCAAGTGTAAGGGCAACAGTATCAAGCAATATATTTATAGATAAGGAGAGGGAGCAAGAGTGAACCTCTTGTAAGAAATGGATTTTTGTAAACCTCAGGAGCCACATATCTCCCTAATCAGAAGAAATGGATTTCATGAAGCACCTACCATTAAAACGTGCAAATATTCAGCTGTTAAGACGTTGAAAGTATTCAATTTTCCTACTGCAAGGGCCTGCAAAGAAATATTATTTGTATAGCAGCCCAAGCAGCAAATTTTGTAACCTTACTCTCTTCTGCAGAGAAGATTAAAGTTCTGCAATCAAAACAGCCACCTAAATTTACATAGTTGGCAAGCTGGCTTAATTCTTCCCCAAGGCCATGATTAAAAGGCTGAATTCGTATCATATGTAGCCTTCTGAGCAATCATTGCTCAACAGAAAGAGCATAAGAATTTCACCCAAGGAGAAAACTCACAGGAAGTTGGCATGTCACAGGTCTGTCTTCCTTAACTGTTTTTGCAACTTTCAGTATCTTGCTGAATCCAAAGTCTGCAACTTTCAGATGCCCAGAATCATCCTGCAGTATATTTCTGTTTTCTTACTCATGAACAATTAAGAAATTTTTAAAATAGTTTTAACCATTCAGGTACCAATCATGCACACTTTCTAATCCTTCAAATGCGCAATTGAGAAGAAACAATGTAACCAACAGATGAAAGCTGGAAAACATACAAAGGCTCAAGATCTCAATGAATTATTGCTTCAGGTCTATGCTCACGCAAGTAATTCATTCCCCTGCAAATATATACCATGATTGTCTATCAAGATTTAAAGAAACACCTAATAATTCATCAAGTACATCGAAATACAATGGCTCAGCATACTAACCAAGATGGGTAAAGAAAAGCACAAGAACCAAAATGGTCCAAGGACAATGCTGCAGCAATGCATGAGATCTATAAACAAGGGCCAATTAGCTTGGTCTTCAAGTATGTTCCAGCCAGTGCAGGATAACTTCTTTCGTGTTGATCATGTATAGTTTGACAATTGTTGTCCAGACTCAGCTAATGGTGATTAAAAAACTGAAATCACAATTTCAATATGCCACTTTTCTGTTTCTAGTTTTTCAAAATGTCTTATCAACTACTTTCTTGCTTTCTGGTTTCTTAAATTCAAGCACATAAGCTTGGTACTTCTCTTTAAACACCTATTTGCTAATGAATTATGGAATACCAAATCAGTAAAAAGAAATCAATCCGTTTATTCTTCTTCTTCTTCTAACACGGTACACAGCTTATCCAATTAACAAAAAATAATCCTGCTTGTGGATATTTGTGCTACTTTCTATGTTGAATAATTGCTTATTTTTTGCCTAAATGCTGAGGGACATGGAGATAAAAAGTTCAACTTCAAACCTGACAAACATGGCCTTATCTAAATTAATTGCTAAGTTATAAAATGAAATAAAGAACAAATTCTATGTAGCACCAAAGCAAAATAATCTTAAATTCTGATAAAATGCTTTCCAATTTCCAAGCAGAGCCAAAATCATGCATCAGTCATAGTTCTGCATCACATCAATCAAAAATTGGTAAATACATTTGCTGTGCAAACCATGAAGCCAATCGAGCAATGTCAAGGGAAAACTTCACAGCCAGTGTGGGCTTTAATGCACCCTTTTGCTTCAGGTATGTCATATGTGTGAAGATCTCCCTACAAATAAATTAAAAAGGAAAACATGAGCAACTCTAATAGACGATAACAGATGATGACAATTGTATATAGTCAATATCAATGTCCCCAAAGACTGATAATGAAACTCAATAGATTTAGAATTAATAATCAGCAGCATTTCAATAATTCACAATATAAGGTCAACGTTGCTGTGGTGTATCAAAAACTAAATAAACCCTGGGTAAATATTCTGTGACAACCATCATCAAAGTACTTTGGTTACAGCACTCAAAAACTGTACAACATTTGGACGACGTGTATTCTGAAGTAATGCAAGCTCGTCTCTGAATGCTCTCCTGGAATACGAAAGGACAATGAAACTACAGATGTTAAAAATGATTCAAGAAAGTTTTCAAAAATTACTTAAAACAAATTCTTAGAAAAATAAAATAAAAAAAAGAGAAAAAAGAAAAAATAAGACCAACCCACACAGTGAGAGCTTCCTCTCTGAGTATTTTGACAGCAACTTGAATTCCACGCCATGATGCAATCTGAAGGTTCCCTATTAAGTTGTTCGAATAACAAAGAAATAACCCAAGATTATAATTTATGAATGTATACTTGATGATTACACATCCGATTTTGAATTTTTTCACATGGGAAAAGCTTTTACTAAATAAGCATTTCAAATAACAAACAAACAAGGGCATGAGCACATGCATGCAAATTTATTATTTAAACTATTCAATATATCTTTTTTTTCTGAATTTGTTCAACTGGGAGGTCACCAATACATCAATTCTCTGATCTGAATCATATACGAATGTTTAAATTAGAACAGCAGAGGCATATAATCTCGTCCTAATAAAGCTATGAGCATTTTAGTTTGTGAAAGAGTGACCATTATTTTCCGGAATATGTAACCAAAAAGAAGCACAAGAATTAGAGATAACATAACTTTTTTGGGCTTAACTTGGAGTCTCAACTGCCAACTTTAGCATCATATCTAAATACCAAGATGGCGGTAGGAAAGCATATTACTATGGAGAAAACAGAATCTGGTATTGGACTCCTTATAAAAGCTTTCCTAGGGCTATAGCTAACTCAAATCTTGTGCTAAAGTTCAAAGCTAAAGCAAAAATTGGCACTCTTTCCATCTCTCTCTATTTCCACACGTTTTCTTTTTTCAGCTTAAAACCAAGAAACCAGTAAGCATAAGAATAAGTACGAATCAAAGGGGAAATATTTATAAGATACCTTTGTTATCTCAACTCTGTTGGAAAAATCAAGCTCTCTAGGATCAATTTCATACTCTGGGACTTCACAAGCATTTTGGAGATGCATGGGAGCTGTCTAGACAGACAGTGATACAAATTTTATACAAATATAATACGAAGGTTAAAGAGATCATACTAAAACCAAAAATGGCAAAGTGTCATAGGAACACGGAAATGCATACTGGAGGCTTTGCACCATGTTTCGCCAACTTGATCGCATCATGGTTTTTTCAATACACTGCATCTGCAAGAGGCTGTTAAATTAACAGCAAATGGTTAGTTCATTATTATGGTGCTTATTTGTGAGTTTGAAAAACTGACTGCCTAAATCTACAAAAGGCATACAACAACACAGCAAGGGAAAGTGAACTGTCTCCATCCAATTAAAAAATAAGAAATCAACTGCCACAAAAAGCTTTAATTCTTTGTCGTAAAACCTACCAATTTATATCAAAATTAAGATGATATAATAAACTCTGTTGGACTAGTTTTAGAGAATAATAACAGAGCACATCATTTTGTTTTGACAACCAGAGTCAGCCGTACTAATTTGTGTTTGGAAAGCGCTTTCAAATAACCAAAAGCGTTTTTTCTTTTTCTTTTTTTTTTTTTTCTGTTTTGTAAATAAAGACAGATTTGTAAACCACTAGGAATATTCTTTAGAGAAGCAGAAAAGACATTTTGGTTGAGAGAAGTACGCGACATACATTGCCGGTAAATAAGTTGGTTTTAAAAAGGGCTTTCGCAAAGCACTTCTACCAGAAGGTGTTTTCTACAAAAGCAACTCAAAACACAATTCAAGTCTCATGTTTTAGAAAAGTATCCGCAATAATTCACTTAAACTTAATAAACTGATATTGTGAAACAAACAACTATCAATAAATAAAAGAGGAAGGAAATTACAGTGCTGCCCCAGCCGTTGTCGAGATCAACTTCCGCTCCACGACTGAGCAACAACTGGACAACATCCGTCCTTCCCTGACAAGCCGCAACCTGCCAAGCGGTGCACTTAACAATGTTACCGAAATTGACATCAGTGCCGCAGTCAACAGCTCCTTAATCCCGCCCAAATCCCCCCCGTTTGCCATGTACATTAGCCGAACCTCGGGGTCTATGACCTCCGAGCAATCCTCGTCCTCGACAGGAAGCGGTTGGTCCGGCGCCAGCGACGACTGCTTTCCCAAGGTAATCTAGCCGGAGATTTTTACGTCATTTCAGTTGAGCCCAGTCCTCCAATAGGAAGTATGATAGAAAACGTTGTTTGTTCCTTATTGTATGCATGCCAAGGGAAACAGTTGGGTTGAATTTAGAGGGACGAGAATTACGAAAAACAGAGAGAGAGAGAGAGAGAAATTGGAAGAATATTTTAAAGATGGGAATAACGAGCTGTCTCGCGGGAGTGGTGTCAATTAGGCCCGGTCGGTTGGCCGCAAAAAAAAAGTCCGGCATAGCTCGTAGGTTTGGGCCCAATGGGCCATGTCAAATCAACCACGAAATTTTTATTAAAATAATAATTTTTAAATAATAAAATATTAAATAATTTATAATATTTATTAAAATAATAATATTAAAACAATAAAAATATTTTGGGCCTACAAGGTATGATCGTGACGGGTCTCAACCTTTTGATCCGCCACAGACCCGTGACGGGTTCATATTATGCCAAGCTTTTTACTGTAGAGAGACCAAGCCGACTTGACCCTTTTGACACTTATAGTCTGAGGTAGTTTACTGAAGAAGACCACGAGCTTCGGTCGTTATAGTTAAATACTAAGGGTGGCAGTTCCAATTATGGTCTTCAATCGGTGTAGAGTTATGTTTGTGTCATGCAGTAATGTTTGTGCCTGTCAAATATTCGTCAGTTGTAATTATTTTATTTATTGAATATTTTTTAATATATTATAATATATTTGATATATTAATACTAATTAATTTTATTCTAAATATAATTAAATATTTTTTAAATATAAAATAAAATTATTTAAAATATAAAATAAAAATATTAAATTATACAATATAATTATTTAAATAACTAATAATATCATAAATATATTTAAATATTAAAAGTTTTAAATTTAAATTTAATAAAATTATATATTTTAATAAAGAATTATTTTTACTAAGTTAAATTTATAAATTTATCTAAAATTTATGTTAAATTAATAAATTATGTCAAAAATTATTATCTTTAAATAAAGGTTTGACAATACATTGATGTCAATAATAATGCTAGAGTTATAAATATAGGGCTAGAGTTATAAATAGAGGTTGCAGGGGATGTAACAGACATTTGCTTATAACTAGATTTAAATTTTAATCGTCAAGAGAGTTCCCAACTTCCCCGAGTCTGAAGGAGGGATTTGCAGGCACAGAAGAGTAACTCCTGGTACGGTCCTACCCATACACGGTGATTATTCACTTAATAAAAAAAGTTATAAACAATGGATAAATAAATATATATTGAATAATAAAATATTATATGACAAATAAATAATAAAAAAATTTTAATTTTAATTTTATAATTACCCTCTATTCAAAACTTTTTCAAGATAATAAAATTTTATATAATAATAATAATAATAATAATATAAAATTATTTAATTTTAAAAAAATAAAATTAAATATATTAATTAAAAATAAAAAATTTTATTTTATTTATTTTACTCCTAGTTTAATTTTTTTTATGTATTAATTTTTATAATTATCTCTTTATTGTGACATGACTATATTATTGTACCGACAAAATTAAACTATATAAGAGTCTCAAACTATCTTATCTATAAGTTTCTTGCAATCCTCAGTTCTTAGCAATTAAGATTAAAATTAATTTAATCAAAAACATCATTTAGCACATTGCAGTATTATTCCTATTAATAACCATTATCAACGTGTTGGAGCAGTACCTTTAGGATGGTGTTAAAACCGGTATTATCGATCATTATTTTTATTAACGAAAGCATTAAAACCGACATTGCTGACATGAAGCGGACAGGTGGACAGTAAAACATCGGGAAACGTGTCCGAATCAGGGACATTTTGATCAAACGCAGTGGCAATCCAACGGTTGTTTCTAGAAAAACCGCAGATTGTTCCCGCCCTCGCTGAGTTAACAAAGCCTGGACTGAAAGGGGTATTGGAAAAGCAAAACGATGTGCGGAAGAGCTCGCTGCACCCTCCGTGCCGATGACGTTCCTAGGGCTTGTCACCGGACCGGCGCTCCCGGCCGCAGCATCAACATGGACAGGTACTCTCGCTTTTTGTATGCTCAAGTGACTCAGAGTATTAGCTGTTACAGTTCTGTCATCTATTTTAGTGGACTTTTTTTGACTATTTGAACATTTGAAATTTGAATTAGGTATCGTCCATCGTATAACGTTGCTCCGGGTTCGAATCTTCCGGTTGTTCGTAGAAATGATGGATCTGACGGGGGCGAAGGTTGTGTTCTCCATTGCATGAAATGGGGGTTGATTCCGAGTTTCACTAAGAAAAATGAGAAACCTGATTTCTATAAGATGGTAATACTAATTTATTAATTGACTCTTTATTCAAATCAACTCCTGATTGTATACTTGTGCTTGGAAATTAGGATACCTAATTTTTCAAACATTTTTTATCGTTGAGTTGTTGGTTTCGTTTATTTTTGTTTGTTTATGCATAAAATAGTATTGAAATGATTCAGTAGTGGATGTTAGGTTAGTCATGCTGAGTTGGTTCATGTATTATTTTATCAATGGATGCTAAAATAAGGAATGTTGCATGACTAAGAAACATAGAGACTACTAACAGAGGACAAGATTGAAAGTTATTGAGATGGTTCTGTTAATATATTTATGTATAGCTTGAGCTTGTAAATGCAAACTTGCATTATTGGACTATACCTTGTGAATCTAATGGTTCTTGTGGATTGATAATCTTTCCTATATGGTGACTGGTGTTGTCAAAAGTTAGGATATGGGATGAGGCTGTTTTAGAGGGTATATATCTCTCATTCTTTCTTCATAGTCTGGAAAAGTCGAATATAAGGTGGTGTGCGAGTGATTAATGAGCCTGAAGGTCAAGATTTACTATGTCAAGGGAGATCACTACAGTTCATTGTCTTTGATCCTTCATCTATTTTCAAATGCGAACAATTTATAATGCTGTAGAGCCATTCTTTGAACATGTAATTGCAATGACTTCCAGAATTTATAATGGTGGGGCAATAGCTTACTTTTTGAAAATTGTAAAATAACATAATTATGTGGATTTCTGTCATCTGCTTTGTTTTGTGGATTGCAGTTCAATGCTCGATCTGAATCAATATCGGAAAAGGCTTCATTTCGTCGTCTACTTCCTAAAAATCGGTGCCTGGTGGCAGTAGAAGGGTTTGTATTTTGCCTTGGTTTGTTCATAAAATCATTCATGCTCTTTGATTCATCAAAATATTATTAGTTTTTTTTTTCTTAAGTGTTTGGCTTAATGTTAGAAGTTTTTCCAAATATTTATCGCCAATGTGTAGTTTAAAATATAGGCATTTTCAAATAATTTCCTAAAACATTTTCTTTTAAACACTGCCACTGCCATGTATAGTAGCTGCACATTTAAACAAGCAAATGTGATTTTTATATTTTACTGTCATTTGGTTAATATTAAATCTCTAAAGTACTCAAAATTTTTGATTGTTTTAAGAGCCTTCCTTGTGATTTTTTTGAAACCCTTCCTTCCCATTATTGTTTGTGTTACTTGCTTGAAATATGTTGACTTCCATGTGGTTGTATCCTTTTATACTTGCTGACCCATGTAATGCTTCAAATGTTCCTTGCTTTACTCGGCTTCAATCTTTTCCTCAGATTCTATGAATGGAAAAAAGATGGGTCAAAAAAGCAGCCTTACTACATTCATTTTAAGGCTGGTAGGCCTCTTGTGTTTGCAGCGATCTATGATTATTGGCAGAGCTCTGAAGGTGAACTACTTCTCTAACATTCACATGTTTGAGATGAGATGTATTGTACATTGTTTTGCCGTAGGATCTACTCTTTTCACCCCCTGTTTACAATTTCTTTTATTTTCAATTTTCATCGGCTATCTGCTTATAGTTAACAGCTGATATATATTTATCAAGGAAAATTGAATTAATATGTTATTTATTTCGTAGAAGTATAGCTTTATACTCTTGATCTTGACTGTGTAGTTAATGTTATTATGGTATTTCAGCTATCTTTTATCAAACTTTGATAGTTGACAGTTTTCGTAACGAAGCCCCTAGTCTTTTTGCTTTGTTGGAAGGCTGTGCTATATTACATTCTCTTTGGACAATCTTACTTAGTGTATGTTCTCCTGCAGGTGAGATACTTTACACTTTCACCATACTTACAACTTCATCATCATCTGCTCTACAGTGGCTGCATGGTGAGTCATGCTTGTTTTAATTGATTCATATTGCCCACAGACATGATATGTCTGCTTGCTTTCAAAACATTTTTCAAAAATGGCAGTTGGAAGTGTTTTTGCATGCATCAGAATTTGCTTCCCGTTGGTCAAATAAAGCCAAATTTTGATGTCATGGATTGGTCTTATTTTAGCCATATGAAAATATCCAATGTACTTGGAACCAATTGTGTTAATAGCAAAAACAGAAAGACTACAACTGTAGTATTCGTAATACAATACTATTACATAAAAAAATATTCATAATATTATTACATCTTTTGATTCTTACTACAATTAGACCCGTGCTGCGAACTACCAGTGATGAGGATGAAATTTTTTTTCCTGTCTTGATAGAATTATGATAGCCTTGTTCGTTTTAGAAATGCAATATCATTGCAAGTGCTCGGCACAGTTATGTATTTGCTTTCCTTTTGATCCATAGTGAGGAAGTTGTGAAATTTTAAAACTGCTATTTCGGAAATGTCTTCCATTCATTCTTTGCTGTAAATGGAGCGGCTGGCACTAATTTACTCATTGGTTCGTGATTATAGACAGGATGCCTGTAATTTTAGGTGACAAGGAATCAACAGATACATGGCTGAATGGTTCTTCATCTTCCAAATATGATATGATTCTTAAACCATATGAAGAGTCTGATTTGGTACGCTCGTTCTGAATATACTACAAGCATGACATCTTCTATCATATCATTCATGTTTCTTAGTCTACCATCTGTTATCTCCAGGCCTGGTATCCTGTAACACCTGCAATGGGTAAGCCATCTTTTGACGGACCCGAGTGCATTAAAGAGGTGCGTCCGGTTAGCTTTCGCCATTCAATCTAGGAAATTATGGTTTTATTCAATCATTATCATCTGCACAAGCTCCGTTGCAACCAGAAAAGAGATGTGACTGCTTCCTCACATAATGATTTTTCTCAGTTATAATTCCTGGAATACCAATAAAATACATTATATCATATTTTGCAGATACAGTTAAAGACAGAAGGCAAGAATCCAATCTCAAACTTTTTCTTGAGAAAAGAAATCAAGAAGGAGCAAGCATCATACACTGAGGAGAAGTTTTTGGTTGATGAGTCTGTCAAGACAAATCTACCGATGGGCATAAAAGAAGAGTCCGCCAAAGATATAAAACAAGAACCAAAATCAAGCCTAGATGAGAAATGTTCATCTGATAAAACAAATCAGACAAATGTGCCAAAAAGCTTGAAAGAGGAACCGGGGACTCCAGATGACAAAAGAACTCAGCCCTCAGGAGAAAAAGGAGACCATGATGCAAAATCTCTTGCCTTTATGTTTTATGACAAGGATACTAAAAAGCACCTACAAAAACGGGACTATGAGAAGTTTTTAGCTCACTCAAATCCTGCAACTGATAGCACTGATAAGCTGGGCACAATTACTCTGAAGAGGTTGGGAAACCTTAAGGATGCTGGTGACAACCAACCCACATTATTTTCATACTTCAGCAAAAAATAAAGTTCCGGTGTTTGTGACTGCTCAAAACAGTATTCTGTGTAGGCATTGTAGATATCTGTCATGATTTTGGTAGTTGAACAGCTTTTTTGGATACCTCTTGCTTGCTAACATAGCATGCATCTTCACTTGTGCGTGCACGTGCAAGTTACAACTGAACTAGTTTCTTAAAATTTATCATGTAGGACTGCAGCAGTGAACACAGATGTATTATTATCCAAATCCCTACTGCTAACGACAAGAAGTGAGAAAAAATTTCAATATGGTAGCATTGTATGTCACTAGAGAAGGTTATTCCGCTAAAGTAAGAAACTGTACCATTAATTTTGTGCTCAAAATTTGTTTCTCTCATTGTTATCACTCTTGTTTCTCGGATAGCACAATTTACCACTACCACTTATTTCATATCGAGTCTCAGGAAAGCAGTTCTCAGAAATTAGGATGATTCAATATGCCTAAAAGTTTTTCTTATGTACAACATCCTAACTCCAAAGAGGTCATGGTGTAGCTAGAAGTTGAACAAAAATCGTTAAGTTCTTTTTGGTAGAAATTTACATTAAGAATGACCTCATGACTTATTCCTGCATCTATTCAAGTGATACTTGTAAAAATGAATTTTGGTATCAAGATCAAAATGAACCAATCGACATGATTACAAGCAAGACTCTGCCTGAAACAGCCCAGGGGCGCCGGGGGCGCAAGACACATAGGAAACTAAAGCTTCCTTCAGGGATTGTGGTGCTTCTATGATTTAGAAGCAAAGCTGACAAAGTGCTTGATAACACAAATTTTTAGTAGAATTCACTCAGTTTTTCATTAATAGTTAATCTATAGTATTTTCTCTCACAACAATGTGGTGGCTTAAAGGCCACCACACCTCAATATGATACGAAACCTAGATTTGGATTCTGGCACATACCATCTTGCATTGCAAAAGATAGCAGCAATAACAATTGGCAGAGAAGAGGTCTAGTCTTTTTCATCTCAAATCCTGAATACTACGGAGGAATAACTTACATGTGAAGAAGTCTACTCCAAAAGAATTAGGCACCTCCACGAAAAATATGACAGTGAATTCTATCCTTTATCACATAAAAATTTATCAAAACATCAGGATAAAATAAAAATAATTAATCAAATTCATGCAGCTCAAAATGTAAATTTCATAAATCTTCCTATGACATTGACAAGTCTAAGGATAAAACCAAGCTTCATTTGGAAACATTAGAATAAATATAAATTGCACAAGATTTGCATCTACACGGCTGCCTTGAAACTTATTTTTGCACATAGTAACCTTAGATCCAATGTTCTTCCTTGACACTCTACTAACTCATACCATTGTTATATTCAGAAAATAGTAAGATTGCTCTGTAAATTCAACTTGGGCAAAGAACTAAACTTTAACATTTCGACAATCTAATTGGGTTACAGAGTAGCAATCCGATCATAATACGATTCTGACTGGACTATCGAACAATGGGCCCATAAAACCAAATTGCAGAAAGGATTAATTGTTATGTCGAGTTGAATTATATTGAAATCAGCTAAGATTAAACATTTTGAAAAATATCATTCCATCTTCTCTCTCTTACACACACCCACCAGTATTGCACAGGAAAGAATCGCCAAATGTAACAAAATTTCCATACTTTACTCCACTGGTGCTTCTGCCCCATCCCTTTCTCCCTTCCTCCCTCCCTCCCTCCATATACACTATTTGCAAGATCTCATCAATTTTATAGCTTGAATGAAACATGAAATCAAAGAACTCAGATGAAATTTAACCACCTAAGAGGTTCAGCTCAAGTTTTGGCATCAACTAAAAAATTCGTCGGCTGCTTGTCCGCGTCCACATCAACTCAAAAAAGCTTTCAAACATTGTTTAGTTAAAAGAACTGCATTTACTTTGTCATGGTCGTGATCAGCAGTACAAAGTGGAAAAGCAAAGAAACTTCAATAATATTACAATTATTAATTCAGTTTCTTATAGCATCTTTTATAAGTACCCATAAAGTTCAAGATCAGCATAAGAATGCAAATCTAACCAGTGCACTACATATCAGTAATTGACAATTCAATCACAGAAACTACCTAGTATCCATTTTTTAAATAGAAAAAAGTAGTAAAGAAAAAAACCTATAATGAACCGAAAACATATACTATCAATCAACGAACGTATACCCATTAACTTCCATAATGCAGATGTTCCGAAAGCTTGAGCTATATATTACAGTATCCTTCGGCTACTAGAACCAAAAAAAATAATAATAAAAAAAAGGAAATATTTTTTCTTACTGAAGCTCCTTGTAGATCAATATTCCACTTCGTTACACTGCAGTACTGCTACTCAGTATCGAACCTAGCGTCCCTAACACAGCGAAAGCAAACAACGGGCTGATATCTAACGTATCGAATATCGGAGGAACTATATTCCGAAACAGATTCAAATAAGGATCACAGAGGTCCCGAATAGCGGAAAGTGGCTGTCTATCCCATGGGATGTTAGGGAACCAACTCAGCAAAACCCTAACCAAGAGAACCCCACTGTATATATCGAGCCACTTGGCCAATCCCGCCGCTACAACTGTCAGCGGTGTGTTTAGTGACCCGCTCGGGTGGCTACGAGTCGCCGCGAAAAACGCAGGTCCTGCCGTATTGACCACATTGTGCTGTGAAGATTGTAAGCTTAGAATTTGTTGCGAGTTGGGAATTAGAGAGAGAGCTAAGTTTTGGATGGATTTTATGAAGAACCCGGATAGAGATAACGACAAAGATAAAATTGTAGCGACGGTGCGAGTTGATTCAGTGAGAATATGGGATTGAGCTGGGATTTCGGGGGTTTTGAGGGTTAAAGTAAGGGAAGAACAAAAAGAAGAAGCTTTGACAGGTTGGTTTTCCGTAATGGGGGAAAAACAGAAAAGGGTGCGGCGGTAAGAGAGCCGCTTGTGGCGGTGGTGGGAGAAGTAAGAGTTTGAAAAGACGACGGGAGCTCGGAGAACGAGGAGAGAAGTGGCCATGTTTCTGCAGATGCAGTTGGCAGAGGGCGAACTTCTGGTGGAGGAGAGGTCAAGAGTCTCGGGAGAGGTTTTGCAGTTGAGCTTTTACTCAACTACTTTTTATTTTATATATTTTTTTATAAATAAAAAAATTATAAAATAGGTGTAATGGGCCTACATGCGGCCCAATCATAGATTTGGATTTATCATCCCTTTGGGCTTTGATCCTTTTCTCTGCCTCTCTCTTTTATAATTTTTCAAATTAATTTTATTTTTATTTTTAATAATTACTTGCAATATATAATTAATTAATTAATTAATTAATATTTTACAAGGCAGCAATTTTCCCATATTTTCATTGGGGAGGGGATTGCTGTCTCCCTTATTTCATAATTAAAGACAAAAGACAAGCCAAAAAGAAAACACATGCTGTTAGCAAATATTTGTTAACAACACAAAGGAAATATTTGTGGACGCAAGAACAAAGGCATGGACAAATAATAAGCCTCCATCAACCCTCCATTTGGTGTGATTTCCATGATAATCTTCTTCAACATTCTTAGAGGAGCAACCATCACACCCCATTGAACCACCGGCCGTGACCCAATACAGAACCCTCGCCGCCTGTTCCCCAGCCGCACCGTGCTGCCCCTCCGCCTCCTTGGCCGCCTCCGGCCCCGGCACCACCCTACTAGCACGGAGGAGTTTGAGAACATTGGTATACTTATACCACTTCTCTTCAACATTTTTCTTCTTCTAAGTATTTGCTGTGTGTGTCTATGTTTTGGCAATTTTGATTCGTAATTCATTGTAATCTGTACATATATATATATATATAAGTGGAATAAAGTTGGGATGGTGAAGTTAATGATGATGGTCATTATGGCAGCAATTATAGCAATTATATATGATTCTTAAGGCCTGAAATTAATATGTTGGGACTTTATTTTTTTTAAATTTTTAATTAACTTTAGGGTAAGGTGGTGGTAGTAATGATTAAAAGAGATGGGCTGCTAATAATAATAATGATGATGATGATGATGATGATGATGATGATATGTTAAAAAGCACTAGTTCGTAAAAATGTATCGATCATCGAAGAATCCAATCATTCCATCTTATATAATTTATCCATCTACTTGCTGATTTGGGATTGAATTATGAGATTGCTTGCTATTTATAATATACAAATGAAGTAAAGAAGAATTGTGAAAGTGATCATTGATGGTAGGTTCCAATGGAAGCAGTAGTAAGGCTTCGTTTGATATTTTAATAAAATGCCCAAAAAGAGGTGCTTTCTTAGAATTTAATGCTTAGTTAAATGCTTGAGTGAAAATGGGTATTATGATGGCATTAGCAAACATGCTTTGTTTGATGAAATGGGGTGGTGGGTGTGTGTGTGGGGGTTGGACAAGGGAAAGAAGGTGGAATCTTGGACTTATGTGATTTTGGGTGTATGCAACTGTAGAATTAGCTGAAGAAGCAAGGCGGGCAATCTCTTGGTTTGATGCATACGGAGAATGTGGTTTCTTGGAACGCTATAATCAGTGCTTACCCTTACCCACATGCAAGATGTTTTAGGATATGAAGAGTACGGAAGTTAAGCCTGAGAATTGCGCAGCTGCGACTCTTCGATAACTATGACATTAACGCCTAAATTTTAATTGTAGTTTTTTCCTTGGATCGAGAGCAGTCTCCACGCCTATTATTACAGAAGAAAAGCCAGTTAGAGAAGAAACAAACGGCAAATTAGAAAACGATATACACGTTGAAGAAGAGAAGGAAAAAAGAGGTTGTAAAGGCGGCTGCCACCCGGGCAACTATGCCAGTAGCTGCAGCCGAGACCCCACCAACAGCTCCAACTGAGGCGGCCGCCGTCGCCAAGGAAGATCATTTGTTAGGTCAGTGGTTCGTTAGAGAGAATTCTGGCCGAACGTTCCCCACGGAGCCCATTCTTCAACCCAGTAAAGCTGGGGTTGATTTCCTTCACTGTGAAACTCGTCGACTAATTTAATATTAATTGATTCTGAAATTAGACTGACTTGATTAGAGATTGAATTAGAGAACAATAATCTTAGAATTTGGATAATCTTTCAGGAACACGCAATTACTATTTATTTTGACTTTTTCTTGCTTGACTGTTAAAAAATGGACGGAAAAAAATTAACACAGACAAAGAAAAACATGATAATGCTGTTAGTAGAAAAGAAATTAGGGCGAATAACATAAACGTCATTATCAGAATATTTCTTGTAACTAATAAAGTGCAGTGCTTCCATAACGATGTTTGGCGTAAACAAATTGAACAAGTATTGGTTGTTGATTTGACATGTCTTCACTCAGTTTTTATTTTCTGCAGCATGTAATTAAGCAAACAAATATATATATATATATAAGGACCCAAAAGCAGAAAGCAGAGAGGGATAAGGAGACCATGCCAAAACATAGAAACACCGATAAAGCAAAACCAAACCTAACCAAACCTTAGCCTTTTTATATGATATTTCGGCCATATCTAACATACGTCAGAAGGTTTCAATTCAGCTGCATGCTAGCCCTAGCTTTATAACCGTAACTAAATCTGAAGATCAATGCAAATCAAAGCCAAAGTCCCTACATGCGGTATGAAATAGTAAAACCACTTAACTTTTAGCAGCTGCTTCGAGTATTAATTCTGAAGCCTGAGACGAAAAACTTAAAAAAAATTATTTATATACATATATATGTTTAGCTAGATATGATATGATATGGGTCGATGCTGCTGCTGCTTCTCTTTGTAGAATCAAGCGGTTTCATTTTCATTGGTGTCAATATTGCAGCAGCTGGTGGTTTGGTTGTTTTTGTTTGAAGAGTCATTGGAGAGAGTGACGGGGTATTTGATAGCATTAAGTTGAACTTTACGGAGAGCAGCTTTGCCCAAATCAATGCCGCAGATATCAGAGAGCCTGACGAGGTAAAGAAGAACATCAGAGAGCTCTTCACCTAGGTGTGCTTTCTCTTCTTCTTTCCAATCAGGCAGACCCTTTGGGACCTCTCCTTTCCACTGGAATATCTCACTCAGTTCACCCACTTCGCCCACCTGTTTTCATTATTCATCGACAAAAATGAAAAAGTAAAAGCTTTGGAAAAAAAAAAAAAAAAAAGCGAATTTTGAAGATTTCAGTAATATATCAATAGCCAAAAAGGGAGATTTCTTTGCACAGTGTAATTAAAGCAGTGGTTGAAAAAGTGGGAAGGGTTATTTGCAAGTTTGGCTTTAGAAAGAGAAAACACGGTGGCAACAAACAAATCATAGACTTCTCTATATACAACTGGTTTTGATTGTATTTCATTTGGTCAAGTCTTCAAGGGGAAAAATAAAAAAAAAAATACCACCAAGCCTACAGAAAACAACAGCAAAATACAATAATATCGTGGCAGGTGTATGACTGCGTATCATCTTCCTCTTGCAACAAGGATCATCAAGAACAACACTACAGAAATCAACAGAAATAGCCGAAAACAACTAAAGGGCACCGATAAAATAGCAAGACAAACAAGAAACAAATAACATATTAGAGCAAACGTTTTACAGGTTTTGGCGATGATGAAATATGCATACCAGAGCCAAAAGCAGGTTTCTTGGGCTGTGAAACTGATCCCAATCTCTTTCCTTCGCAAACTCAGCCATCTTCTGCTTGAGAAGATCAAGTGTCACGCTTTCTTCATCTCCAACTTCACCAGTCATCTTCTCTTCTTTCTTCTAAACAGACGATACAAGCGAGAAAGCAAGCAGGATACAGAATATGAAAGAAAGAGAAAGAAAGAAACAGAGATGAATGAGACAAGTTATCAGAGACAATTTTCTTGAATATACATACACATATATAAAAGGAACCGGGAAAACAATAGGGGTAAGTTGTGTAACCGTGGGAAAGGAATTAAATGCCTTGGTTGTATACACTGAACGAAAGTTTCGGGGGTAACAGCTATTACGGGCTATTGCCAGTTCATAACGCACCTTCCCACCTTAGACTTCCACATGTCAATATCCTGTGGACTCTCGCCTCGATTCTTAAGGAGTCTCCGCCTCGTGTCCTTGTGGGGACCACACCTTCTTGTTCATTGGCCCATAACATTTTCATTTTTCCCTTGGCAACCGGCAATTCCTTCCTTCCGTTACCTTGTTGAATTGCCACGTCAACACCAGCATACTAACGACGCTCCTTGTAGGCCAGTAACGATTATTACTCTCTGGGACATTATTATTATTATTATTATTAACATTTTTGTTTGTTTATTTATATATATATATATATATAATTAGGGTTTCGACCATATATAACTGTAACTTATATTTTGAAATATAAAGTATTAATTTAAAATAATTAATATAAAAATAAAAATAAAAATTTAAAATTAATTAAAAGAATTTTAAATATAAAATATATTGCATCCAATTTCTAATGGTATTAATTTCTTTGAAAGTATGAACTGCTTCTGAAAATGAGGTTACGAGTCGTGAGAAGACGTTTGGGTACACGAGGAAATCGTGTGGAATTTCTCGACGTGTTACCATCAAATCAAATGTCCTCCTGCTTTTCTTACACATGTATAGAAGAAGATATGTCTGACATATAAACCCCTCCGTAGAGGCAATATCCCGCCGACCCAAACTTCAACTTCAACTTAAACCAATGAACAGTCAAAATGGCAAAGAATCGAGATTGATATATATATATATATATATATATATATATATCATCAAACTCGCTTTTTTATTTGATAAAAAAATTTTAATATTAAATTTATAATAAATTTTATATTTTATTATTAAATTTATTTAAACAGATCTTCATATTTATTAAATTTACTCCGAATATTTATAAATATTTTATATTTTTAATTATATTTCTACTATTATTAAATTTAAAATTATAAATAATTTCAATTTAAGTTATAAATTTTTAATATTAATTTAAAATAAAATATATTACTCATATAAAATATTTAATATTTTTAATATAAAATAAAATTAATTATAACAGTTTCGTAAAAAAATAAAAAAATTATTTTATAAATTCATTTATAAAATATCATAAATTTAAAATTATTTTTTTAAAAAATGGTTTTATAATCATTCTTAATTTAATATATGCACCTTAATCTAAATTATCAACTCGTATACATCACAAACCTATTGCCGCCCCCAAATTCGCTAACTGGCATACCAAATTCGTCCTATAACAAGTGAATGTCGGCAAGTTTACAAATAAAATTGTTATCCCTAACCTACCATCAACATTGTTTAAAAAAAAAATTATAAAAGACACTATTAATTATTGCATATAATCTTTTTTGTAGTTAAATGCTTTTATGATATGTGATTTCTCTCTTGCACTCTAAATTTCTTTTAAATTTATGAAAAAAAATTAATATAATTAAATTAAAATTTAATGACAAAAAAATTTAAAAATATGAGTAAAAAGTTTCATAATAATAAATAATAAATTTAAAAATATATTATTGGATGTGTATATATGTGTGTGTGTGTGTGTGTGTGTGTGTATAACCTTGTTATAGTCATCATGTTGGAACAAAATTATTTTTATTATTTTGAGAAAATTATAAGTTAATAAAAGTATAATGACAAAAATTATTATTTTAACTTATTTATTATTAGTGCAAGTGACGCAAAGGTTGTTAGGTTGATTTTCACCTCATTTGTAAAGGTTTTTATTTACTATTCCTATAACCAAATAGCACCTTAAAACTAATAGATATAAGTATCTTTGATAAAATTTTAAATGTAATTTTTGAATGGGCAACTAATATGAGGTTACAAATAATTGCTAATTGTTCTAAATATTGCAAAATTAAAAACCTACTATTAATGAATTACAAGTTACATATAAAATAAAAAGGGAGAATCAAAAAATCATTGCAAAATTGAATAATCATATTCAATAACTTCATTACACTAATTGAATAGATATTAATATCTTTCTCAATTGTCCAAACGAGTAACAAGTTATATATACCTTAATTGAAAAAGAAATTATTAATGCAATTAGATTAAAAAAAAAAAAGAAAGAAATAATCTTAAGGATAATAATACAAAAATATAAAAAATTTTATGCCAAAAAATTCTAAACGTGCTTGAAAAATTAGAAATATTTTAGTTTTAACAAAAACATGTTCATGCTGATAAGTTATTATATACTTGCAAGTTCAAAAATATAATAATATAGTTATAATTCTGAAGAATAAATATTGCCTCAAATAATTTTAGAAAATTATTTTTCTTTCTTTAATTTAATATAGCATAAATTTTTCATAATATGCATATAATTATAATTATATGGAGACAAGTTCTTTAAGATAAAATATAAAAAAATTTATAACTTATTATTATATAGAGTTTACTTTTATTTATAATTAGTCCAAATTGCAACTAAAATTTTTTCAACTACACAAAAGTTATTCCTATATAGAATATCAATATAGAGAATATATATATATATATTATTTGTTGTCTATTTACATCTAATATATATATATATATATATATATATATATATTTAAAATGAGTCAAAAAATCTTTAAAAAGGATACTAAGAGAGTTACGAATTATATTAAAATTGATGTAATGAAGATTCTTAATTACAACAAAATTAAAATAAATTTATTAAATGTCAAATATAAATGAATAAATATTCTTTAAATATTAAATGTTACATAAAAATAAGTATTTTAACAATTAAAGTATTTTAAACACCGTAATTTTAAAATCAAATAAAAATATAATAGTTAGAAATACTTTTTTAATTTAATAAAAAATTTTGTTTCTTACTTTTGAAGATGTAATATTCTTAGGTTCTAAGGAAGAGATATAAATAAAAGTTATCACTTTGAATGACTATGAAATAAAAGTGAAACTTCAATGGGATAGGGAGAATTTTCAAAGATTAGTTAATATTTATTATTTAATAACGTAAAATTTACAGTATACAACGATTAAATTTATATTTTTTATTGTATTTTTTAAAAATTATCTTTTTATTAAAATATTTTTACATAAATTGACGTGTTAATATCATATTATTATCATATTATTTTTGTTAATTTTTAATTAATTTTATAGTATAATGTTTAAAATAGTAATATAAAAGTAGTATTACTTGCTCCTTCAATTCAATACCATATGAAGTGGGCCTGGAAATTTGTTGTACAAGTGAATGCAGCAATCTAGTCCTGACTTAGTGTATTAACGAATTAAGGCTGGCCATTTCTTACTACGATCAAGCAATCAGTACATCACTGTGGTGATTTTTCCTGGTGGATGACATGACACAAGCAAGTACTTGAAGGCAGACATTAATTCTAAGCCCTAGATGACTCAGGATGGAGAAATCGAGATGACTGATTCTGAGAGCAAACTCAATCATACAAGAAAACCAGTGGTCCTACAGCTGAAGTCCAGAAAATTTGGAAGCAAATTTACTATGCAAAATAGTAACCGGAACAAGAAAGAAAGAAAGAAAACAAGAAGAAGAAGAAGACCAAGTGTCCATATTGGACATATAGATGCTAGATGTCGGGTGGCGGGGCTTGGTTTGTTGTTGTTCAGAGAGTGAGTGACAGACAATATATTCGTACTGGAAAACTGTGATAATGAGGGGTCCTCCTTTCTTGGTAGCTTTAGGACCCCATAAGAAACTTTCTGGCTTTCAGTTTTGCCTTTTTGTGCAAATGACTTTGAATGGCTGATCGTTTCAAACAACTTGCCCATGTGATTCCTTGTTAGCTATCTTGGATTTATATCCATTTGTCCTGTAATTCAATTCGGGACCACCCTCCATTCCATGTGCCCACTGGCACAGATTTTTGCTTGCTGGCTTGCTTGCTTCACATCTTTAATCTCTCTTAGTTAAAGAAAAAAACCTCATTAATTATCATCTAATTATATCTTTTATTCGTGGTTACTAAACACACTCTAAGCCACATATTCTTAATGTAGATGGACAAAACCCTATGGAAATCCAAATCCAAATACAGATACAAATATTTGCCTCGTGTGTTTTCCCAACAGCCATTCCTGCAGTTTGTGTTTGCATCAAAGTGGGAAGTTCTTTCACGTCAAAGATTTGAAAGCTCTTCTGATTCAAATGCTGTCTACAAATCAAGTTTACTTCTCAAAAGGGAATTCGAAGGCACAGTTATGAACTCTTAACACTACATATGCTTGTGCGGGTTTGGGTATTTATCTAATCTCCCTGTGACCCAGTGGAAACTTGCATGTGAGGTTATAGTTTTTCTGAAACTAGTGTCTGTTTTACCATTCTATTAGAGACAGAACAAGAAAAAGGACGATGATCAAGACAAGCTTCCATTTATTAATAGAGAAGGTGACAACATATCATGATAATAGAAGAGCTGAAATTGATGCGTCCAGAGGGACGCTACACAGCTGATTAAGGATGTTCTACCTATGTAACTAGCTAGTTGCACTTGCAGAGACAAAATATTTTGGTGGGTGTAGAAGAAGAACAGACAAAATTCTCTTATTCTTTCGATCGACAACGAACCAACTCCATCATTTCAAAAGTAAATGTTATTAAAATATTACTTCACCTGTGACATACACATTTGTAATGGTATGCACTGTTGATTGGATCGTTTCCTTCAACTGGAACTTGTTCTGCTCTACACTTGTATTTGCACCCTCTGCATTCGTTATAAGTGCAAGTAGGCGTTGTCGATCCAATCATCAATCTTCTTGAATTTGTGTTCATCATTTCTTCACTGGCACTGCTTTCCTGATGAAGATACCAAAATGCTTCAATGAGAGAGAATTCCAAAACCAAACAAGGAATCAAACTAATGAAGAAAATCAATTCAGTCATCACCTCGGAATGAACTGGAGAGAGACTTTGATGATGAGTAGAAGGAAGTATTACTTGAATTCTTGACCCTGCAAAGCTGAAGAGATAAGCATGAAAAATGCGCAGGTTTTGACGAGAAGTTTAGCAGAGCATGCACATATAAATATATATCATTGTAACCCAGTAAGAAAGAAGTAGCTAGCTGTTGAATTGAGTTGAGTGTGACCTTGTACAACATATGGAGGAGCAAGGAGTAAAGTGAAGACCATTAGCAGGATTAAGTTGCATACTTTAATGTTAGCCATTCTTTTCCTGAGGAATAACAGAACTTTTGAAGATGATATGAAAAGTGGCAGTAAATATGAGTTTGTATTTGAATTATAAATTTTTTTTTTTTTCTGATGATAGACAAACAGAAGAGAGTTGTGGTCAATCAGTAACCATACGAGATAGACTGGCAAATTCAGAATCTGAGACAAATCACACCTAAGAGGTCCCCAGGCTCTCCTAAACCGACAGATCGATTGTTGAAGCTAAACCATGGGAGATGCTAGACCCTATGATGAAATCATTCAAATACTCGTGTCTTTTGTTACATTTTACAGGTTTACATTGTATTGCCGCTAGTTTTTGATGGGGGTAGAAGAGGGATTACAGTATGGAATTGCATTTTGTTTTGTTGTTTCAAGTGAGAAAATCATTTGTGTGACTCTAGACGGCTAGAGAGTTATGGTAGAGACATCTCACCCACCAGAAGAAGAATCCAGGGCTTCCAGGCCTAGAAATTGCATGCCCAGACGCAAGTAGATAATAGTCCCTGCTGACGATAGACAACATTATTATTTTACAATATTCGGTCAATGAATCATGTTTTAAAACAAACCCTCTACGATTTTCAACATACCAATTCTGAATTCAATATCCAGACTTAGGAAATGATGTTTCAGGATCTTGTTTCTCACAGAAATTCAGTTTTCACTCAATACCATGTTAGGGTTTTAATTCTGAAGAGCCTTTGTTTCCTTTTCTAATAAATATTTGTAACTTAGAACAAATGATGAAGTTATCCTGAACTGAAAACAAATAACGGTCTACTTGTTATTGGAAAAGAATGCTAATGATTTTAATATAGTTTTTTATTATTTAATGTGGGCCTCAAATGCTTCCACTCGAAGCCCAGGGGCCTAGCTTTCGTTAAAGCCCATTGTTTGCATGCCCCTTTGGGTAGCCACTAACCTACAATTTAGAAAAACAGTTAACGACTTCCCGCGAATGCCCCGTTACTGAAGAATACCAAACCTTGCCGCCTGTACTCTCTCTAAATCGCCAAACAATCCCTTTCCTTATACCTTCAGTCTCTCTCTTCTCTCAAATCACTTCTCAAAGAAAAGCATCCGTTTCTCTTCTATATTATCACCAAAACCACTATGTCCCTTCTCCATCATCCAAACATTTCCTGTCTCAGAAGCACTTCTGTGAATCAACTTTCTTCTTTGTTATCTGTTAATCAACTCATTTCATTCTTTCTTTCTTTCTTTCTCAACACGTCCCAGAATGGCTTCGGAAGAAGAAACTGCAATGGTCGCCAAAACCAGTAACCCGGAGACTCTAACGTGGAAGTACTCGATCCGGGTACTTTTAAAAACCATTCTTGAACGTGATGATGGAGGGCTGGGTTTGCTTAATGAGAGAGTTGTGATTGGTGGGTGGGTGAAGTCTTCCAGAGAAATGAAAAAAGAGCCGGTGCCACCACCACCGGCTGATGATCATGGTGCTTCTGCGACTTTAGAGCCTAAAGAGAAAGGTGAAGATAGAGATGTGAGCTTTGCGGAGATGCTTCAATCAAGATTTCCGTTTTTCAGGACAATAGTCAAGGGCCTTGGTGGTGGAGCTGCTGTTGCTAGCAATCCAGTTCTTCGCGAGAAGTTGGAGTCTTTGTTTCCCAAGGCACCGCTGCCTTCGACTGTTTTATTGCAAGTCAGTGACGGTTCCAGTGTTGCTAGTCTTCAGGTACGCAAAATTTGGCTGATTTCTTGGAATTTTCCCTTTCGGCTTGCTGAAATGCATATTAATTTTAGTCTGTTACTTTTGAAAGACTTAATAGCTGGAATTTGTTAAAACTCTTAAAGTGCTTAAAGTTATTCTATTATGAAAAATTCATGGCTAGGCTGCATTTGAGTTAAAAATCCCTCATCGGAATTTATCAAAGCACACGCTTAGCAGACGCAAAGAAAAGAATCGCATCAAGTTTGCCATGTGAATAAACCCGAAAGTTGACCAACTTTTTTATGCTTGTACTTCATTTAGCAGATGATATTTGTACTTCATCTTAAAATGTTGAATTCTCTGTCAGTTATTGTCATGCAGCACATTAGGTATCTCATATAATCTACTTCCTAGTAAAGGAAACTATGTAGTTTTTGCAAACTTATGATGTGCATTTATGCCTAGAACTACAGGTTTATCACCCTATCAAAATCAGACATACTTCCATATTCACTTTTTTGACTAGTAATCTCAGGTTGCGGTGGAATCCACAATAGCTGCTCCCAGCAGGCTCCTGCCTACTGGAACTTGTATATTAGTAGAAGGTGTATTGAAGAAGCCATCGGATCAGGGAAAACATGCTGTTGAACTCAAAGCAGAGAAAATTCTTCACATTGGGACGGTTGATCATGATAAATATCCATTATCAAGGAAACGACTTCCAATAGATATGTTAAGGGATTCTTCCCATTTTCGGCCTCGTACAACAACGGTGATTTCTGTGTCCATCGCTGTTTTTTGTCATCTTCCTTGTTTATTTTTTTTTCTCTCTACCTAGCTGTTTTCAGAACTATATATGCGTATGGTTAAAATGGAATGTGACTAATCTGTCTTGTTATAATTCAATTGTCTTTTCAAGCAATATAGCTTGCCAATTTGACCATTGTGCATATTTAGCTTTATCTAAAAGCTCATCCATATGATTCAGCATCTTCCATATGTTGTAGGTGGCATCTGTTATGCGAATCCGTAGTGCCCTGAATTTTGCAACTCACACATTCTTCCAAACCCACGGATTTCTGTATGTTGAAGTACCGGTTATCACAACCACAGACTCTGAAGGATTTAGTAAGAAGTTCCAGGTTACCACTCTTTTCGAAAAAACAGAGAAACAGGAGCCAAAACCAACTAATGATATTGAAGATGTTAACCTTGACATTGTAAAGGGTGCTATCAAGGAAAAAAGAAATTTAGTTGAAGAACTCAAGAGAACTGAAAGTAATAAGAAAGCGCTCATTGCCGCACTTCAGGATTTACGGAAAACAAATGAACTGGCATCACAACTAGAATTAGAAGGCAAACTAAAACAAACACCTCCGTTTAAGACTGACAAAGTCAACTTTTCCGAAGATTTCTTCTCTTGCCAAACTTACCTGACTGTTTCTGGTCGCCTTCATTTGGAAAGCTACGCGTGTGCCCTTGGAAACGTTTACTCATTTGGCCCCAGATATCGAGCAGAGGAAAAGGAGTCTGCAAAACTTGTGGCCGAGATGTGGATGGTTGAGATTGAAATAGCCTTTTCACAATTAGAGGTATGAAATCATGACCTTTTATTTTCTAGTACAACTGCCATTTAGTAATTGTCATAGTCTCATATGGCTCTCTTCACTCTAGGGCCATTGATTTGCATTATTTTCCAGACCTTCCGCAACTAATTTTCATTACTTGCTGAATATTCAGTATCTTTAAATATATTTGCAAGGGAATCTAATTTCAAAACAGTTGCTGAACTTTTTCATCCTCAATTGTCTGATCAATTCAGATCGTGAGGATATTTTCAAAATAATTTAATTTTTTGTATGGTCGATAAGTAGGGGATTGTCATGTATACATGATATAATTTGGGCACCATTCACTCTGTACATACCTTGAAGATAGTTACTGCATTTGTCATGGTAAAATATTGACCAAGATTACGGTGCCTGGTAAGTGATAAAAAGTTCCCCAGCAGTGTAAATATAATCAAGCTCTTCATATAGGAGTTCTCATGACAATAAGAGGTTGTTCTATGATTGAGATTGTCTGTCAACATGCTAAAACTTTATAGTTTGTGGATTTTACAGGATGCCATGCATTGTGCGGATGACTATGTCAAGTTTCTCTGCAAATGGATTCTGGAACATTGTTCGCAAGATCTGGCATTTGTGTCAAAACGAATTGACAAAACCTGTATTGATCGTCTGCAGTCAATGATGTCAAGTTCTTTTGAAAAAGTTACCTACACAGAAGCAGTGAAGGTTTTGGAAAAGGTGAAATTGAACATCTCAATTGGATAATTTGGTGTAGCAAACTTATGCACATTAGCAATGTTGTCTCATAACGGTTTTTTCTTAACCAGGTTACAGAAAAGATATTTGAAAGAAAACTGGAGTGGGGTGTAGCTCTCACGGCAGAACATCTAAGGTATTCACATTCCAAAGTTTAGTTTGAAAATTCTCATATCTGAAATACTGGAGCTAAGGACTTACATGGTCGTCAATTCTTACCTTTGGTTCATGGAATGACAGTTATTTGGCTGATGAGATCTATAAGAGGCCTGTAATCATATACAATTACCCCAAAGCAGCCAAGCCATTTTATGTACGCTTGAATGATGATGGAATCACAGTCGCAGCATTTGATATCGTTGTACCGAAGGTGAGCTCAAGATTTTCTAACAGATGAAGAGCCTCCGTACAAATTATATTCAAGAATGGTAAATATCAAACTGGAATACGTATGCTTGCAGGTTGGAAAGTTGATTACTGGTAGCCAAAATGAGGAACGCATAAATATGCTGAATACAAGGTAATCAAAATATAGCTGCGGTTGTACAAATTAGTTCTTGAGATAATACACACATAAAATGAGAATCAAATCTTAATTTTCCTGTTAACTTTCTTGTTTTCAGGATCAAGGAATTGGGCTTGCCAAGAGAACAATATGAATGGTACTTGGACTTACGCAGGCAAGGAACAGTAAAGCACTCTGGATTTAGCCTTGTGTTTGACCTTATGGTTCTCGTTGCAACTGGCCTCGCCGATGTCAGAGATGCAATCCCTTATCCTAGAATCTTTGGCAAAGCCTACAATTAATCTAATTTCCAGCAAAGTGTACTCCAAAAACAAGATATTCTATATCAAACTTCTCAAGTTGCTGATAGAAAAGAAATATACATGTAAATACACAGATGGAGAAGTGAAATAACTAGGCATACCATATATATATAGAAATCATACTTGTCCAATGTACAACAGTAAATGTAAATGAAGAAAATTACTTGTTGAAATGACATTGTCTTAAAGTCCATGTTCGTTTTCTTCGAAGAAACTTATTTTGATATGCAAACTAGACTGAAAAATCTATGCATAAATTACTGCCATGATGGAGGTGCCGGTGAAGGTATTGTTTGAATCAAGAGGGAAGAAAAATGGATATAGCTCATAGCGAACGTAGCAACTACTGTATAGAACCCGGCATCCCTTCCGGTTGTTGCAGAAGTTTGAAAAATTTCCGACAGCAATTGCCAAACACTGAGAACAATCTATCTGAGATAGGTCCCTTGTGCACTGCACCAAAGCATAAAGTGTCAGAAATGGTGAAAGTTTGGTCTTACCTTTCCCAAGTCCTTCATTCTTAGGCACAACGGCGTCTGAACTAATCTTGCCCATTAAAGCTCCCAGTTCTTCGTTAAAACTTTCGGGATCTGAAACATTTTCAACGTTGTAGTAGTATATACCAAACGAGGTGTCAACTTTCCCAATAAAGTTCTCTTTATCATATCGCAAAAAGCAATAGTCATACCAAATTCTGGCATCAGCTTGGTTTACACAACGTTGGCGGATTTGTTCTCTTGCATCTTGGATACAACTCTCACAATCTTTGTTACTCACATCTCCTCTGCATTGTGCCAGGCCATAGATTGTGTCTTGGCCTTCACCATAGGTGAAAGAAATATAGCGAATTTTTTCAGCTGCCGGAACCAGTCGAGCCAACACAAAATCAATATTTGCTGATATCTTACTCCCGCTACTTATGTTAGTGTTTTTGTTGCAAAACTCCCCTAAAGGATCTGCGGCACATATGTAAAGTAATAGTAAGAGAAGAAGACTGTGTAGCAAAGCCATTGTTTTCCTTGATCATTTGAAACTCCATTATTTTTGAGGTTCTTCTTATAAGAATTAAGAGGATATGATAATGGTGTGTGGGGATGAGCAGCAGACATTATTGACTTGCAGGCTTTAGGCTTACCACTACCACAATGAGTGGAAGACTCAATATTTTTTTTCTAGAAAGTCTTTCCGGTATACCTTCTCGTTAAATTTATCAAAACACTTTGTTAGTGAATAATGATTAGGAAACTGACTAGTATTACAGAGTTATGCTGCTATTAATGTCACACCGTGGAAAGTCAGGATTGTGACGGGCATGGAAGTGAGTTCAAATTACCTCCATAAGCATCAGATAAATCTGTATGTAAATCTAATTATATAAATATTAAACACAGATAAATACTAATTATTTACACAAAATTTACGTTTGTATATATATATATATATATATATATAAATTGTGACTTTGATAAAAGTGAAAAATTATGAAGTGAATAGTAGACAGAGATCCTAGAGCTGCAGCTCCAGACCGCAGTATGCTGTAGTGCCAATACATGCAAACAGTAGATAGAGATCTTAGAGTCACAGCTCTAGCCTGTGGCATGCTACAGTAGCAATATAAGTGAATACTAAACAAAGACCCTAAAACTGTAGTTCTAGGTTGTAGCACGACACAGTGATCTTATACTCCATACATGTCATCGAGCGTTAGACTTCATGACCACGAACTAAATGGACCCATACAAAAACGAAGACCACTGCATGACCGCAAGTGTACAGTAGCGTCTTAGTGCTCCTTCTAAAATTTCAACAAGTGTTAACCTTATTATTAAATTCTACAAAACTGAAAAATATCATTAGGATGTGAGTTTTTTTGGAAAACTCAAATGAGCAGGTACTGAAAACGAAAAAGTTAACTTAATTAGTAAGATAATTCTTAACATAAAAGTAGAAAACTAGAATATGATAATATTTTATTATAACAATTACATATTTTCTATAAAATTATAAATTATTTTTAAAAAATTAAACATATCAAAAATACATGTACAGATATATAATTATTAGGTGTTAAATATTATATTTCTCTTCGTCCCCTGCTTCTCATTCTATACCGATACTACCACACACATATATCAAAACATGCAATCAGGGTACATATGCTCGTAACTACTGACTAGATGGAATTGAAAATAGAAATTTAAATCAAAATTTATAATTATAATTTTCAACAATACACAGGTATAAAGAGTGCTCGATCAAATCATAATCATCATGTTCGAGTTCAAAATAAATCCATACAAATTAACTTCAAACCATAATAAAATCAACAATGGTTAAGGTAAAATAAATTATTCCATTCATTAAATCAAATACATACTTCTTTATGTCAATTTCATTAAGAATACATGTTGCAAGTTAAAATCATAAATTTTTAGTTCAAACCAATGCGTTTTCACAGAAAATCAACTTGTAAAGCAAATGAATCAAGTATAATTAATCAAAATTGATTATATCTACTCATTACGCTATTTAAAGTCCCTTAGCTAGTCTGTTTACAGTGAAGAATCTTGCGAAAAATCTATAACAATTGAAGCATTATAATTTTGTCAAAACAATAAATGAGTTTACAATATTTCTATCTCAATCTTTGTACATGATATCTATGCGTATGATATATCATTAGAATTTAAAAAATGTATAATTTTCTACGAAATGAATGTTTTTGATATTTCTAACTAAAGTTATAATGTATTTTTTTTATCTACTGTCCAATTTGTATACTCCTATAGAACAACTTAAATTTAAAAATTTGTTGGAAATTCTTTCTATGAAATTTCATGTTAATTTTTGAAATATGCTATTTTTTAATGTCTCTAATTTATATAGAATTTTACGACCTCAATTCAAATTCTAAAACTTAAAGATATGACTAAAAATGTGCACATTATTCACTAAATTTCTGAATTTCAGGTTTCATGAGATTCAATAATTTTAAAAGCTTTTAATATCTCAATATTCCTTTATGAACTCACTACATTACATTACTAAGTATTATAATCCATCATTAAACCCCAAATCTAACTAAAGTCATAAAATCATTTTTAGAACTCAAACAAAATCAAAAATTAATAAATGAATCAAGGAGAAAATCATACTTTAAGTTTCTTAAAACTTGAATTTTACAAGATTAATAAGCAATTGAGCTTTAATCAAGGAGTTTTTAAGCGAGAAATTTGTAATCTAAGGTTACAAGAGAGAAGAGAATAAAAAAGATGAGAAATAGTGAGGTTTTAGATAGTTTTTGAAGTGAGTTTGGATCCAAAGTGTGAACTTGCTGTCTTTACCTATGTTGATCAGATTTTGCTTATAATTTTAAAAAACATATATAAAAGATGTAGTTTTTTTTGTTAGCTTTTTAAGTATCAATAATCACTTTAATCCAAGGTTTATAACTTAAGTTATAGCTAAAATATCAAAGTATGTTTAAGAACTCCAAAATTATATACTTGAGTTATAATTCTAATAATTACCTCAAATTATTTTAAACTAATTTTATAAAATCATATCATACCTAAACTAACTTAAATTAGTTAGATTAAAGAATAAAGAGAGAAAGTATAGATATTATGGTCAAAAATACAAAATACAAATATCTATTTAGTAAATGTCACGATAATAGAATTATAAGATATTACAATTAATTTGGATGATTGAAATCATGATCCACAAATTTGATTCTCGGAAGAAGTTTAATCACAGTTCTTGCATGAAAGTTTCTGAAATTGGTTGACTTTTTGTGATGTATTCATTGTGACCAACATGCTATGCTACCCCAAGCCCCTGTCTAAAATGTCTCAAGACTGTGACGAATATAATTGGAACTGTGATTGCTTATGCATGCATAATGTAATAATGAAGAATAATGTCATTATTTACTTGGAAGTTTTCTGAAATGTGTTTTGCTGATGAATCCCCGGAGATATATATATATATATATATATATAAACATAGATATATACACATGTATGTATCTCTCCTCTGTCAAAAGGAGGAAATGTGCCTGATTTAATCTCAGTCCAACTTTTGTGTTTACCAATTTTCGCTGCAAGAATCCACTAACTACCGATCAAGGCACAGAAAATGTTATTTTTCCCACTGAGATATGATATGATCATGATATTGAAATTCGAAGGTGCCGGTACTAAATGATACAAGTGTCTTTGGAGCAGTAGGCACAGAATGACCTACTTCTTCCACTTTAACTCCGTGGAAGACACTTTTTCGCTTGATAGAAAAGCTTAATACTGACCACATAATATTTGTACACAGCTACAAGAAACCATTAATTGCAGTGGTGGAATAGCAGATTAAATCATGTGATGTATAACATCCTTATTTTCAACACGATCCAAAACAAAAGGGATGAGGTGAGCAAGCAAACCAATACAAGATTTTCAGAATAAACATTGGTAACCGAAAAAAAAAGGGCTGGTCGGTGAGACTGAGACTTACTGACTTATATTTCACGTCCCAGCCACATTGTAAATCAATAACTTTGTAGAAAGAAAAAAAAAATTGCTCAAAATTCAAGTAATAGTAGACACCCATTTCATTTTATTGGTCGAACAACTGGTCAATGTATTAAACAAAAGAAATAGATGCTAATAAATTAAGTAGGTTCAAAGTAGTGACAAATGAGAAAGTAGGCCATATTTTGTTGTGACATGAAGAAATTTCACTGAAATGACAACCAACTTAACCAAACCAGGGAAGAGCTAAGTTAAAAGCAGTAGTACTGATACAAGGGAGACAACCACCACGCAGAAAACTCAACTGGAAATAACAGAGGAAAAGCCGCAAAGGGAATTTCCAATTTCCATCAAAACCCCGGCAATCACGCAGCCTTGTCCGTCTGTTTGTGTCACCTTTTCCCAATTTCATATTATCATCGATCGATAGAAGCAAAGCAACGCAAACCCATTAACAGAAACACCAAAAAGACAACAAAATAAACCGCGGCGATGGGTCGAGAACACCAAGAAGAAGGGGAAGAGTACTTGTTCAAGATTGTATTAATAGGCGATTCTGCTGTGGGAAAGTCAAACTTGTTGTCGAGGTTTGCTAGAAATGAGTTTGACAGCAATTCAAAGGCGACAATAGGAGTAGAGTTTCAGACACAAGTGGTGGAGATTGATGGGAAAGAAGTGAAAGCTCAGATCTGGGATACTGCTGGTCAAGAGAGGTTCAGAGCTGTTACTTCTGCTTATTATAGAGGAGCTGTTGGTGCACTTGTTGTTTATGATATTACCAGGAGAAGTAGTTTTGATAGCGTTAAACGCTGGCTTGAGGAGCTGACCAGTAATTTTTTTTTTTTTTACTTTTTCGTTTATCCCTTTATTACTTTTGTTTTGCTTTCTGTTTGGTTAATGGGGAAGATAGAGAAAAAGGTTTCCTTTGTTTTCTGTACTCTGTTCTGTGTTTTGATTATTTGCTGAGTTGTTGATTTCAGTCCTCAACGATTGTAATTGTGCAGCTCATTGTGATACTACTGTGTCAAGAATGCTGGTAGGAAACAAGTGTGATTTGGAGAATATCAGGGATATAAGCACAGAGGAAGGCAAAACCCTTGCAGAAGAAGAAGGCTTATTTTTCATGGAGACATCTGCGCTTCAATCTACTAATGTTCAAACAGCTTTCGAGATTGTTATCCGCGAAATTTACAACAACACCAGCAGGAAAGTTCTAAACTCAGATGCATACAAAGCTGAATTGTCTGCCAATCGAGTAACCCTCGTTAAGGATGGGGCTAATTCATCAAAAGGAAGCATGATGGATTTCTCATGCTGTGCTAGATAGATCTCTGTTCTCTCAATTTTACTTTACACCAATTTCTCTTAGTCTTGGTAGTACAATTGCAAATCTTGTTCCTACCGAGTTCTTCAAACTAGGAGACCAAGTAATTTTTTGGCCGGCTACTTCTCATTTATGGATATTTTCCTTGGAGTAGACTTTAGAATATGATTGCATTTACATATTCCTTGACATTTTGTCCTGCCAATCTACCTGATTAATCTTTTTCGGAATTGTTGATGGGTAATACAGCATGCAGAAAACATTAAATTGTAGTCCTGATGAAACATGTCATGAGGAAATTACTTGGGATGGAGAAAGGGGTGGAGGATTTTTTTGTCAGCACTGAATCAGTGCGCACTATTATGACAAAATGATCAAATTTCCTATTCATTTGTGATATTACAATGCTCTCTACACCGAATGTTCTAAACTTCCAAGAAATTCTAGATGAATAAAATTAACAAATTGCCCGAGATCTGCCGATGGTATCCAAGGACAATTCACTGACAAAAATAACTATAAACACAGATTGCTTACGGCAAGGTGGAAGCAATTCCCATGTCCGAAAGTAGATCATTAAACATGGACTAAAAATTGAATTCACAGGGCTTCCTCAAAGCAGACCGTGCGCCCATAACAACAGCAAGGACAATGCCAAGAGCAGCCCCAAGGGAAGCACCCACTGCAGCAGCAGTCATGCAGGATGCATTAGCTTTGGAATTTGCACCTATTGCCACAATGCGCTTCCGTTCCAACTCCACCAACTGCCGATCTCTAGCAAGTTCATACTGATGCTGCTTGCACCGTATATTTAAAGAAATCAATCCGTCTAGAGTTTCACCAGTTTTAAGTCCGTCGTCTTTGATCAGTTTAAGATGGATTTTGAGTAACTTCACTAGTAGTTATAAAATAATTATTTTGAAGCGACTCCTGATCGAGCTAAAATTTCTCCTGCATATATCAGTTATATGCCATTAATCCAAATGAGACAAAGAGTCACCAACATTGAACAAAAGAAATTTGTTAATAAGACGTAAGCAGAGCTAGATATAACTTTATGTGTACATTTGGATACCACTGAAATAGAGACATATATGATTCTGCAACCACGGATCTGACCTGAAAACGTCTTTGCCAGAAGAAATAGAGCAAAAAGACAGATCCCAGAAGATGATACCACTGGTTAATACTTATCAAACATAACACCAACCATCAATACTAGCAAAATTGCAAAGCTATTACAAAGCATAATGTTTATGCAGAATAAAATACTTAACATTCCTGAAATGCAAGACTTAACAAATCTTGAACTTCCCACAAGAGAAAAAGCAAAACCAATAATGGGTATGCAAGGATGATGGTACCGATTCAACTTTAAATACCCTGCACCAGATAGTGATTCGACAGATGAATTCTCCAAGAGATAAAGTTGTTATAAATAGAATAATTTTTAATAAAATACTACAATCATTCCCAAAATTCAACCATAACGCATGCCGTTTTTAGACTTAATGGTGGCAAAATGCTGACCTCTAGAAACAAATTATTGAACTTAAAATCTTGTTTGGGCCAGCTGACCCTACGGGTTGGCCCAACTCGGTCCTCTCATACAAGGATTGGATACTTAAGATTCTCTCTGTAACAATCACTGAATCAGCACATCCTTGTGTTAAAGGCCATCCTATCACATGTTGGAAACCATGCATAGTATAACTGAAGCATTTGCAGAAGTAATCCAACCAAAGAAGCTCCACAAGAACTAATCAAACTGACAAGGATCTTCAACAATCTACAATACTACCGCTTTGCAGCCACCTTCCTGGGATATTTACATACCACTAGTTTCCTGACTACCAAGGTTGTAGGGAATTTTAGGAATCATCAACAGAAAAAAAGAGAGAGATATGTTTACGATGCTAACATAGTTGGATATAAGGTGCAACTCCAGCAATCAAATTCTATTACATATTAACTGAAAAAAAAAATATCTTCAATAAAAAATATAGAAAATTGACTTTGGTAAAATTAACACAGAAATTGGAGACAAAACCTAATCTTATGGTATTGCTAAAATTAGAAAGAAAAAGAAAGAACATGTGAGGAACATGGACTGAAGAAGGTTGCACACGCTCTAAAGAAAAAAATAGTCCTCCGAAGCCTTAAATTTGTTTACAGCTCAAGCCATCTCAATAGCAGGTCTCTATCATGTAAAAAGAATAAATTTATTCAGCATATGAAATTTTTTACTTCCAAATGCATATAGCAGTAAAAACATCACCACCAAAATTTGACAGATATTTGGGTCTCATTGGAGACATAATTTTACGGCATTCCAAATTTTGAAAGGGCAACAATCTAAACAATTAACATTCCATTTATGCCACGAAAATCTGTCACAAAAGAAAATCCAAAATCATAACTTTTTAAGAAGTGGCTTAAGTTTATCATTCTTTCTCCAGGAATGCCAATAGAAATCACTTAAGTGTAATCATGTGACACACTATCCTAACCATTTCTCTTTGCTGCAAGGTATTACTCAATAAAATGCTTTACAGGTTTTAAAACCTAATTAAAATGCATATCAATGTGAACTGCTTGTTGCATGATGAGATAAATCAGCAAACAGCAAAACATCATTCCAGCTAAACACCTCTCCGGCCACAACAATTCTAACCATAGGAACTCAGCAATAACACCACTTCCTACTTACAGAAATTCACCAACGCATTTCCACCTCTCTAAAAATGATATTCTACATTTGCATCAGTGGTATAAAAATAAACTATATTCAATCAAAATTGGCATTTTTTAAGGATTCTCCTTCATGCCCTATTAATAAGCAGATAACGTTCTCAATTGCAAAAGTTTTTACATCGCACTTAATCATTTACCTTGCAAACGCACTCAGAAAGGACCAAGCACACAAAATATCCTGAAGGTCGGAAACGGACTCCGCCTCGACGGCTCGGCAGAGAACTTGAACCTGCTCCTTGCGCTTTTCGTCATCAACACTATTACCCATTTTTAGGTTCGTGGGACTAGGTTTACAAAGTAATAATTCATGCGCATTGGAAAGCACTCTAATTGGGCCTCACAACGGTGGTTTAGGTACACTTAAAAATCAGTAGGTTTTTTTAGAAATTCTTTAATTGGGCCTCATGAGATCCATAAGTTCTTTGGGTTCTAGTTTGAGCAGGCCCATTAGGAAAATGACTCCGTATTTGAATTCTAATGCGAAAAGAGACACCAACGTGCGCGGTGGCTGAGATTTGAGATGAGACGGCGCGGAATTTCGGGCATCAGTTGGGGAGGTGTCAACCTTCCCTTTGACAAAATTAGACTATCATTTTCATTATTATTTTTATTTAAATACTAATTAATCACTCTCAAATATGTTTACAGAACCTTGATGCCATCGTTAATTGGTTTCACATGCACGTCAAAGCCATAATTAACTTACGAAATTTTGATTATGGATTGACATAATCACATGCAACTCAATGCCATCTGCATGTTGAGTTTCTTTCTAAATTTAAAATTTGTAAGTTAGGTGTTTCAGCTGCTCATCTTTTAGATGGGGCATAGCGTTGCAAAAAGAGTAGGAAAAAGCAGGGCCGTGGGTGGTTCGAAGTGATAATCACATGACTATGGGATTCCAAGAAAAGTAAGTTTATTTTAAGGTGCCTTCTTTGGTCTCAAGAATAATGCAAAAATCTAATAAGAGGACAGCAAGACAGTTGCCGTCAGAAAAAATAAAACGTACCAAATTTTAGCATCACGACATAACCAGCTGGCAATACAGGAAAAGAAAACGAGTTTTTGTCATAAAATTATTGGAAAGAAGGTGGGGAGTAAAAGAAATTGTTATTTATTTTAGTGCGGGGAATTTCGATCTTCGTCGTGGGACACGTGGAAGTGGAGTTTTCTTTGACTGGAGAATGACTCCTTGATTCTTTCCTAAATCGGTGGTTAAGGATCTGCAAATTAACAGACATGAACATGGATCGGTAGAAGCCAGTAAATTTGTCCATTGTCAAATCCATTTTTGACGCAGGCAATGACGGTTTAAGCCAATGAGTTTGACCCGTACACCACGCGGGAATTAATTGGTCCATTTTCCACTCAATCAGTAACGTGGAGTGAATTACGAATTTTAAATAAACGTGTTAATTGTTAAATAACTTCATCGTTAAACTTCACTCTGGTACTTTCACGAATATAATACAAAACTACGTAACATTAATTTATGAAATTATCCCATAAAAAATTATTATTTTTATGTATTTATTTATATTTATTATTTTTAATATTTATATTTTATTTAAAGTATTAATCTATTAAAGGTGTGAAACGTGCACATAAAAACGATTTTACCTAATTTTTTTCATTTTTATATTCTTAAAATTAAACCATCATCTTGAAGTCATGAAATGTCAATTCCATGCCCATGTTTATTGGTAGTGGATTCAACAATAAAAGTAGTAAAAGCTTGATGTAAATGCTATAATTTTGCTACAAAGCTTTCCCAATGGAAACAAAACGCACGTCACGTGCCACATAAAAAGTAATGCAACAGCGGGACAAGAAATAAAAGCATAGTGCAATTAATCAGGGTAGAAACCATCGTGCTCTGTTCTTGTTTTATATCATAATGAATGAAAGGGAATTGACAATGGAGGTTGGGAGAAACAGAAAAGCATAAAACTGTCACATTCTACACAACACAAAGGATGCGTACTCTTTTTTGATTTAGGTATTCTGAATTCGATATGGGTATGACCACCGAGTAATTAATCTTCAACTCCAGCGTCTCATTGCTTTGAATCTTCCACAGAAGGCGACATGAAAACGAAAATAATGGTGCAGTGAATTATGGCGCATGCCCATTCAATATTCAATGCCAGACAAGTGGCCTCTTTTTCTGCATTTAAGTCATATTTAATTAAACCCTTAGAGCTCCCATATCAAACCGTGATATTATTATGATTTGAGTTCCATTTTTCATGCCAAAATTTGTACAAATTTCTTACATTAAAAACCGTATAATTAAAAGATTATGATGATTTAAGAGATTCAAGAGCCATGAAAGGGGAAAGCGAAAGGAAAGCAAAAGGCAAGAAAGAAAATGTAGATACACGCTGAAATGTAAATATTATTCCACGATCCGAAGACTGAGATCTCTAATGGATACACCCAAATAAATGTGGCGCTAAAAATGGCGGATGCTAAAAGCAAATCATAGAAATTATAATCTGATAACACTTCCAAGAAACAGAAGCAAGCCCAGAAACAATCCACCATTGTTAGTCCTAACTATTGACTGCCCTCCCTTATCGGGACCAGCAACAACACCGGGCGAAGGCTCAGGCGCACCGACAGGCGACACGTTCTCCGCCGTATCCACCAAATTCAAAGTAGCTTTAGCATTGAGATTGGCTGGAGCAAAATCGTGCCTGTTTGGCCTGCCATTTGTCACTGTAGCACCCACCTGCCAAACTTGATTCAACTTCTCCGCTTTCTCCGGAACTTTCAATTTTCCGTATATTGTTACAGTCCCGTTGGAACCAGATTCCGCTTTCAAGTCCCAGACATCGAAAGAAAGATTCGATTCGACGACTGAACTGTAGGAACTGATGTTGAAAGTTTTGACGACGAGGGAGCCGTTGGATTTGAGGGCGACCAGGGACTGCGACCCAACCATGCCAGTGCCGGTGGGGTTGATGGCCCACGCGACCCAGCCGTCTGGGGAAGCCGGAGAGGAGACGAAGGCGATAGAGAGGGAAGAATTTGAAGCATTATAGGAGTAGTGAATGTAGGAGTCGAGTGTGGGAAGATCTGCACACTTCTCGTACAGCTGGTTGCTTTTGAGCTTTTGGGAGGTGCAGGTGAGTGAATCCGCAGGCGAGATTAGCATAACCCAGAGGGAAAGAATAACGATCAGGGACGACAGAAAGAGACACGCCATTGCTAGAAACCAAAGAGAGAGAGAGAGAGAATAGTCTCGTGAAAGGACTTCAGTTCGCCGTTTGCCCTCGGATTTACGGAGAAATTGGGATAATAAATATAGACAGAACATGGGAAATAGAAAGTGACAGCAGCCCGTCGTTGCAATTAAAGAAAATTGGTTTGTATTTATTTTATTGATTTTAAATAAGTAAAATATAAGAAATCAAGATTCGTGTCATTAAAACATGTAATTAAATATTTATAAGACGAGATATTACCAGGGGATGTGGGAACATATCTCTTTGATCCAAAATTCATTGAATTTTTCGGCCTGTCCTTCAATTTAAGACAAATTAAATACAAAAATTGTTATAAAAGATTATCACATAAACTTTTTTTATCATGCTTATTTGTTAAAATTTTATTTATTAAATAATTTTATTATATTAATATATAATATTATTTTATTTAAAATTTTTATATAATAATAATAATATTATTATTATTGTTATTATTACTGAATATAATAATAATAATTGTTCCTGTTTTTTTTATTATTTTTTTTAATTTGTAAAGAAAAATACACAAACTAATCAAATATTAAGCAAAGTTCCTTGTACTAAACGTAGAAATTATAACATAACATATTAGAAATTAAAAATCTTACAGCTTATTGTAATAAGTGTTTCCAAGCCACGACCCCAAAAAAAAAAAACACAAAGAGTTCCATGCGTTTGGCAGTTGTACGTGTGTGGACAGGTGAGAGAGACCTTTTCGCGCTGGAAAAGCTGAACTTAAAAGTTGAAGAGTAGCGTGACACGCACTGGACGGGAAGCGCTGGCTGCTGGCGTAAGTATGGACGTGGCCTCGGATGTGGTGGTGGGTGCGTTAGCAGCTAACCCCATCTCTCCGAGTTGACTTTTTCCGGAGTAAATTATTGACTTGGACTTTTTGAACCTTTGCCACTACATCAAGAAAGGAGCAGGATGTAGGTACGTGCAAAGTATGGTCGATGAGGATTTGTCTATTTTTGCTTAAAAATAAAATGATGGGACCATGCGGACTAGGCGGGTTGCTTGCATATCGTGACTGTTGAATGAGAAGTGTGTGATTCATGCCCAACCCAAGAATGTGAATGAAGTACATTCACAAGACTTTGTACATTGTTCGATTCCTTGGTCCACTTTCTTTTGTTGCGGTAGGCTAGTTGGAAGCGTGGCTTCTTTCCACTGTCCATTTAGCACCGACAATTAGTGAAAAAATGGACTAGTTTTAGCGCGTTGTTCAGATCAAGCAAGAAGTCGATGTCCCGATTCATTAGCTGTCCAATTCCAGAATCATCACAAGTTTTTCATCTAGCGAATATACTCCAGTGCTTAGGATTGGAAGATCTATTCTTGTTGTGCGACAATAATGTAACCCATTTTATAGTTCAAATACTCAATACTCAATATTACTTTGCCCAGTAGATAAGAGTTCAATAAGCTAACGAAGTTAAGAACACAAAGAAGGGCATTAAATAGATCCAAACGGGCAAGGTTGAGATCGTTTCCACTAAGCCATTTTCCACCAAATTGTCTGCTCACCAAGTTTGTACTTGAAACCAATGCCGAGTTAAGGAAATATCCCATCTATGTAGAGCACCCAGAAAATGCAGTACAAGTGCTTCTCATGCTGTGAAGAGCCTCCGAGTTTTAAAAAAAAAAAAAAACAACTCCTCGAGCATCCCACCAAAAGTCAGCATATCAAAAACTCCCAGCAGAAGATATTGCCAGACTAGCCAAAACACAGACAATGTGGCATGATTTTCCGTGGCGTCGAGCCTCTTCTCCTCGACCAGGGCGACCACTGCCATGGAGCGTGATGCTAATGCTAGCCCTAGTCCGATCAGCTTGAGAGGTTGGAAAATGTTACGTCTTGCTTTTATTTTGCTTACGAAAGCGTGTACAGAATGATCGTATAAGGGTATAGAAATACAGACAATGATTGGGAAGGAATTTTGAAATTGTGCAGTTCTCTGTCCATGATTTCCCCTTGTTGCACTGAGAACGTTTGTAGTTGTGCCCCGCAGCAGCTCATCATAATTGTTGTTGCAGATATGGGAACCAGGCCGATAAATGTCTTTTCTTCGTCAACCTCGGCTGCAGTCATGGTGTCATCAAGTAATGCTTTATCCAGGAACCTGCATACATAATTTCATTTGTTTGTCGCATCATATTTAATGACATTACAGAATGATTGGAAACAGCATGCTTTAGATTAAGCATGTTCAGGATTGTTGGTGTAATTTTCATTTTCTTTGCATTAAGTTTTGTAGCTTTACAACCAATTTCTGTTTTTTTCTTGTGGCCTCTGCCTGCCATTAGTTCTTCCTCGCACTTACAATCATAAATCATTGTAGCACTCATGATAGCAATTCATCATTCCTTTCTAACTGTTAACGCTGATATTTTAATTGACCATGGCAGAAAAATGCACTTTTGGTAAAGTTGGTCAAGAAAAATAACATATATTATGGTCACTCAATTTGTTGGCCACATGGCAGTGATCCTGATGTAAAACTCAGGTAACACCAAGAGAAATGGAGAGAAAAAAAAAAGCCAAATTGCAGTCTTAATCCTAGTTGATTTGTGTCTTAATTATGTTGTTAATCACAGGATTAAACACCTACCTGCACTTGTCATTGGGCCTTAGGGCTCCTGATCTTGCATTCTGACCCATCATCTCCACCCTCGTACCTTTCCTGTTTCGAATTGCAGAAGCAACTACCTTGATAATCGAAGCAGCAAACCTAATTAATCAGCATATTTAATTATTTATGCCACTGAAGTTGTCTAATAAAGGAATGCAGATGAAGTTTTATTGGCTTCCATTGTTTGCCTTAAAGATTCTTGTTATTGGACTTCCACTGGAACATCTGTATCTATAAATCGGAAACCCCCTTCTATATGCATAGACTCAAAGTCAATGCTGCGACTGAATTCTTTAAAATCCAGTTCCAACCTCTGTTCTCTTCGATCCAAAAACCATGAAAGTTGCAGAAATGAGCCCACCTGTACATAACGAAAAAGAATGCAGAGATGAGCCGCTGGTTGGTGTGGTCAAGCTGATCAGCACAGTGAAAGTTGCAGAAATGAGCCCACCTGTGCATAAGGAAAAGAAAAACCAATTGAAGAATGCAGAGATGATCCGCTGGTTGGTGTGGTCAAACTGATCAGCACAGACAAAGCTGCCATGATGCCTCCAACGCCTATGGCCATCGAGTAAAGCCGCGTATAAAGAATTGCAGGTTGACTGCCAGAAGGTCTCCTGCTCATATGAGGTTGCAGCCGACTGTATTGAGCTTGATGTCAGCAGAATCAGTCCCTGTAATTGTTGAACTTCTATTAACTGTTACTTCAAATTTCCTGAAAAATGGAGATTAGTTAAAATTCATGCGAGTAACTCTATAGTACAAAAGACGATTGATGTTGTGAATCTTGTAAGCAAAGAACCACTGATGAATCCTCCAAATATTGTCAGCAAAAACGACGTTTCCATGAAATTTGTGGCCATGTTAGCAGATTCCGCAGCTGGGTAACGCATGGACTTGAGGAATTCTGCAACAAAGTTGGTAGCATTGGCTAGGAAAACCATATTCTCCAGTACCTCAACCAGTGCAGACAACAAACTAGTAAGATATATAATGAATTTTAGGCAATAATTCTTGATTTGACTGCCATTTTGATCTTAAATTGCAATGCAGTTTGCTCCAGATATATAATGTATTATTACTCATGGCTTCATTATTTGTTGCATTCATCTAAAATGTAACTGTTTGTACAAGAGAAGAAATGTCACTTCATGAATTTGTAAGCATTCATAATTTTGTATGAATGCTCTCCTTATCAACACCCTATCTCGCAACACACAAACCACAAAAAACAAAAAAATCAAATCAGCATTTTCACATTCTCCCAATACTTGCGTGCAGATTTTCTGAAAATGAATAGGAAGTACTCCTCTTCAAGAATAAAACTGTTACCTTAAACTGCTGCTTCACTAACGAAACAGTAAATTAACCAGCATATCAAACAATTCATCTGCGTTTCAAAGCGAGAACAGCATACTGCTATGTAAACTTGCCATGGGCCGAAGTGGTGCAGCCGAATGTGAGCCTCAGGAATGCAGCTTGCAAAGTGAAAGGAAAATAATAGAAATGGGATAGAACACGAGTTCGTGTATTTAGAGTCGAACAGGAGCTGTTACAGGGTAAATTAGAAGATAAGAATAATAAGCTCACTGTCTACACGCAAGGGTTCTAATCTATTTATAATTAGTTATTAACAGTTTGACTTTTGTGATAAATATTCTCTTTTAATTTAAAATTTCTATTTTGTTAATTGCTTTTTAATGACTAAAACGTTTGTAATTGTACACAGATTTGTTCATGATTCTTAATCTTTCAAGTATCTTTTAATTATTTGAGCATAAATACGTGATTGGTGAGTAAACATTGCCGGTTAAAATAAAATTGGATAAAATCTGACCGTTCAATTACTATCGAGTCGGGCTCTAGATCCATCTTAGACTATTCTTGGGCTAAATGGTATTGGGTCACAACAAACAAGTCCCAGATGCGACACAAATTATTAACCTGTGACCCAAACACCGGATTGCTACTCGTACACATATATAGATTCCCACTTAAAACCCTAGCTCTCTCTATCTTCTTCACTGCACGAGGGTTTACAGAGGCCGTAGTCCAGCGTTTTCGTCGGGTACCGAATCCTAATCTCTAATCTTTTTATTATGTTTATCTCAATCTTCTTGAATATTATAACGTATGTTTAGTGATGATTTACTGTTTCCTGTGAAGAAATGTTTAACTAGAAAGCTTAACTTGAAATTTTTGCGCATTTTTTACTTCGTTATGCTTCAATTTTTTTTTGAATGCTAGTTTGGTTTTTTTTTTTCCTCGACATGCTGATCTATTGTTTTACGTTATTCTAATTAGCTTCGGGGATCGTATTAGAGTATTCAGGAGTTTTTGTTATTTATTTTTCCAGTATGACCGTGTAGGGTTTAGAATGAAGCACTGAACGAGTTGTTTTGGATCTTTTGAAATTTGCTTCAAGTTGGATTACATGTTATACGTTTTAGTAGATGCATATTTTAAACTGTGTCTAGTTCTTTGTCTGCGTCTGTGTGTGTATATAAAATTTATTTTATGCTTTTGGTGCACATCTGTGTATGCAAAGCAAATATTATTGCACTGTCAACAGGCTATTGTCATAATTTTGATGTTCTAGGTTGTTTGGCTGATCAGTTGCTTTGCGGTTTTGTCTGTCCTTGCTGTTATAGTTCCCTGATCCCACTTTCTGAACACACTTTTTAATTTCTTTTGCAGATCTTTTCCATTTATATCTCCATTTGCTCATTGTTTGTTCTGTGTTCATGTATATGTTACAGAAAAAATGGCAGTTCCTTTGCTGACCAAGAAGATTGTGAAGAAGCGTGTCAAGCAATTCAAAAGGCCCCAGAGTGACAGAAAGATTTCTGTGAAGGTATCTATTTTCTTTTATCAGTATAATTAGTTTTTTAAAATTTCCTTCAATTTTTTAATGCATTGTGCTGCTTGGACTTCTGTTGCTTTTGTTCCCTTGTCTAGGCAAGTGCTTCTATTGGTAAACCATGAGATTTCCCTATGTCGATCAAGCAGATTTTACGAGGAATTTTAATAAAGTGGTTGGGATATGGATCCACTGGGTATTTTAAACAACTAGATAAATGAAAACCCAGTACATTTGATAATGTATGGATCCATTCTTCTTGCATGAAAGATCTTGCCATTTCCAATAGAAATGATTTAACATCCCTTATTCTTTTCTATTTGCATTCAATAATTTCTTATGTATTTCTATGTCCCTTTAAGGTCCAAAAATTAGTCTTGAATTTAAGAATATTATGTTGCACTTACATCTCATAGAAAAGACGGTCAAATGGTTCCAAGCCATAAACCTTGTGGATTGGATGACTCGTATAATACCAATAGAATCACCAGATATATTTTATCGTTCTATTGAATGCGATCTTAGTGTCATCTGTAATTTTGAGTGTATATTTTACCACTTGTAGTTTTTTCTCCCCTTTTCAAGCCATTTCCTCCGCAACATAAATCCTAGTTCGATCCAAGAACAAGCTGTTGGATCTCTTAGTTATGTTAAAACTAATGAATTTGTTGATGGCAGACAAATTGGCGAAGGCCCAAGGGTATTGATTCACGTGTCAGAAGAAAGTTCAAAGGATGCACTTTGATGCCAAATATTGGTTATGGCACAGACAAGAAGACCCGCCACTACCTTCCCAATGGATTCAAGAAATTCGTTGTGCACAATGTCAAAGAACTTGAACTTCTGATGATGCACAACAGGTAAATAACAAACTGCTTTAATGTGTGTCTAATGGTTTGTCATTTTTTCTTGTATTTCTCCGAAGTTCATTGTCAATTATGGCTTACCATCTATTGCAGGACTTACTGTGCTGAGATAGCCCACGACGTATCAACCAGGAAGAGAAAGGAGATTGTCGAGCGTGCTGCACAGTTGGATATTGTTGTTACCAACAAATTGGCCAGATTGCGCAGCCAGGAAGATGAGTAAACATTGGTTTCCATATTACCTTGATTTTGCTTTTAGTACTATTACTCCATGCACTAGACATCTTCGGTCTTCGGACCTAAATTATTCTGAGAATCGCTTTTGTTTTTGGATTTCTTTTGGGTTGTATTAAAATGTAGTTTCTATTTATGTCTCCTTAATTTTCTCTTTCTGGGCATCTTTTTCAAATCTCGTGAGATATGTGAAAATTTAATTTTGTGATAAAGTTTGCAGAAAGAAACGCATATCTTTTTTTTATCTAATCAAAATATTAATATACATTTGTTTTATTTATTTTTTATAAATAAAATTTTATTTTATTTATTTTTATTTAATTTTTAAAATTTTTTATGTATTTTTTTAAAATAAATAAAATATTATTTATTAAAAAAATCTAAAGTATATGCACATACATATACATTAATTTTTAAAAATAATGAAATATTTATAATTAAATATTAATTTTAGAAAAATTAATGTAGAAGATTTATAATTTATATTAAAAATAATAATTGTATTGTATAAATATTTAAATGTATTGTATAAATATTATATTTTTTATTATTTAAAATATTTTTAAATTAAAATAATTATATGGTAAAATTTTAAAGTTTGGTTTAAATTATTTTTAAGTTAATTAAAATTTTATATTAATAAAATATTAAAATATAAATTATTACTTAATATAAATATATTTTAATTAATTTTAAGTAAAAAATAAATTAATTAAAAAATATTTATTTTTTAATTAGATTAAAAAAGAGGGAAGTGTGTTTTTTTAAAAAAATTTATAATAAAGTAAAATTTTTACAAATATCAGAATAAGTACATGGTAAGATTTTATTTTCAAATTTACTTAGAATCACCCTTCCATTAAATGCTGCCGTTTTTTATTTTTGGGTTTTTGTATTATTATTTTGCATTGAATCCCTCTTAAATGAATGGGGCGGCAGTGGCAACGGGTTAGGCACTGACATTACATGTGTGCCTGCCTGCAATGAATGGTACGTGTGTGAGTATGGCAACCCATTATTTCCAATTTTCAATTTATAGTATCTGTGGCTCTAATTTATAGGCCGTTTCTATGAGGTCTAAGACTAACAGCCGCTAGCAGTGAGCTGTCTCCGCCTCCCACAAAAATAAAATATTCAGTGCTTTCTATAAACCAAATACAGCGTGGCATCCAATTTTCATATTAAAAATAATCTTAAATGAAATGATTTCAGTATAACTTTTTATATTTATATATAAATATTTTTAATTATTATTATTGTTATTATCTTGAAAATAATGCATTAAAAAAATATTGCAATCGCTGTTCATTGGAGAGAATTGGTGTTGATAAGCATTTTATTTTTCATTTTTTTTTTGTTTTGAATTTTTAAAAATTTTAGATTAGGCTTAAAATTTAATTACAATGTATAATTAGTGTTAATTCGAAATTTTAATTTTTAATCAATTTTTGAGACCTCGGCCACCCGTTAATGTCGCATGTGCTGAGCCAACTGTATTGACCGCCCACGTTCAGGCAGTGGCAGTTCAACTTTATTATTTCTCAAAGCACATGTCAAGAATACATGATGGGCATCAAATTCTGGCACGAGGGCAGTAATTCAACGGACATTTTGACAATTTAACAAGTAGCTAGCTATATTGCTTTTAGGACATGGACATGGACATGGACAGAGACTGAAAACAAACTTTACGGCGAGGTCACCTATTTTTATTATTAAATACCATTCACATGGTTCGCGATCTACTATGGGATGGATGATCTTCAATCATCAAGGTTCAAATTTTCTAATTGCCTTTGTTATTATTATATCTAACAATAGTGGATACATTCATCTACCATGTGATGTAGAAAGAATTATGCAATGCAACTAACAATATTTATTATAACTTGCCCCAGAAAACGCAAACACGGCACATTTCTCCACAACAAGCATCTATCTATCTTTCTATCTGTGAGAAATTAAGAATCCTTGGTGGGCTGTCTTTTTTAGCTCTGTCTAATCAGATGAATGATTGGCTCTCAATCTCTCTTTCCATGTGCTGTGTTTTGCAAGGACTGGTCCATTAGCCAGCCACCTGGATATTATGATGACAAAAGACGCACAAAAGCCGAGTTCTAAGAGATTACAGATGGCTAAAGCGATGAGTCTGGTATGGACGGATAACACTCTTTTTATGTTGTTGTGTTGTAAGAGAAAGGCATTTGCTCTTTGTTAATCCATTCAAAAGTTTTGATTGTATTGTTTTTTTTATAGAGGGAAGGAATGAAGTAAGTAAGGTTGGGTCAAATTTCCAACTTGACAGCCGGACCTCGTGAATGACTTGACCCACTTTATAAACTCCCCGAATTCTCAGGGAATCATCTACCTTTCTTTAATTTAAAACGCCAAATAGAAATTGATTTCTTCCTATTATGACAAGTCCAAAGATTTTTTTTTTTTTTTTTTTTTTCAAAGTCCATGTTTCCCCATGCCCTTTCCCAACTCCCAAAGCCACCAAATTCCTCAATTTCGGAACCCCACTTAGGTATCCTTCAATGTAATGAATGACACAGTTTCATTTAAAAATTATATATATATATATATATACATATTTTTCCAGTAGAGTATGTATAACAAATGCCAACGTCACAACAGCAATTGGTAGTGGAGTACCAACCCGCATGGGTCTTGATTTCAATTATGTGACCCGTAATTCACTCCAACAATAATATCATCTTTAATGTGTTTATAAATATTATTAATTAATAAATATATTTAATAATAAAAAATATAAAAAATAAAAAATATATATATAGTTAGAAAACTAAAAAGTTATTCTCCTGGTTCTCATCTACTATTTTATTCTTTGCATCTTCAGTTTCACAGCCATTTGAAAAAATTTCTTGGACAAATAACTCCACATCAATTTCTTTAATTCCTTCTCTACCCTCGCTTTCCAGTTCTGACCACTGTGAAGGAACATACGGCGGCCTCGAGATTTCTAATACTAAATCCCAGTCCATTCCTTTGAAAAATTCGTGACCCTTGATTTCGTGCACGTTAATCCTCTTCGTCGGATCTTTTTCTAGTAATCTCCTGATTAAGTCCCTCAACGGTGTCGGTTCGCCGACGAGGTCAGCCGTTTTACATAGAATCCGGTAGAATGTCTCTTTCCTGTTGGTCCCCTTAAACGGTGTCGTCCCGTACAGCATTTCGTGAAGAACTACTCCCAAGGACCACCAATCGACAGAAAAGTCGTGGCCGTTACCCAATATAATTTCTGGTGCCACGTACTCCTCCGTTCCGACGAACGAGTTAGATTTATCGGGTGAGTTGGGCTCGGGTTTTGGTTCCGGGTTGGTTCTGAGTTCGGATATGGAGTCCGAATCTTCGGGAGAGATGCCCGAGTTGCAGAATTTGTCAAAGACCGAGCGTCGTTTTTTGGTGGCCGAGCCCCTATTTGATGAGGTTGAGTTGAGAACCGATGTTGGAGAAGCTGAAGGTGATTTCTGAGGAAGTTTTGTGGACAGATCGAAATCGACCAACATTATGTGGCCATTCTCTTGAATCAATATGTTTTCAGGTTTTAAATCTCTGTAAACTATGCCTTGATTGTGAAGATACTCCAATGCCAGAACCATCTCCGCGGCATAAAATCTGTATACATCAAACCAAATTAAATTCACATCACTATAATTGCGTTCTGAAAACCCAAAAAAAAAAAAAAAAGAAAATTGAACGAACAATGATTATACCTGATGCTGTCATCGGAGAACATCTGCTCAGTTTGCTTTTTTCGGAGGTAATGCAGATCACGGCCTGGACAGTAATCAATGGCGTAACCAACAATCTTGTCAGTAGACAAGATTCCTTTCAATCTCGGCAATAATGGATGTTCAAACCTTTTTAATGCTTGTTGTTCGAAGCAAACCCTTCTATAATGGTCGCCACCATTTTTATTATCTTCATTATGAGTTGAATCCTTTCCTTTTTTCTCGATCAGATCTCTCCACACAACCTTCAAAGCAAAGCACTCATTCGTATCCTGATCTCTGACAAGAAACACTACTCCCTTCGCTCCACGGCCCAGGGCTGATACGACTCTCAGACGCCGAAAATCTAGAACGAGAGGCTCTGGCTGCTCATCTACATCATGGTTCATGGCGAAAATGGCCGACAACTCGTGATAAGTTCAGAGAAACAACCCTCGGCAAAATGGTGGTTTGTTGCCAGCTTTATAAAGAGCCCTTCTGACTTGTCGGCCAAGTAGCACTGTGTTAAAAAATTGTGGGACTCACTTTCTCTCCGAGTAGTTGATACTGGCTTTGTTTTGACACGTGGGATGATCTGTGGGGAGATTGAGAAAGATCTGTGGTGTTAGTTGCAAGGCGAGAATTTATAGAGAAGTTAGAAAATATGTCCTTCTAGAAACTACGAGGAAGAGCGGTCAAAGGCGGGCGGAGGCTCGGAGGCTGAGAAAAGTAATTCGTAATTGCCATCTCATTAATTTAATTTAATTTTGACCGGGTAACTTAGGTAAACTTAATCACCAAGGAAGGGCAAACGCGTGGCAACTTCTTGGAAGTTGTTGTTCTGGATGGATGTCGTTTTGGAAAAACAGAGGATCATAATCTCGCCTGAACTTAAAATATTTAAATGCGTGAACATAATTAATATAGATATCCACCCAAATTACATCTCTAAAATAAGAATTATTATATTAATAGATATCCATCCAAATTTCAACATTTTTTTTTAAAAAAAAAAAAAACAAGGCAAAATACACGTATCGGATGAAGACCGAATCGTACTAAAGACTTTGAATTCCAAAAATTAGAATTTAAGATGAGAGTTTGAATTAGAAGGAACAGAGAGCTAGCTTTCCCTAGAGATTTTGAATAATGTCTAATTGAATTATTAGAATGGCTGTCAACTGTTTATTAGATTTTTATTATTTTTTTAATTAAAAAAGATGGGCTTGCAATTAGTTTTAGTAATTTAAAAAAAAAAAAAAATTTTGTTGAGCACGCCATCATATGGTTGATTAATAAGTAGTCAATTTGTAAGACTACTAGACAATTTTGGCCCAATCCATTTTAATCTACAATTTAAATTAATAAAAAAATTACCAAATTTTATTTTGACTAAATCAATAATTAAAATTAGTCGAACTGATTTAGTTTAATTTATTATTTTAAATTTAAATTTAAAATATTAATTTAATTTTAGATCTTAAGTTGGACATTTTATATTTTATATTACAATTCTCAGCATAAATTTCGATTTTCTTAAATTATAAATTCAAAAATAAAAGTTGTTTTTTAAAATTACTTAATTAAATTTAAAGGATTTATTATTTATTAATTAAAATATTTAAAATAAAATATAAAATAATCAAATCAATTCGACAAAAAATAAAATTAATGATTTTATAAATCAATTCAAATGGGCCAAAAGTGCCCATTTTTGCCCTAGATTTATATTTGTTCTCGTCCATCTTAATGTGTCCAAGACTATACATTCCTATATTTGTTTATCAGAATGTATAATAAACCCATATCCAATAATTTAGTACAAACAATTTCAAACACATGTGGCAATAAAATATTATTTATTTCATATAAATAATATTTATTAATTAGCTTCAAGGGTGTTAACAGGGACAAGCTGGCTTGGCTCGACTTTCAAAAATTGAGCCTATTAGGACTAAAAGACCAGATTGTTAAAAAAAAAAAAACACTCAGCATAATTTGCAGATACTATTGAATCGTGAATCTTAACCTTTCAACTTCATCTCACTCGAGTCGGACCAACTCAACCTTTGAGACATCTCTAATTCGTATAAGAATTTATATGTATAAAATAAATAATAATTAATTTTCAAGTTACTAAACTAAGCCTCTAAGGGTGCATGTGTTATCCAGCGGTCAAACTTAGTTAAACGAAGGAGGATAATTGATTACCTCAGTTTCTAAAAAACATATACATAGGATATCCTCCAAAATAATTTTTTTATTTAATATAAAAATTTATCGCGTTTTCGTTCACTTAATTTTGTGATATTTTAGCTAGAATAAAATTTTTAATATATTCGTTCTATTTTAAGATTTATAAATTCTTTATGAATATATACGAATTCTTGATTGAATTATTAAATTTTTCGTGAATATATTTATTATATATAAATTTAATTAAAATATTAAAATTAAAATAAATTTAATTATAATATTATTTATTATAAATTAGATTATTAATTTTTTTAAAAATATATTTATTAAAATATATAAAATTTATCTATATAAATTACAAAAATATTTTATCGCTGTTTAACCAAAAATTCTCCACCAATGGTTCTTTTTTTTACTCCAGCAGTAAGCAATTAACTGATATAATTGATTGATATAAAATTGATAATTTGGACAGAAAATAGGAGATACAACGGCTGTTGTCGTCCCGTACCGTGACGGTGATCAGACCTTGAATCACTTGTATCATCGTGAACACGTCAGTAGATTACTCACCAACGAACACAAAAGAAAACCCGCTGCGTGTCAGTAGCGGCACTCCATATTTGGCTCTTCCAGTGCCAAGACTCTGTTTCTGTGATAATGTCCGTGCCACGCCCCTGCTGCACTCTGCTACTTTTAGGCACAGTAAATTGATTTAAAATTCTTTAATTAAATAATTAATTAATTAATTTTGGGAATAACGGCACCGTCATCGATGGAAAAGTCACTGATCTGTAGTGGTAGAGTCAGTGGGACACTGGGAATTACGCCTGTGAAGATTCAGAATCGTAATTACTCTACGCACGTGGTCAACGGTTCCAGTGCTTCTTCCAAATTGAACAAATTTACAAGGACGACGACGAAAACATTGACTCTCTTTCGGTCCATCAGGTTCTGAATTAGTTAGTAATTTTCGTGATTCGTAGATTGGATTTGAAATTCCTTGCATGCATTCGCCATTTTGTTTTGTAGATTAAAAAATCACAAGGTTGATTTCATATCTGTTTTCGGTGCTGGGTTGATGTTAATTTTGACATGCATAAACTGTAGGCTCAACAAGAAATTGATCGTTAGAAGATCGGTATCGAGAAGAATGACCGACTCCGAAGCGAAGGCGATCTCTTCAGACGTGATTTCAGGGGATATGCTTTTTCAACCAATCTTGGAGGATGGAGTTTTCCGGTTTGATTGTTCTGCGAATGACCGAGTGGCGGCGAACCCCAGTCTTTCATTTGTGAATGGCAAGGATAGAGATACACCGATCAGGAATCACAAGCTCCCCGTATATACCCCGACTTACGAATGTGTTATGGGTCAGCAGATTGTCAAACTTGAGGTCAGTTACTGCATTATTTTCTTAGGACTTTGTATATTTGTAAATTCCTTTTGTAATGCTTGTTCCTTTTTGAGCTTTAGTAGTCTTATTCGTTATCATGAATGGTTAATTGGATTGCATTTGGTTCTGATTTAGTTTCCCGATGGTACCTCGTTTTATGGAACCGGGGAAGTTAGTGGGCAACTAGAGCGGACAGGAAAAAGAGTAAGTTGTTTTTTCCAATAGGCCATGCTGTGAGATTTTCTTTTCTTTCTTCAAACACTAAGTGGTTCTTTTTATTTGTTTTAGATTTTTACATGGAACACAGACGCGTGGGGTTTTGGTGCTGGAACTACATCCTTGTACCAGTCACATCCTTGGGTGCTTGCCGTTCTTCCAAACGGAGAGGCATTGGGGGTTCTTGCGGACACTACACAGAGATGTGAGGTATGGCTTCTATTGTCATTACTCAGCTATAAAAGTTGTTTTAATTATTATTTCAGGGTCTGTTCTTTACAGGTCAAGCTTTTGAATTAATGTTTTTTCAATGTTACTGTTGTTTCAATATGACATCGAAGCCAGTTTAATCCAGATTTCTTTCATTTGAATCACCTCACACACTTGATTAAATTGCAATATAGAACAAGTTGAATTTGTCTCTGGATTTATGGTGTTTTTGTGTTGTGTTTGGTTCTACATTACCCCTCCACTAATTAAAGGGTGTGAACTTTGAATAAAGTTTTTATTTTATTTTTTCATATATTTTGTTGCATACGAACACAGGTATATATACAGAAGGAAATACAAGAAAAGTTAAATTAATCCTACATTTTAGGAAGTAGAAAAAAGTAAAACAAGTAAATCTTAAAAAATAGAAAACGATAAACTAATCCTGTTCCTTTCGTATACATTCAAAATTTATTCAAACATAGAATTCTAAAAATAAGAAAACTTCTAATAGTTCAACACTCCCCCTCAAGTTGGTGCTTAGATAGCTATGATACCTTACTGATTAAGTGTTCAAAAATAGGTCGATAAAGTCCTTTAGTCAAGATATCTACAATCTGTTGTGTGGTTGAAATAAATGGCATACAAACAACTCCTTCTAGTTTCTCCTTGATGAAATGTCGATCTATTTCGACATGCTTAGTTCTGTCATGCTGCACTATATTATATGCAATACTAATCGCCGCTTTATTATCACAATAGAGCTTTTTAAGTAATTCATCATTCCTTTGCAATTCCTTTAAAACTTGTTGCAGCCACAAAATCTCACATATTCCAAGAGCCGCTAAATTTAGCTTCAGCACTATTGCCAGCTACAACATTTTGTATCTTGCTTCACCAAGTAACCAAATTTTCCCAAACAAAGGTGCAATACCCTGATGTAGATCTCCTATCTGTAACAGAACCAGCCCAATCAACATTTGTGTAAACCTCAATGCTTCTCTGCTCATTTTTTTTGAAGTATGGACCTTTCCCAGATGTAGCTTTTAGGTACCTCAAAATTCTGTAAACTGCATCAAGATATTCTTTATATGAAGCATGCATGAACTAACTAACAACGTTAACAGTGAATGCAATATCTGATCGAGTATGTGATAAATAGATCAACTTCCCCACTAGTGCTTGATATCTACCAATATCTACAGGAACTTCCTAGCTATTATCTCCTAACTTCAAATTTGGACCAATAGGAGTATCTAATGGCTTGCAACCACTCATTCCTGTTTCTTTTAAAAGATCAAATATGTATTTTTGTTGAGACACAACTATTCATTTCTTGGAACGAGTTACCTCCATACCCAGAAAATATCTTAAAGCTCCAAGATCCTTAATCTCAAATTCAGAAGCTAGACGAGTCTTTAATCTGCTCATTTCCTTTAAGTCATTTCTGGTGAGTATGATGTCATCGACATATACTATAAGAACAGTAATTTTTCCTTCAACCGATTTCTTCGTAAACATGGTGTGATTTGCATGTCCTTGATCATATCCTTGCCTTTTTACTGAGGTAGTAAACTTTTCAAACTAGGCTCTAGGAGACTGTTTTATCTCATATAAAGATTTTTTCAACTTACATACCTTTGATCCAAAATTTTGTTCGAAACCTAATGGTGGATCCATACATACTTCTGCTTTAAGATCTCCATCGAGGAACACATTTTTCACATCTAATTGTTGTAAGGGCCAATCAAGATTTGCAGCAATAGACAACAGCACTCTTATTGTATTCAACTTGGCAACCGGTGTAAAAGTTTCTGAATAATTGACCATAGGTTTGGGTAAAGCTTTCTGTCTTTGTAGAGACCCATATGAGTTATACTTGATAGTAAAAACCCATTTGCAGCCTACTGTGGATCTATTTTCTGGTAGAGACATTACTTCCCAAGTCCTGTTTTTTTGAAGAGCCTTCATTTCCTCCAAAACTGTCTCCTTCCATTTAGGAACTTTAAGAGCATCTTGTATATCTTAGGGATTTCTTCATTGGAATGTTGTGAGGTAAAAGTAACAAAAGAGGAATGTAAACTATCAAAAGACATAAAATTAGACATGGGATGCTTAGTACAAGATCTGATACATTTTCTCTAAGCAATTGGAAGATCAAGATCATTACAAGACTCGGAAAAAACAGAGTCAGATTTAGACATATTTTAACCTAAACTCTAAAGAGTAGATGGATCATTCACCGGGTTGGATTCTTGACAGTGTTCAGCAGTGGGCAACTCCTTTTCTTGATGCTTATTCGTTCTTGATTAAACAATGAGCTCCTTTAATTTTTGTCCTGTTTTTTCACTTGTTTCTAATGCACCAAAAGATGATTTATGTAAATATCATCCTACCGCACCCAACACCTAGAGTTTTCCTGAAATCAAGTGTCTCCATGCTTTTTCCTTTAATTTTGTTATGATTATTTCTTCAGTTATTGAATAATGTGTATTCAATAGCGTTGTATTGAGCCTGAATCACTTAAATGCTATTGAATGAGCCCTATCTTCAAGCTTAAGCTTTTAAGTCAAGTGGTAATTCAACATGGTATTAGAACATGTTTGACCTTATGATCTTGTGTCTGAATCCCTACGAACACCAAAAAATTAAAATCTAACTAATTGAATTCATATGACAAATTCATTAAATAAAATCAGGCTTGCGTCGGGGTGCGGGGCATGTTAAACCGCTTAATACCATGGTCATTGCCCTTACCTTTTAAAAATGCTTGAAGATTATCTTCTCTGTCTTTGCTCTAGGCCGTGGCTGGACTAAAGCAAAGATTCTTCACATTTCTCTCAAAACTAGCCACTAGGGACGCCAATATTTCCAAAGCCTACTTTTGTTCTTTCTGCTGTATTTTAATCTTACGTTGAAAAATTTGTGTTTTTAGCATTCTAGTAATGGTCAGGTTGAGGATTGTAATGGATTAGAGTTACATGAGAAACATTGGAAAAAGTGCGTAGCTGCTTGATTTCAGAATAAAACTTGAGGTTTATGATGATATTTTACCTTAATTGAATGAGGCTTCACAAATAAGGGGATCTTTGGAATTTAAACACTATATTTGAGTAAATCTTTACCCTTTTTTGAACTTTTGTGGTTACCTAAATTGACCTATCTTAACAGTCTGTGTATTTATTCTCTGGCAGATTGATCTGAGGAAAGAATCAACAATAAAGTTCATTGCTCCACTCTCGTATCCTGTGATTACATTTGGTCCTTTCACTTCCCCTACTGCTGTTCTGGTTACACTTTCTCATGCAATTGGTAATCTCTTAGACCATCAAAGCTTTTCTTCTTCAAGTGCTTTATGTCCTTGTCAAGTTTTTATGATGCCAGCCAGGATAGCTTTCTTTGTCACACTTCACTGTTTTGGAATTTTCGTGTTCTTGATGTTTGTGTAATGGGAATAATAATTTGAGATATTAGATAAAGTTGGAGCATAAAGTTCAATTTTATCAAGTGCATTGAGGAAGTTGGCGTATGTAAACTTTGACCATTTATGAACTTTTCCATGAATTAACGAAGGTGAAATTATAAAATGTTGCTCCAGATTACCTGGATTGGTTTTCAATTTATAGAAAAGGATGCTGCTTGTGATTTGACTTCTATCTTTTTGTCCTTTTGCCAATATATTTTACCAGAATTTTACCTTATAAAACTTCTGGTTATTATGGTTCTTTTCACTTCATCCAAATAGTTTTGCAAGAGATAAATATATGAAATGCTGCTTTATTAACATTTTTCTCAAGAGCTAGTATAAAAGACTACTATTGAGAAACCCATCTTCTTGAAACCTGGTTTGGTGAACAATGATGGTTATAACATTCACGTCAATTTGCATTGGACTTTCATTTGTAAACTTCTAGAAAAGTCACCTTCATTTCCATAAAAAGTATGCAAATATCATGTGTACTTGTCAAGAGACTTGTATATAGCTATTTTCATATTTATTTTATGATATTATGTTATGTGGGACAAAGTAGAGAAAAAAATTATAATTTTTTTTTAAAAAATTCATGGATATTTTATCTCTTAAATTTTTTAACGTAAAAAAATTCATGTATATTTTATCTCTTAAATTTTTTAATGTCATGATCCTGTAGGCAAGATTTTTCTAAAAGAATATGGGAAACATCCATAGAAAGGGTATCAAAGTAAATCTCCTTTGAATAGGATCCTAACTTGTAACTTGTAACTTGTAAGGCACAAGCAGCTTAGTGTAACAAGGTAAAGATGTTTTGTCAAGCCAAGCTACTCTAAAGGGATGGAGCTGGGGTTCTACTGTTAGTTGAAACCTAACAACGGCAGCTTGTCCATAATGAAAAGGGCAGTGATCATGAGAAAAGGTCCAGAGTTTTGCATATTTGTCAGTCTTCATTTCTTGAAAAGCAATAGAATTTTACCAGTTAGATCTTTGTTTCAATAGAAGCATGGATCTTTTTATTTTTTTTATTTTTTTTGCTTCTTAATTTTAATTCATAATCTGGTACAGACCCTTTTTTTTCTTTTAATAAGAAATGAAGCCTGTTATTAGATTAAAATAGGATGTAATTATATTAAAATTAACACAGGGTTACAAAAAGTGAAGACGCTGTCTGCAAAAACCATATCAACTGCCAGGCAGACTTTAACTGTATAATTGTTGATTTTTCTTATTAGGGACTGTGTTTATGCCACCAAAATGGTCCTTGGGATACCACCAATGCCGTTGGAGCTATGATTCTGATGAGAAAGTTCTTGAGGTTGGTACTCAATTCTTTTTCCCTTGTCGATTAAGATTGACGGATACTTCTTTTAAATGGGATTTTCTTTCTGATGTGTTTCGTTATTGCTAGATCAATTCATTCACAATTGTGCTTTTATAGATCCCTCTATTTCTGAGCATTGACAATGTGCTTTTCTGATTATTGACCCAATATATATTTGCAGATATGCAGAACATTTCGTGAGAAAGGTATACCCTGTGACGTCATATGGATGGATATTGACTACATGGATGGTTTTCGTTGTTTCACTTTTGACAAGGCATGTTCTTTCTTAGATGATTTCAAAGATGATTGTTCCATTACACCATTAATTTACACATACTTTGGAACTAAATCAATATTCGTATACATGTTAGATTGAAATGGGTGTTTTGTATTTTTGAGAGATTTTTAGATTTGCTTAGTAATGTCAGTGGAGAATGAGAAGGAATTGAAGAGGGATTTTAGTAATGTCAATTTAAATGTTTAGAATCATATTTCTACATAATGCATTTGGAACTTATGGCGGTTTAGTGCATGGTTATATACATCTCCAAACAACAAATTGGTGGAATTTTCTGGTAAATTGTTGATTTCTTGGGATACTATGTGTCAGTTGTGTGATTTATGCATGTCACCTTTCCTAGAATCCTTTGGTATGAGAAACACTTGGTTGCAACGAACCTTTTTGGGCCTTACAATAACTGCACTTTCTGTGTCATTTTATTATTATGATATGTCCCTTGCCCGGGCTTTGTATGCGACATGGCTAATTGAAATTGTATCAGCTTTGACGTGAGAAATGAATTATATTATTTGTTGTAGGAGCGTTTCCCAGATCCAAAATCTTTGGTAAAAGATCTCCACCTTAATGGCATCAAAGCAATCTGGATGCTTGATCCGGGAATTAAGCATGAAGATGGTTATTTTGTGTATGATAGCGGCTCTAAAATGGATGTTTGGATTCAGAAAGCAGATGGAACGCCTTTTATTGGTATATTTTCATTATTAGATGGTATTGATTCTTAAAGTTAGATTTTTTAGGCGTTAAAGTTATCCATGTCCATCTTTCAGGGGAGGTGTGGCCTGGGCCTTGTGTTTTCCCTGATTATACACAATCAAAAGTTCGTTTTTGGTGGGCCTCTTTAGTAAAGAATTTCACTTCTAACGGTGTCGATGGCATCTGGAATGATATGAATGAGCCGGCTGTTTTTAAGGTAATTATTAAGTTCTCATTTGTGCCTGCATTTTCTTCTATTTGTATGTGGCCTCACTGCTTTCTCCCTTTCAGTCTGTAACAAAGACAATGCCTCAGAGCAACATTCACAGAGGAGATGATGAACTTGGAGGTTGTCAAAATCACTCCTATTATCACAATGTATAGTTCTTCAACCTTAGTCTGGTAGCTTCCATGTTACATGCAGTCTCTTTTGATATACAAGTATTGATATCCATGGTCTTAGGCTATTTTTCCGGCAAAATGAGTGCATACTGATGCATGAATTATTGTTCTCATGATTGCCATTATTGACATGGATTGCCAATCATAGGTTTATGGCATGCTAATGGCAAGATCGACATATGAAGGCATGAAGTTAGCTGATAAAGATAAGCGTCCTTTTGTTCTCACCAGAGCTGGGTTTACTGGTAGCCAGAGATATGCTGCAACATGGACAGGAGATAACCTTTCAAATTGGGAGCACCTTCATATGAGTATATCCATGGTGCTTCAATTGGTAAGCGAATTCAATTGTTCCTTCTGTTGTTTGCACGAAGCATTTATGAGTTAAGTTATTATGCCTTCACCCTATTATAGGTTTTACTTTTCATCACTGTTTTTCTCTGTGAGCACTGTTTCTACTTTTTTAGGAAAACATAAGGGCTGTATGTATGATTGTATGTACATAAGAAGTCAGGTGTGTGGCCTTTTGCAATAGTCTTGCAGGTAAAGTTTTGTTTGAAACCTAAAAACTGTAGAACTGCACACTAGGTAACTTTTTATATAAAAGTTGCTATATCATAATCTTCTCACTCTCTGTACATCTAAATAGGGAAAGTGGTATGGGGTGTAATGTTCTGGATTTACGGTTTGCTTTTTATTTCTTTGAGATGATTTAGTCCCATAGATCTTATATTTTTATTTTTGAACAGCTTATTAGTCAACAATTGTATAGATCATTCTTGTGATCTTTTAGGGATACTTTTTATAGACTTTTTGTTTACTTCTTTGTATGTACCTTTTTTTTTATTATTATTTTCATGTAGCACACAAAATTATACTAGTTCTTCATAACCAAACACCCTTGACTGCTGCACTATTCCAATTCTCTAGTACCTGTTAACAATCTTCTTCCCTCAACTAGGGTATGGAATTTTCATATTACCTGGAATTGTAGAGTTTTGCGACAATGGTTTAATATGGACTTTGAGTGATTTTTCGCCAGCTTCAATCCCTATAGCTGTTGGAATAAACCATGAGGTCATTGTTCTCAATTTCATTCCTGCTTCAAACAAGTTAACCATGTGTTCTGTTATTTTATCCAACTTTACTAGACCAGCACAATGCTCCCAAATCGTCCAAAGATTTCTCTGTTCCTAAATGGAACTGTAAGTCTTCACTCCCTGTCCAACCAGACCTAAAAGAAATACAATTTTACTGCCGTCAATAACTGGATTCCATTTATGTAGGACCACCAAAAATAACCAACTGGGGTTGGTGAGAACATCCCCTAGTGGTGGAGCAACAGAACTAGTGGAGCATGGACCAGTGGTTGGACTAAGCAGCTGAAATAGTGTTACTGGAACTTTTGAGATCCATATTTCTGACTTTCTGTTCCTATGGTTGGAACTGATGAACATGGTGGTGAATTTTGCCCATCAGGTGCATACCCATTGCTACAGTGAATCATTAGAGACTCATTATCCCAATAAACTCCATTGTCTTCTCAACTACAACTTGACATATGTATCCTGTATATTCTTTCCCCCTCATTAACAGATCTTGATTTTTATTTAAATCTCATCTTATAAAACACTAAAAAGAATATAGGGGTTTTACAGATTTTGAGAACCTTGAAAGAGAGGACTACAATAACTACATAGGCGAATTTGATGCTCAGGTCTGCACAGTGCAAAAATGGTGGGACAGGACTAGATAGTTAAGTTCCATGGGGAGTATGCTTTTCAAACCATACAATATTAAAATAATATTTAATATTTTATTAGTAAAAATGAATTATTTCATCTTGTATTATTTTATTTACATTTATCAAATAAACATAAACATCATTGGTCAGTCACTGATTGCCACTGTTGGCGTTACTGGCTGTTGAGGATGCTGTTGCTACCATAGAAATCCTTGTTAACCTACAACCAGGTTTGGAGCTCCTGTTGTTGGGTAATGGAAGTTGAAAGTTCACCTGCCTTGCCACTGTGATAGGTGGAAAGTGGAGGTGCGCCACCAACCCCCATTCACTTCATCACTGGCCAATCTACACAATGCTGATGGTGGTGCACATCTGCCATGGATTTAATGTCTAGTCCTTTTAGCTAGAGTAGTTCTATGCTTCTTACTAGGTCATTAGATCGATGATGTGACTGATTTGGATCTACAAGATACATAACTTCATCAGTTTTAGCATCAAAGCATCAAAGGCTTATGTTAACTGTTTGTCCTGATTGCAATCTTTTACCATTATCGTACTTCTTTGTGGCTTTGTCGTTCGTTAATCTTAAGCAATGGCTCTGCCATCCAGAGAAAAGACCTTTCAAGTCTGAGTTATAACTTTGAAAATACGTCCTTAAGATATTTTCTTAGGTTTTTATTTGGGATTCCAATCCAATGACCTCCTACGTTATCTGAACACACTGCTGGCTTGCAAAACTGGTTGATTGGCTTACTTATTTGGTTCCCCTTTTTTGAACTGAGTTACTCAGAGGCTAATCATGTTTTCATGCCTTTCAGGGACTAAGCGGTCAGCCACTTTCAGGACCTGATATTGGTGGATTTGCTGGCAATGCAACACCTAGACTTTTTGGACGGTGGATGGGTGTAGGTGCCATGTTTCCTTTTTGTCGTGGGCACACTGAGACTGACACAATTGATCATGAGCCTTGGTCTTTCGGGGAAGAGGTTTGTCCTGCTTTATCATTGTTATAATTACCTTTTTCTTTTTTTTTTTATACTGTTTATGTATTAGAGATTATGGAGAATACGTTTTTTCTATTATTGATGAGTGAAAAAACCCTGCAACTATGGTGAATGGTTACTTATGACACATATATCTACTATATACGAAGCATTCCCTTAAAAATTTGGAAAATAAATCCATTGTTTCTCTTAAGCACCGCTAATAGATCACAAGTAAAATGAGCCTGTGGTAAAAAAGAGTGTTAGACATTATGAAATGTTATGTGGCTAGCATTTAGGGTAGATTGGAGATGGGCAGCAAATTATGAAGCAAGAAAATGCTGACTAATTACACGACAACTCATTTAATTTGTTTCTTTTGCATGTTAAATGCTAAATTACTCACAGTTTTTATCGTGCTTATTTTATCTTAATAAAGGGAGCAGGCTTTGAATATTGTAATGCTTTAGCAAGAGGAAACTCAAGCCAAAAGTATCAGTAATTGTGCTGACACATTACAGCAACTTGCCTAAATTTTTTAAGTTATAGCTTCTTCTCTCCTCCAAAGGAATGAAATCTAGAAACAGAGTGAACGCAACAATAAGTTGACTAAAAATGTAAACATGTGATTTCAAAGCATAACTGGGAGGCTGAGAAATTGAACCATAAATAGTGTGTGTGATTTATGGACATTGAGCTGGGGCTGAGGAGATCTATGGTAGGTAACCACTTAACCCAAAAACCTAAGCTGATAGGTAAGGACCCAATAATAACATTTAAGTGTAACACACCTCCTCAAACCAAACATATCCACAAACATAATAAGTAACACAAATACATGCTGCCCCTCGTGCATTTGACCAAAACGTAACCACCACAAACTTAATAAAAATGAGGACTAAATGCTCAACAATTGTTTTTAATTTCTCACAATTTGTTTATATGAAATACGTGGAAGTGACCACCTTCTCTTATATTTATTTGTAATTTTATTGTTGTTTGGAGTGACAGTTGCCATTGTTTCATTTTATGTTAGCTGCCAATTTTAATCTTAAAATACAACTGAAGTTTTATTGATTAGTGTGAAGAAGTTTGTCGGCTGGCCTTGAAGAGGCGCTATCGCCTGCTACCTCACATCTACACTCTATTTTATTTGGCTCATACAACTGGTACTCCAGTAGCAACTCCTACCTTTTTTGCTGGTATGTCCATGTGTGTGCGTGCGTGCGTGCGTGTTCCATTATAGGTGTCACGTTTTTATACAGGTTTTAAACAAATGTAAACTGCTTTTGTAGATGCAGAAGATCTCACCTTGAGGACAGTTGAAAATTCGTTTCTTCTCGGTCCAGTTTTAGTTTGTGCAAGGTTCTTATTCTCTTCCTCCAGAGATGAAATACTTGGTGAAAGTAGAGCAGTATCTGTGTGTATATATATGTGTGTGTGTGTGTGTGTGTGTGTGTGTGTGTGTGTTAGTTTCCCATTTTCAACTTGTTGTTATGCTTTAGTCTCGTTGCCAACTACTTGACCATGATCATCAAACTTTTTAGGTGCGATTTGATTTTCCTACTGACAGTGTGAACATGGTATTTTTATTTCTTTTAAATATTACATAAATGTGAACCATCTTTTGCCAACCCTGGTGTGAGCTGGACTTGAACTCCAGACCACTTGTACCATCCACTTGATTTTTCCAGTTGAACCAATCCCGATATTTCTATTCAGTAACAGACCCTTATATAACAATGTTCAACAGTTTCTTTCCTGTTTCTGAGAATTAACCTTCTCTGGGAGAAATATATACTGATCTTGTTTTAAACCATCGTAATGAAATATTGCTTACTTTCATCTAGTTATTTGGATTCCTAATTGAATGTCATTGTTCTGATCCCTGCATTTCTCACTTGTACTTCTTTCGCTTTCTCTATGAGTATACATGATTCAGTTATTATCAAAGAAAAAGGAAACATGTTATATTTGCAACACATTTTCTTCTATGTACTGGGGCTAGGAAGAAAATGAAAAAGAAATAGAAAAAGTTCAAAAGGTAAATGCCACTTTGTTGTTCCCCTTGATTTTTCTTTTTTCATATTGAACCCCTTAAAATTTTTAAGATCTGTACATCCTCTCTTGTTTCATTCCACCCATGGGTTGTTAAGAGAGGGTTAAGCTGGGGGACTTTGTATTTTGCTTCTAGTTGTCCATATACTGACATCCCAATTTCTTTTTGATTAGCACCACGCCTGATCAGAGGTCAGATAAGTTGCAGTATATGATGCCCAAGGGAATTTGGCTAAATTTTGATTTTGATGATTCGCATCCGGTATCTGTTCTTGGACATATTTATCTGCATCATTTAAAGGGCTAATCATGTTTGCCTTCCATTTTTCTGATGAATTTCTTTTTTTGTTTCACTTCTGCTCTTTTTGGGATATATCAGGATTTGCCAGTTTTATATTTGCAAGGTGGATCAATTTTACCTTTGGGTCCTCCTCATCAGCATGTTGGTGAATCTAAACCATCAGATGACTTGACACTTCTGGTGGCTTTAGATGAAAATGGTAATTTCGATGCATCAAACTTTTGTATGACAAACATTGAGATTCAAGTTAGTAATTTCCATATTTATTTATCATCTAATTTAGTTCACATTCTGAAGCTTTCGTTTTGCCTGCTGACCTTCGTGGTTTCATTTTTTGCCTACACGTTTGCAATCTTGAATGATTGTTTAAGCTGCCTATGATGTTTGTTACTATACGTTGCAGGTTTGACTGTGAAAATAGTAGTTTTTATGCATTTAACTCTTTATCACGTATATTTTTATAGGCATGTACTATAAACCTATTTTCACACCAATAACTGTGAAATAGTAAATGGTTATTCGAGTCCACATAGCAAACCATTAATATATATATTTTTGAAAAACAAAAAACTCTACACCTGAAATAAATAATGCTTCACAGAAAAATAATTTTCAAATAGTTTTTCATTCTACCTCTGCAGGTTTCGTTTTTCTGAGATTTTTCTGTGAGCCCCACAAAATAAAAATACTAAATTACTAGAGCTTCAAACTTTTACTGGGTTGGGATAACCGTGACCTCAAAATTTATAGTGTAGGTACCAAAACTCCTGAACTTTGAAATTGGGTCAGATTTAGATTTCTATTTTATTTTTCTTATTCGAGTAGGATTTAGGTTATTAAAGCAGTGAATTTCTTTTCCAATTAGAAATGATTTCTAGTTTTGCCTTTTGAATTGGGTTTTGGCTGTTATAAATAGAGGCTATAAGCTGTGCTGTGTCAAATTTGGATTGTATATTGAATAACTCATATTGGTTTCTCCCTAAATTCTCTCTATTTGTTCTCTTATATCTCTTTATTTTTCTCCTCTTCTTCCATGACCTCATTCCAAAAGCTTCTGTAACAGAACAGCCTCACTACCTCAACATAATCTCTGAAAGCCATCCAAAAAGCCTTCTGTGAATCTATGCTCTGCTGTTAATGATCCTGCTTGCTGTTAGCTGCTGTATAACGTGCTTCTCTCACTTACAGGAAAAGCAAAAGGGGTTCTATTTGAAGATGATGGTGATGGATATGGATTTACTGAAGGTGAATATCTACTGACATATTATGTTGCTGAGCTTCAGAAGTCGGTGGTTACTGTTAGAGTTTCCAAAACCGAAGGATTGTGGAAGAGGCCAAAACGTCGTTTGCAAGTAAAACTATTGCTTGGTGAATGTGCAGTGGTTTGTGCTCTTCTTCTTCTTCTTCTTCTCTTTTAAAAAAAATGTTCATTTAAAGTCTTAGTTAATTTACCACTTCTAGAGCTTTAAAATGATTTTAAAAGAATTGAACTTTCCTCAAACAGATTGATACATGGGGCATGGATGGAGAGGTTTTGCAAATTGTGCTGCCTTCACAAACTGAAGTGTCCAATTTGGTATCAGCGAGCAAGGAAAAGTATAAGACTAGTGTGGGTAATGTTGCTTTGCAAGCCTGTCTGAGTCTTAATTGTTGCTAGACATCCTCAAACCAATTTTTGGAGATTCCTTTTTAAATATTCTTAACTAGATTTTTTAGATAAAAAATACAATCTATATTTCAGTGTAACTTATTTCAGTTTAGATGCCTTATCTATCTTCTTCAGTTAATTTAACTTAAACTTCAGCTTCAAATGTGATGTTTGTGAACGTTCTGTTGTTCTAATTGCAGTGCATATTTCATTCATATCTGCAATGGTAATTTTTAATTAGGTGTCTTTCTGGAAATTCATGCAATTTTATGGCTTCATGTCTGTAAACCGAACACAGAGTCTGATTCAGAATTTGAAAGTTTTTACCGGGGAGTACTTTGTCTGTAAACTGAACACAGAGTCTGATTCACAATTTGAAAGTTTTTACCATGGAATAGCCGCAAATAGTTATTCTATTGTATGTTGTTTGTGGAAAGATGGTTTGGATTTGGAGGTTGAAACTGCAGGTATTCTTACACTTCATGTTTACTGTTCAGCCCTGCTTGTAACACATTATTTATAAAGTGGATAGTAGTTGTGTCACTTAGTTACTAGCCCTGAACATCGTTCATTCCTCCTGAAAGGAATATTTGCAAAATGTTATTTTTGAATGTTTATAGCCTTGTTGTCTCCAGTGAATATGCTATTAAATACAGATTTCATAAGCTCGTCCCAGATGTGGGATTCTGAGTAGACAAGTTAATAGTTTGAACACATCTTCTAATAGTTCTTGGTTAGTTGTAACGGGTACTTGAATGCAAGGAGCTTTTTTCAAGTTAAATTTTAAAATCTCTATTGGTGATCATGTTGGTCCTAATGACGTTTTTTATTTGCAGAGAGTGCCAAGTTAATTTCAGATGTGGAAAAGACTTCTGAGCAGAAGGGGGTAGAACTTTCAAGAATTCCCATTGAACTGAAAAGTGGTGATTGGGCTCTTAAAGTTGTTCCTTGGATTGGGGGTAGAATTATTTCCATGGCACACCTTCCTTCAGGTAATGCATTTTCTTCATTTAAGCAGGATAACATTGATGGTCTCAATTCATTATCATTTTTGTTTTTCTGGTTGAAGTTGTACATGTTGAGTTTATTCAGGCTGTTGTATCTCAAATTTTTATTTATTTGTTTCCAACAACCTTAGTTCTAATTATGTCATCTTACGTCTTTTAAGTCCTAAGTTTCCATAATTTTCTCTAATCGTTCAGCCACCATTCAAGAAATTGCTGTTAGATTATCAAATAAAAAAAATGATGGATCTGTAGACATGTTGTTTTCTTTATAAGTACTTTAAGAGACATTTTATTAACATGTCATAATTTAAATGTGTGAATGACAGTGTAATAATTGGCCTCTTTTCCTGAAGCATATATGTTGAAATTTTGCTACTTGAATATCGTTGTCAGCCGTTTGCTACTTGAATATCGTTGTCAGCCGTGTGCCCAATGTTCGGTGCTATGTGGAATGCATAAGATTTCTTTAGTTGAAAAATGCACTCCATGATTTTATCTTTACTTGACACATTCATATGCAAAAGAGATGCAATATCAAAAGGTGTTTCCAAGTCACACGTGGGAATGTGTATTTCTCAATTCAAACTCATGCATGTGTGTGTATTCACACAGACAGACACAGACATTTTACAATTCAATGGAACTTGAATGGATTATATAAATAATGATATTTCAAATGTGTGGTACATGATGTCAAGTGCTCATCCTTTGATTCTATGTTTATTTTGTTGACAGGAACACAGTGGCTGCATAGCAGGGTTGAAATAAATGGGTATGAAGAGTATTGTGGCACTGAATACCGTTCTGTTGGATGTTCTGAGGAATACAGAATCATAGAGTGAGTTGCCTACGAATGCTTTTAAAACTGCAGTTTTTGTTGAAGGAACATAATTTTAAGTAATTAAGGATCGTTGTAATGTATTACTTCATGAAAGTGGACCTACAATATGAAATTTGTCAAAGAGCTAAGCATTTGAGTGCATTGTTAACAAATAGGTGTGTTTATTCTATTCTAGATGGAGCTATCAAAAAACAGGCTGTGTGTTGTTTGTTATGCTAGAATTTATGCATCCGTTGTCCAAAAGTTGGTCCTACTTAGTGGCTTGTTTTTGAAGTTTGAAAACACCAAGGCTACTAAGGGGCTGTGTGTTATTGTTTTACACTGGTTGTTTTCCCTTTGCTGAATCCAAATTTAGTAGAAAATAAATTGGTTGGTGTTTTTCCAAAATGGTGACTCTTTTTTTTTTCTTTTTCTTTTTTGACATTTCAATGTTAGTATGGAAAACAACTTTTATATGTTTTACTTTTTCTAAAGAACAACTCTCTTCAACTCTCTTTATAAATGGGGTGTAATTATCAATTATTTGTCGTCTTTTGATTCCTATTAAAGAATAAAGTAATCAATTGATTTTGGTCTTGTGATGGTATTTTTTATCCATATTTAATCTAATATTTAAATTAATTATTGTATTTCTAAAATCATATTTAGGATGGTGTACTGTATTTTTTATTTTCTTTTTTTTTGATATATTTAACAAAAATAAATTAGGAAGATTTCTTTTATAAGAAAATGGAAATAACACAACTGGCTTTAAAGGTTTTTGTTTAACAATTAAGAGTAATCAAAATAACTTGAGTAGTGAAAGCATTAACCACTATATGACAGTTCTTCAAAATATTTCAACCAGACATGTTTTATAAATTCTCCTTTCCTGTTATGGCTGCATGATGTAATATAATTCTAATGCCCAATCTTCCTACTTGTTTTACAGATTCTCATTTCTATTGTAGCTGATTGATGTAATAGAATTCTAATGCCCAATGTTCCTTTTTCTGTTTTTATGCTTCTATTTATACTTCAAGTCTTCTTGTTTTAGGAGGAATCTTCAACATGCAGGAGAGGAGGAATCTCTCATGTTAGAAGTTGATATTGGTGGTGGGTTAGTTCTTCAGCGGAAGTTCAATATTCCAAAAGATGATCCAAAAGTCTTTCAGATTGATTCTAAAATTTTAGCCCGCAAAGTTGGCGCTGGTTCCGGTGGCTTTTCAAGGTCTGTTCCAATTTGTGCTGTGTCTTTTTTTCTCTTCATAACTTCTGCTTGAAATGTCCAATGAATTATGGTTATGCAAGTGGGACATTTAAGCAATTTGTTCTAACACGTAAGCATTTGTTCTAACTTTTGGCTGATATGTGATCAGTTTCTGAGGTTCTTTTATATATTCTCTATGAGAACCCCTTTTCACATTGAAACAAGTCTTTGATAAATGATCAATTTTCTTGTTAGCAGCTGACTCGCTCTCTGTTTTGGTTTTCTTGTTAGCTTTATGCATACTCTGCAACTTTTCCTTTTTGCTGCAGGCTGGTTTGCTTGAGAGTGCACCCAATGTTCACCCTTCTGAATCCAACGGAAACTGTTGTCTCATTTAGCTCCGTTGATGGAACAAAGCATGAAATTGGGCCAGAATCTGGGGAGCAGTTGTATGAAAGAAACCTTCTGCCTAATGGTAATACTTGATAATTCAAATTCCTTTTAGTTTTATGTCAACAAGTAATGCATTTACAAAATATAAAAGGACCACAGAGAAAATAAATATACTGAAGGCACATGGTGATGAACACGGACAAATTTTGGTTTTTCTTGTGTTAGGATGTCCTTCACTTGGATTTTAGAAAGACACCTTGAATAAATTCCAGACTAGTGTTAAAATGCATCAACCTAGGTTAGTCTTTGTTTTTATTCTATGAACTTTGGTTGTTGCATTATCAAATGATCATCTACATGATCAATCAATGAGTGTTCAAGCATTCTGACAACCTTATAAGTTCTAGAATTGTGTGCTGTAATAAACACATAATGATTTCCATGCTAAAATTTCAAACCATTGAATCTTCAGAGAGAAATGTTGATGCTTTTGATTTAAGAATTCATTTTCTGCCACTTCAAGATGGGAAGGTTTAGGGCTTATAAGCTGAAGTGTGTTTTCACTTAATGGTGGCTTTCCTTGTCTGTCCTTATTTTATTGTTTAAAGGATGTTCAAAGCTCATTGTTCATAGTTTCCCTGCTGTAGAAAAGAGTAATCATCACCCTGGAAACTGATAATAAAAAGAAACAATGTGATCCCTTATAGTGATTCGAACCACCTCTAAGCTATAAATATTGTAGACAAGTCAGGTAATCAAACATGATTGAAACAGAAAAAGTGTTCTTCAACAACATCATGTTATATAACAGCAGTTTGTTGCTTTGTGGGTAGTATACAATATACATTAGGTGTTACCTAAAATTGTGAAAGAGAATTAAGAAGTTAATTTATAAGAAAATGAAAAGAACTAAGGAGAGAGAGAATTCAAATACAAAAATTGATGATGGTACGACTAAGCCTATATCTGGAAAGTGAATGAAGAGAATTGCACAATTGGAAGAATAGTATCATGGAAACTCATCATACAACTTTGTGCAATTTTGATGGTTATCCCAGCGTGATGACAATGAAAGAGTGCTGATCTTAAAATCATGAATCTTTTTGTACCCAAAACAAGATTCTTGCTTAATGATTGCTTTTTCCTTTTTTCACTTTTGTTTCTCTTTTATTCTTTTTTCTCATCTTTAATTATTCTGCCAACCATTTCCTAAGTGAATCATTGTTCAACATTGTTTTTAGGTCAAAACCATCTTTTGAAATCAATTGTGATCTTCTGAATATTTTCAAAATTCAAGTTGTCACTATGTTTGCCCACCAAAAGAAAAAGAAAAAAAAATCTGATTTGAAAATTTGTGTTCTATGTGATTTTTCATCTCAGGTGAGTGGATGCTTGTGGATAAGTGCCTTGGTCTGGGACTCATCAATCGGTTTAAGGTTGAAGAGGTTTACAAATGTCTTATCCACTGGGGAACAGGGACAGTCAATTTGGAGCTGTGGTCCGAAGAAAGGCCAGTTTCTAAGCAATCACCTCTCAGAATTTGCCATGAGTACGAGGTGATAAGAATACCGTAAGTGCTTGGGTGATTGTCTATAAAATATTCCCAACTGTCAAAGAAGTGCTGCAAACTAATACGTAAACTAAGACCAAAATTCCTCTTTGGGTTTCCCTTTTCTTCTCTCTCTCTCTCTCTCTTTTTTTTTTTGGGTTGTTTGGCTGCTAAAGAATGCAATATCAATCATCCTAAGAATGTACCTCAATATTACTTGTTAATGTGTTGTGCAACTTGATATGGTGTGACCTCGTATAGTATCGCACACATTGAGGATGTGCGCGCACACATTGCTATTAATGCTTGAAAATTGTGGTAAGCTATGGACAGGTAAAGATTTGTTTGTTTGTTTTGGACGAAGAAACAACTGGTGAAGCTTCCTAAGCTGGAGAGTTGTGACTACAGAACTACATTGGAGGTTTCCACAAGCTCGGTAAGTCTAGAGAAGTGTTGCTAAAGAGGTGTTAAGGGGCTTAGAAGATGCTTGTAAGATTGACTTGGCCTGAGAAAAACTATAAATACTTACTGGTGATAGGGCGAGTGACTTTAGCAACAAGGTTGGTTTCTTGGCATATGGCAGTAGAACTGAGGTCATGAAAGAATGTAGCAGAGATACAAACGGGGCATAGATGGACTTTCGAAGAAGAGGCTTAGATTTCGAGGTACATAAGTTGACGAGTCTGATTTTTAGGTAAAATACCAACTCAGCATACAATTTAGAAGGAAAACAATATAGATGAAGAAACTTACATGCTTCGACTTCCAAGTGTATTAGGTCCACTAATATATCTACTATATCAGGAACTGATTAGAGATTCTTTACCAATAAGATAATATTCACTCTGCTTTTGTCAATCTCCTTTTTCTTGTGGAGGAGAGGATGGAGAGAATTTAAGGAGGGAATGAAGAACAAGAATTTAAAACATTGAAGAGAGGAGAGAACGCTACTTTACTCAAAGACACAGAAAAACTCATGGGTGAATGTGTTGATTGAGTAGCGTGTCCTCATTGGTCCACTAGGAGACCTGGCACGGTCTATGAATTGGAGAGTGGAAAATACAATTTGTTGATTGTCAGTTGTTAATCCATGAAACCTAAGTTAACGAGGTAGAAACGGTTCTGTAAATTTTGTCGGCATCTTGGGTCTGATTTTGACTAGGTCTGCGAGTCCCAGACCCTAGTGGATCCGATCTGGGTTGGTCTAAATGGATCAGAGGCTACCTTAAAACCACAAACTTGGACCCACCTATAAGCCTTATTACAAGGTAAAAAAAATACCACAATTACTAAAATCAGTGTCTCCTTTCTATTTCATGTTTTGTGCCTCTCATTCTTCTTGAATGTTTAAGCCTCCGAAGTACTTCAATTTTAAGCACAGAAGAATCAAGGAATGGAAAACTTTAAAGCAAAGTCTCAAAGAAGAGTAAACATGGAAGCAAAGTGATTGGCCACTTCATAAAACTATTAGTGTATCATGAATAAGCAATCGTAGTAGTTTGTAGATACTGGCAACCCTGTGATGAATCATAAAAGAGAGGCTACCAATTCAAAAGAAAAAGGGATTGCGCTGATGCTAGCATCTCTTATTTGAGATCAAATTTAGTGTGTTTGTCCTTAAAAATATTAGTAAACAAATAAACACGCGCGCGTGCACACATATATATAGAACGATGATCGTGGAACATATAAGAAAGAACCACAAGCCTCCAAAAACTATGTACATCGAACAAGGGTAGAGAACAAACAACAGAACAAATACCACTAGTGAATTCAAAATGATTTATTCATTCTACTAGAAGTGTTCATGTGCTGCATTGAACTTGATCATATTATATTCTTGGATCTCAGTGATACCCCAATGGAGCTGGAGCTTCCTTCAATTCACGCCCTTGATAATGTATATCCTGCAACAGATTATTGAATTAAAAATAAACGTATCAATCAAAATATACTTGGGATATAGAAATTTAACACACCCAAGTGAAGCAAATGATCCGTTAACAAGATACTTACGGATGCAAAGTGATTGACATCACGGTGGTGTGCCTCATCTGCTCTTACAACAGTGACGACATCCCTCAGTGTTGAGTTTGGAGGCAACCTCCAGTAATCAATGGCAATTGCTGGAGCAGAGACATTCTCGATGTTGCCTTTGTCCAACTCCTTCAGGAACTCCGTGTATGAGTGAATTGCTTCTTCTTCAAGGTACCCAACCATCCGATGTCCGAATTTCGGGGAAATGAGATAGCCCAAGAAGTATGCGTTAAAGAATACACCTTGTACTGCTATCACTAGAGCACGCTCGTACCATTTTGGCTTTGCTACTTCCATGAATGTCATCAGATGCATACGTTCATTCTCTGCTTCTTCCAACAGCGCTTTAATCCAACCACCACTGTGCTCGAACCGCCTCAATGACTTACAATGCAACAGCATGCCTCCAACCATTCCAGGCACCGCCGCCACCGTTTCGAGCATCATTGCCCGGCAGCCGTATCTTCTCTGTACCACAAGAAAACATCGAATTTAACAAAATATTTGTGAAAATACAGAGTGTTGGTGACTAATTCTGAAACCCGAAAGATATCAAGCCATATTTCTTGCGGCGACAAAAATTAACGGACAGATTCCAGACCATGGAAACTAAACCAAATAAGTTCTCAACAGAATGCATTTCAAACGTGTCATCCTTAAATTAATAATGCTTTCTTTGACATATTTACCTGAAAAAACAAATCAGTTGGCCATCTGAGTGATTTGACGGTCCAATAGGCCATTTTGTCCATGAACGAAACAGGGGCGTGGTGTTTATTCAAATCAATCGATAAATCCGCCTCGTAAGTCTCCCCTGGCTACAACATACCATAAATAAATACCCATAAATGATCAACTTTATATATATATATATTTCAAGTACAGCGAAAGCAAGCGAGGAAGAAAACATGCATACATACCATAAAGCAGTTCCACTTCCATTCAGAACCGTCTTCTTTCTTCACTTTCGGTGCCTCCATGCCCCAGTAACTCACAATCCGCTTGTCCTCCTTATTGTTTTCACTACCACCAACTGCCGACACTACCTTCTCCTTGTCCTCCTGTTCTTTCTCCCCTACGGCCAACGTGCCCCAACTCCTTACACCAAGAACCGGGGCCCTGACCCAGAAGGCCGAATTCTGTACGGAACCACCGAGTTGATTACCGGTCAGGATCCCAGCGGCCGCCTCTTTTGAGGCCGTTCGGGCGGCTACAGAGGAAAACATGCGAGATCCCATGACGACAAACATGTTGGCGGACCTGGTGGCACCGCGAATCATCATCTTCAGTTTTCTTTAACACTAGGACTGTTGATGGTTTTCCGTTTCCTTGGAAAGAAAATGAAAGGGGGGGTTCAAGGGAGGTTTATATACTCTATGCTAGTTTTATTTTACAATTAAATAAATAATAAACGGTGTGTTGCGTTGTATGGTGGGAATTTGAATTACGTGTAAAATTTGTATTCTGAAATGTGGCCTCCACATTTTATTATTTAACTTTCTATACCAATCCATGACTGCGCCGCCCTCCTCCGCCCCGCTGCAATATCCAAGGTTTAACTAAAATACAACATATGTACGATACACACATTGTGCCGTGCTAAACTTTGACCAATTATATTTTAAATTTTTATATTATTTATTTTAAATTTTATATTACTAAATAATAAGATATTAGATCTAATTATAACATATTTGTGTATTGATATATTTTAAAAAAAATTATTATTTATAACATAAAATAAAAAATAAAAAATTAAAATAAGATTAGAATTTTAATATTTAAAAAAAAAAAGAGAAGAGAGAAGAAACCGATACATACGAATGTAGCATATCTAGACCCCTTTGGATATTTTAGAAATAATAAAAGGCATGAAGACGGTTTGGACCAACGAATTTTCCAGAAGAGAAGAGGCGGGTTTCTTGGGCAACAAGGCATTTCAACTTTCGTGGGGATCAAGTATAATACAGCATTGAAGTGGTCAGATTTAATTAGTTATTATTAATGATTTAATTTCGGTTTAATTACATACATAATTAAATGATAGTTGTAATTTTTGTATTATAAATTACATTCATGAGGACAAATATCAAGAAGAAGGATAAAATTTCCACTTGCATTATTCTATAATTTTACATTTAAAAATAATATTTTTTTTTTCAAAGAATAATGTAATTAATTAATGGTGGAGATTAATTGGTCTACCTAATAAGACATTTGCTCAAATGGATGAAACAAAAACATTGTTGCGGAAATGTGCAATGTATTAAGGTTTCGTATTCCACCGTCCATTTAATTTAATTCAAGAGTAACCATTTTTTTTTTAATTTTGTCGTCTACCCTTGGCATCGTTTTGTTTTTTTTTTTTATAAATTAATACGATAATATTATATTAATAATGTATGCTATAATCTTGTATTAGTTGGCATAAAAATATTTATGTTAAAATTTATGCATACAATATGATTCTTTCTCTCTCTCTCTCTGTTTTTTTTTTTCCAATAACTTGTTTTATTTATTATAAAAGAGTTCGTATTAAGATTGTCCAATAAAATTATACTTAACTTTTATTTTTCAATATTTATTAAAATCTTAATGAAGCTAAATGTTAAACATGAAAAAATTTAGTTATTTTTTAAATGAAAACAATTAAAAATTAATATTTTTAGATTTTTATTATTTTTTGAATGTTAGATAAATAATAATACATCTTGAAAAAATATAAATAAAATAAATTTCATTTTAATTTTTATTTATATACAAACCAAAATTATGTTAATGTGAATTTTATTATTATTGATATTGTGTGTGTGTGTGTGTGTGTAATTTTGTAAGAAAATTTTAGTAAATCTACGTTAGAACAAAATAAAAAGAGTAAAATCACCATTATTACAATAAATAAATAAATAAAATATTAAGATATTCAAGTCAATATAAAATTAGATAAATACAAAAAATTAAAAAAATAATTTTAAATGAATTTAGAGAGAGGATTAGAAAAAAAAAAAATTGCATGGCTTTCAGAAATAAATAATAGTTTTATATAGATAAATATAATGGTGTAAATAAATTAATGAAATAAAAAAATTTTTAAGAAACAATTTAAAACGAGGTTATGTATTTGTTCAAAAGTAATATATATATATATATAATTAAAAAAAATTCTTTAAGTAAAAATGTTTAAAAAATTTCGGTAAGTTATAAAAATATATGAAAATTAAAATTAATATAAAAAATTCTAATATTTTGAATCTTTTTAATATTATAATAGCCGATTAAATTTTTAAAAAATATACATTAAAATTTCATTGAACAAATGTATAAATAAAATAATATGTTTTGGTCATTTTTTGTTTAGTTTTGTTTATTGTTTATTGTTGATTGCTCTGATTACTTGATTTGAATGTTTTGAATGGATTATGCATTTCAGGCCCATGTGTTGCTCGCCTTTATGTGCTAAAAAGCTCTGGATTCTGTCTTCTGTTGCAAAATTTCATCTGCATGAATCATAAGGTCACTTCCATGTGCTTTGCAATGAATACAGGATTTTGATGAGCTCTTTGCTCTCACTGCCTGGTCTATTTGTTCCTTTACAAGGGAAGGGACTTCCCCTTCGTTGCTCACAGGACACTGGCTCCATAGCGGAGTCTCTTCTGTACTCTTTCCAGGCAAGGCAGCTGAAAAGTCCACTCCAAAAGCTGCTTACTCTGCATCAAAAATTCCTCAATCTTTATGGTACAAGTGAACACTGACATACAAGATTTTATTTTTATAAGATGACTTTAAATGTCAGATGTTAGTGAACAACAAAAAAAAAAAAAAAAAAGAAGAGTTAAATTTCTCTAAATATCAGGGTCATCAAACGAAACCTAAGTAGTGTTTGCACGAGTGAGATCTATAATCAGGAATGGCTTCCCCAGTAGAGAGGATAACTTAATTTGGGGACTCCACGTTTTCAGAAGCCTTTGCTAATACTTTGCTGGAATAAAACTGGCAAGAGGTTCGTATGTGAGATCAGGGTAAAACTGTTGATTCATTCAAAAGTAATAATCAAATATATATATAATAAAATGATAAGATTATTTATTAAAGATATTCGATGATTTAACAGGTAAACCAAAGATAGTACACAATTCAATTCAATTTAATTTTCATTATCCGAATTCTGATGCACTCCAGGTCACCAGACCTACTCTCAGTGATATCCAATCGGAGCAGGTGCGTCCTTCAGCTCGTGGCCCTGACATTGAATGTCCTGCATGCACCACAAACAACGAACCAAAGTTATAAATTGTTCGTTAGTATTTAGACAAAAAGAAAGTTAAAAGATATTTACGGATGCATAGTGGTTAAGGTCCCGGTGATGGGCCTCATCGGCTCTGATGACTATAACAACATCTCGGAGTGTAGAATCCTGGGGCATACGCCAGTAGTCAATGGCTATTGCCGGCGCCGGAACATTTTCGACGGTACCATTTTCCAAGTCCTTGAGAAACTCGGTGTATGATATGACCGCTTCCTCTTCTAAATAACCAACTATGCGGTGAGCAAGTTTGGGAGAGGCCAAATATGCTAGGAAGTATGCATTGAAAAATACTCCTTGTACTGCAAAAACAACGGCTCGTTCATACCATTGAGGCTTGGCTAAGTCGATGAATGTCATCAAATGCATACGCTCGTTTTCGGCTTCTTCTAACAGTGCTTTGATCCAACCACCACTATGTTCGAATCTTCTCAGTGATTTGCAATGCAAAAGCATGCCTCCAACCATTCCAGGAACGGCAGCCACAGTCTCTAGCAACATGGCGTGACACATATGCCGTCTCTGAAAGAATAAATGGGTTGGGACTTTGAGAGCCTGGACAGTCCAGTAAGCAAATTTGTCCATGAAATTTTCTGGTTTGTGGTGTTTCTTCACGTCAATGGAGACGTCTGGTTTGTAAGTCTCCCATGGCTGTAATGAATAATGTCGTCATTCAGGTTAGAAAATCATAGAAAAAAGCATGGAGTAATTGATAAAAAAATTCCATGTCTGTGTGTGAAATTCACACGTACCCTGAAGCAATTCCACTTCCAGGCAGAACCGTCCTCCTTGGTTATCTTAGCTGGTGCCACGCCCCAATAACTAGCAATGGTCTTAGTATCTTCTTGTTTATCAGAGCTTAATGACAGTACTTGCTTCCCCTCTGTACTGTCTTTCGGCAAGCCGCTGGCAGAAGCTGAAGCACTCCAATTCCGGATCCACACGGGGCTGAGCCTGGCGGAGGTTTCGGCGGTGGCGGAGCGGTTTGTTGCCGCCGTTAATGAGAAGGAATAAGGACCAGTTTGCCGCATAAAGGACCTGGATAAAATGGCTGCAGTGCGGTAACTACTCATTATCAGAAGCTTAGAGAAATAATACAAGTTTTGTGATAGAACGAGATGGGAATGTAATGGAGAGAAGTTTTTTTTTTTTTTTTCCCAATTTATAGGAGCAAACAAGAAATTAAAAGAGGAAGAAAAGTCAGGGAAGACTTTGGAATTCCAGTCTTGTTGGACACTCACGCTTTGGTGATCGGTGCCTGCCTGGTCCATGCTTCCGAAATTTCGTTTGTCATTGTCTTTGCAGTTGACGTGCCAACAAAGAAAGTCTGGTCAATCCTGGTGGCTATGATATCTATACGAATACCACACAACTCTCGTGGCTCAGCAACAGGTTAATAATTATCACGTTGTTGCTTCATGCTTTAATTTAGATAAGAGAGAAGGGAATGCAGATGAAATGAGAGCTGAGTTTAATTATTTTATTTTTTTTATTTTATGATTATAAAATATAATGGTAGTCTCTATGAATACGTTATATAAATATTGTTCATGAGACAATGAAGATGCATGTCCCTGTAGAAAAAAATCTGAGATTCCTTGAGTTGCTGGATGATTGACTCAAAGAAGCACAAAAGTCAAAGGAATACGCCAACCCAGCTTCATTAATCAGACAATGGGAACATTTATTACGGTCTTGTGGCTCTTCTTGCTGTCATATCAAAGCAAAACAAAATTAATTTAATAATTTTGAATCAGAAACAGAACAACACTAGGAGAAAAAGGGGAGGGGTGTTGCAATTTATCATTATTTGCCATCCAATAGATTCCAAAGAGATACTAGGCAGTGGTGATCGTCACAAGAAACTGACCTCTGTATATCCGTAATATTACCCTGTGTAATATTATATCAAATCTGTAAGTAAGAGTTAACGGAAAGAAATAAAGAAATTGAAGAGTGAAATTCAAAAAATCATGGTTTCAGTTTCTGAGTGTCCACCGTTTGGTTTCTCGGGAAAGTATTACCATGTATCTGAAGATGGAGGGGCATGTGTGAGGCAGAGCAGTTTCTTCCAAGGCAAACCCGTGTTAAATCAAGGAGTCGGCTACTCTGTTATTCTTGGTTTTGGTGCTTTCTTTGCCGTCTTCACCTCTTTCCTGGTATTATGAGAATGAGTATAAGCAATAAGAAATTTACTATTCGGCAATTTCTACCATGCTTCTGTAGGGAAACTCTGGACACAGATTGTAGTATATGGCTTATCAAAATTTGAAGGCTTATCAAAATTTGAAATTTTGGGGTTCAGGTTTGGCTGGAAAAGAGATATGTTGGGTCTCGTCACACATCCGAATGGTTTAACACTGCAGGCAGGAATGTTAAAACAGGGCTTATTGCTAGTGTGATAGTGTCACAGGTAACCTCTCAATCTGCAAATTTTAGTAGGATTTTAAATTCAGCTAAATCCCATCTTGATAATGTTTTAATTGGTGAATTTGAGTGTACAGTGGACCTGGGCTGCAACAATATTGCAAAGTTCCAATGTTGCATGGGAGTATGGAGTCAGCGGACCCTTCTGGTATGCTAGTGGAGCTACCATCCAGGCATGTCCATGCAATAATTCCTTTAAACTGTATATTTCCGCAGAAGATCTCGGTTGTAATTTCTTTATGCAAATTAACAGGTACTTCTCTTTGGTGTAATGGCCATAGAGATCAAAAGAAAAGCTCCTCATGCTCATACTGTTTGTGAAATTGTAAAAGCTCGGTATGTTATTTTACAGTGACTAATGCCCGTAGCCATTTTAATGCATATATCTTACAAGTTCTTATGCCATCGAACTTTGGACCTTCTCTTTAAATCAGTTGGGGGACGGCTGCGCATCTTGTTTTTCTGGCTTTCTGCTTTCTTACAAATATTATAGTGACGGCCATGCTGCTCCTTGGTGGTTCTGCTGTGGTAAATGCACTAACTGGAGTAAATATATATGCTGCTAGCTTTCTGATTCCACTTGGAGTCGTTGCCTACACACTAGCAGGAGGACTCAAAGCCACCTTCTTAGCAAGCTATATACACTCTGTTATAGGTATTCTCTTCTGTTATTTGTTGTTTATAAATTTACATGTCGTATATGCCGCTGCAAACTTGAGGTTTGCTAATTTGATAACATAATTGGTTTCAGTGCATGTGGTTTTAGTCATCTTTGTGTACCTAGTTTACACAGCAAGCAGTGAGCTTGGCAGTCCCCGTGTCATGTATAACCGTCTAATGGAGGTATCCAGCAAATCAAGAATATGTCAGGAACCACTTTCCCATGATGGGCAATCCTGCGGTCCTGTTAATGGAAATTACAGAGGTTCTTACCTAACAATGTTGAGTTCTGGAGGGCTCGTTTTTGGAATTATAAACATTGTTGGCAATTTTGGCACTGTTTTTGTTGATAATGTAAGATTCACTTGTCTTTCTGATTTGGTACCAAGCATCGATTCCTTCTGCATTTTCATTGATGAGTACTAATTGCTATCTAGGGATATTGGGTGAGTGCTATAGCTGCGCGACCTTCATCGACGCACAAGGGCTACTTGTTGGGAGGGCTGGTGTGGTTTGCTGTCCCTTTCTCCTTGGCAACTTCACTTGGTCTGGGAGCACTTGCCCTTGATTTACCATTGACAGAAAGTGAGGCAAGTCATGGACTTGTTCCTCCTGCTACTGCTACTGCTTTGATGGGGAAAGGAGGTTCAATTCTCCTTCTGACCATGCTTTTCATGTAAGTTGCAGTCACTATTACATAGCTTTTGCAATTGTAGAATTCTAATATTTTGATGTTTTTAACTGTCCCAAATGAAAATTCAGTATTTGCATTCTGCTTTTAGCTTTGAATGTTTTTCTTTTAATGATGAACAGGGCAGTGACATCTGCTGGCTCCTCTGAGCTAATTGCTGTTTCTTCGTTGTGCACATATGATATCTACCGAACTTACATAAACCCGGATGCAAGTGGTAAAAAGATTCTCAAAGTGTCAAGGGTAGTTGTCTTAGGCTTCGGATGTTTCATGGGATTTTTAGCTGTAATACTAAACAAAGCAGGGGTTTCATTAGGTTGGATGTATCTTGCCACCGGAGTGCTGATTGGTTCTGCAGTTCTACCTATTGCTTTCATGCTTCTATGGAGAAAGGCAAATGCAGTTGGAGCCATTGCTGGAACGATCACTGGTTGTCTTCTTGGTATTGTAACTTGGTTATCAGTCACTGCTGTTGAGTATGGCCGGATAAATCTTGATACAACCGGCAGAAATGCCCCAATGCTTGCTGGAAATCTTGTCTCCATACTAACTGGAGGAGCTGTTCATGCCGCGTGCAGTCTTTTGTGGCCACAAAATTATGACTGGGATAGCACTAAGAAGATCACAATGGTTGAAAAAGATAAGAATGAGCTGCCGGCAGAAGAGTTCAAGGAGGAAAAACTAACTAAAGCAAAAGCTTGGATAGTGAAATGGGGTGTCTGTTTCACTATTGTGATTGTTATACTTTGGCCTCTTCTCTCTCTTCCGGCTGGTAAAAATTCTAGACTGCAGGCATTTGGACAAGTTTAGAACAAGAAATTAGCACTGATTAATTACTTGTTGTCTAAATAAATGCAGGGAAGTTCGGTTTGGGGTACTTCACATTTTGGGCTGTGATTGCTATTGCATGGGGTACAATTGGATCTGCCATAATCATTGCTTTACCTTTAATTGAGAGCTGGGAAACAATCCAAAGCGTCTGCCTGGGCATGTTCACAAACGACAGGCTCATGGAAAGAGTTAAGGAAATTAATTTAAAGCTGGACACTATCATGCTAGCAGTTCCTGAAGCACAGAGTATTTACTTGCTAGAGAAAGAGAAGGCTAAAAGCAAAGAAGCAACGGAGAAACAAGCTTAATGCGCATGCAGTGATTCGTGTATGGTTGTGGTTTCAACTGTATCAGGCTCTCCATCAGTAGTGACCTGAATTCAGGATTTGTAAAGCCTTTACTTGTGAAGCACATGCTTTCCTCGCATTTATCCGGTACATGGTATATTTACTGCATGCAATCTTAATAACAATCAGGTATAAAAGCATGTTGTTATTACCTTGTTCGATTGTAATATTGATTATGGTTCAATTCTTCAGCCCCTAGTTGAATGTTGGTTCAGGTCTACAAATAATTTTTTCCCTGATTGCATGTTTTTTTTTTTAAAATTTTTTTCCCTCCTTCAAGATATTTTGCATTTAGATCTCTAGCCTAACTGTTACCATTTGCATTAGCAACTATAGCTACTACTTGAACAAGATTTTGTATGGTGAAATCGTACCATACCATCACCACTCTTCTGATCACACATCAATAACTCTTTATTTTCTACAATAATCCGCAAGCTCATTCACAATTAACTGTGGAGACTTAAAATGGCAATCACAGCCACTGCTGCAAAACTTCTGTAACACATTTTTTCCTCTTGAAAGATGGGGATTGAGATACATGTAGAGCAGGTTTCTAGTTGGAATGATTTACTTTCATATACAATTTACTGCTTCAAATACATGTCAGGCAGACTCTGAAAAATAGGAAGTTCATATATGCACGCATAGGTCAGTGACACGACACAAGCTTCCAGAGCAACTTTGGCATGCTACATAACATTTTATTCGAGCTCACCAGAAACCATGTGATGTAAGACAATTTATGCCTGTCTTTAGGAGTTACATTTATTTTTCTTACACCAGCTGCAGTAGGTTTTATTTTAGTTGATTAAATTGTATTTTATTACTTGTTTGAATCAAATTTCTAAGTTATCTTAACATGTTAGAATTTAGATAATTAATTGAACGTACATTTCCACTCTCCTATTTTGTTTAGGACTTGGCCATTATAAATAGGGTCACATGTTTTGTTCTGAGTCGACTTAAATGACTATGACTATTGGAATAAATATAATGGATTCCCCCTTTTCTGACTCTCTCCCTTTCTTTCTATTTTCTCAGTTGCTTTCCTCTTACCACCATGTCAAAGAATAGAAGCTCACTAATGCACATTGTACAAGGCATCTCGCACACTCAAAATAAGAAGCCCCCCATGCAGTGTAACTAGGCTCACCTCAAATATGGGAGCTAATCCATATAATTGAGTCAGTTGTAATCTTGAGAGAGACAAGATGAATTGTGAACCAGTAAAACAATTACTTTTAAGGCAAAAGCAAAGACCGGTCTATGGAATGTTTATGCAAGGTCCTTGATTTCTTTAACTTTGACCATAAGCCACAGGTATCAAGAAATAACCACTTAGGTTTTTCCAAGTAGCACTAGCACTAGCACTAGCACTGAGATCCCTAGACATAATTAGCTTGCAATCAACTTGACAATGTTGTGAAACAAAACTTCAAAAGGACCATTTACCATCAAGATTAACATATGGGTGCAAAATGACATTTTAACCCTTTCCCTCCAATGAAATTTACTTCAAATAATTTATTTCACAATTAGGCAACCAAACCAACCACCTCAAGGCCTCATTTTGAATTGTGATGATTCTATTGTGCTTTGAAAGCAAAGCTAAAAAAGTCTTTGGTAATACCAACTCATAAAAGGATCCGCTAATTTTTTCCTTAATATTCAACATCCAGTGCTTTCATCCTACAGTAGTTGTGGCTTAAAAGTCATCACACCTTAATACTAAATGAAGCCTAAGTATGAAATAATATAAGCAAGTATGCCCTTGAATTGTGAGTTTTATTTGACCAAAAAAAAAAAACCCCTAAAAAGCTTTTGGTACTTGTGTTGCGGCCATCGCCCATGGATAAGATAAAATTGGCCAGCACTCCAGATTTATAGGCCAGATGCTTTGTGACTGCTTTGCAGTATTCACAGAGAAAAATAATTAACAAAAAAATGTACAACTATTGCAAGAGAGATTTGTAAGCAGAGTGTTGAACAAATCTAAATAAGCCATAATCTGTAAGGAAGAGATTCTTTCCTTGGTTTCTAAACTATTTAGTTTATTTATTTGATATTCTTCTAGTAAGGTTCTTCAATTGAGCAAAGAATTCTGAGGCCGTTAGTTCTTGCTCAACTTTTTCAAGACCTTTACTTCCAGCTTGCATTTCTTCAGCCAGAGTTTTCAATTGAATCTAGTCATTTGATATGAAGGTAAGGTTAGTGGAAGCAAGAACGAGCAATGCATTTCATCTAGAGGGGCTAGACTATTAACAAGTTAACCGTAACAAAAAGTAGATGAAGCACGCCTTCGAGGCAGCTTCCAGACGAACAAGATCCATGTCAAAATCAAGCAACTCTGGCATTTTCTCAGCAAGAAGCTAATGAAAAGAAAAGGACAAATATGTCATCACATGTATACCGATTCTTACTCCAAAAAGCTGTATGAGAAATTACAAATGAAGAGACACTATAACCGTGAAATGAATACTAAAAACGATGGGTAACAAATACTACAAAAAATTATGAAATGACACAGATAAGAACACAGCAGACGAAATAGAAGGCAACAACCAAATGAACAACATATCCAGAAAAAACAATTGGAGGAACCTTAATACAATACTCTATCCACAAACAACCAAACCAAAAAGGACTGCAGATAAACTACTTTTAGGTACTTCAACCGTAGTAAAAAGTTTAGAATACCACTAAACACAATTAAAAGCACATGAACTGAACACAGTTTCAGCTTTGGACTAAATGAAAAACAGTGCAGACACTTATACTCCAATGCATAGAAAGGCCAAAAATGAAATAAAACAAAATTAACTAAGCAATTGGAGGACTTAATGTACGTACATAAAGGAATCTGGATAAAAATTACAAGTACAATATGTAATTATCCCAATTAATCATTTAGCACTAAATGAACCATTTTCATAATTTCACCAGATAATATTTTGCTGCTCCTCTGATTTTAAACGAGAAGGATAAAATCAAGATATTTGTAAAGGGGTTGAAGCCATCGCTTAGACATGCATTAATAATGTTAAACCTTGAGAAATACTCTAAAATTTTGAATCGTGCCTTAATGATTAAACAAAATGAGGAAGAAGTGAAGTAGATCACAAGAGAGCCTAAAAAGAGAAGTTTTGAACAGAAACTGTCATGATGGGGCAAGGAAAGATAGATGATGGGTCAATCTACATATTAGAATAATAGAAATTTTCATGTAGCTACTAGGGTTTGTTTTAAGTGTGGGCAGTTTGAGCATTATAGAAATTCGTGTCCATATTTGGGATGAACTCAAAGTCAAGTGGCTAGTTTTGGTGGGAGGAATACCCATAATATATCACAACAAACTCAACAAAATAGACAGCTACAACAGAGACAAAATGAGCAGTCATCTCAAAAATTTCAGCAATTACAGAGGTATGGTAAACCAAATATTCAGAACAGAGTTTTTACACTTACACAGGAAGTGAATGTGTCAGACCATACAATGGTAGAAGATACCTTTGTTTTATTCAATACCAGAATTAAAGTTTTGTTGATTCTAGTGCTACTCATTCTTTCATATCTTCAGATTTAGTATTTTCTTTGAGTTTAAAAACTGAACTTTTAGAATTTAAATTATTAGTTAAAATGTCTGTTTGGCGTAGTATGAATCTTGATAAGATATGTTAGGATTATGAAATTGATATAGGTGGTCATAAAATATCTTTTAGATTAGTGGCGATGAAGATGGTGAATTATGATGTTATCATTCGGATAGATTCATTATCATTTTTAAGTGTAATCATAGATTGTCAGAAAAAGAGGGTAACTATTACTTTTTCTTGTGGTAAGAAATTTTATATTTTTGGGAACAAAAATAGTAGTCAACCTTATGCTTATGCTGAGTATAAAGAGTATAAGAATTATCTAGGATAGATGGCTAGTTTATGTTGCCAAGAAAGTAAAGAGTAAGAAATACGACCTATTTCTGTAGTCGAAGAATTTTCTGAATTTTTTTTTAATGATTTGCTTGTTTTGTCACTAAAAAGAGAAATAGATTTTGTTATTGATACATACTTTGAAACTTCTTCTATTTAAATAATTTCTTATAAAATAGTTCTAGCAGAATTACAAGAGTTGAAAAAGCAGTTGTAGAAAAAGCTAAATAAGAGATGTATAAGATCTAGTATTTCTTCTTGGGTGCACTAGTTTTATTTGCCAAAAAAAAGAATGGCAGCCTAAAATTGTGTGTGGAGTATAAACAACTAAATCGGATGACGATAAAAAATAAATATTCGTTACCTAAAATTGATGACTTGTTTGATCAGTTGTATGGTTTTAAATATTTCTCAAAAATTGATCTTCGATTAAGTTATCATCAGCTAAAGATTAGAGATAAAAATATTTCAAAAACTACTTTTCATACAAGGTATGAACACTTTGAATTTGTGATAATGTCATTTACGTTAACAAATGCACCGACGGCATTCATGGACTTGATATACCAAGTCTTCCACTTATATCTTGATAAATTTATAGTGGTGTTTATAGATAATATTTTAATTTGCTCAAAGACACCAGAAAAGCATGAACAACACTTGAGAATTTTTTTATAAGTGCTGAGGGAGCATCGACTATATGCTAAACGAAGTAAATGTGAATTTTGAATGACTGAAGTAAAATTTCTAAGACATGTGGTGTTTGAAAAAGGTATTTCAGTTGATTTTGCTAAAATAGAAACAGTGCAAAACTGAAATAAACTTAAAAGTGTGATAGAGATAATAAGTTTTCTTAATTTAGCAGGATATTATCGTAAATTTATAAAAAACTTTTCTCAAATTATTGCACCACTGATACGGTTAACAAAAAAAGGGGCGAAGTATGAGTAATGTGAAAAATGTGAATAAACTTTTATGGAATTAAAAAAATGACTAACTTCTGTTCTAGTTCTGATTATTCCTGAGTATGGTGTGGGGTATACTGTTTATTGCAATCCATCAAGACTAGACATTGGTTATGTTTTAATACAGAGAGATAGAGTTGTAGCTTATAAATTATGTCAGTTAAAGACGCATGAACAAAATTACCCTACTCATGATTTAAAACTTGTCGCTATTGTATTTGCGTTAAAAATGTAGAGGTATTATTTATATGGAGAAAAATTTAAAGTATTTTCTGACCATAAAAGTTTTCAATATTTATTCACTTAAAAAGCATTGAACTTGAGATAGATTAGATTGATGAAATTCTTCTAAAATTATGATTTTACCTTACATTACTATCCTGATAAAGTTAATATTGTGGCAGATGCATTAAGTAAAAAATCCTAAGGCATGTTGACTAATTCATTCTATCATAAGTGAAAAATTTATAAACAATAGAAAGAATTTGATTTAAGAATTAATGAAACAAGAGATTGACCTTATTTATTTAATTTAATAATCCAACATACTATTATTCAACAGGTAATTGAAATTCAATAAATTAACCTTGAAATATAAGCAATACACGTTAAATTGAAAAATGGTGAAGTAATTAATAGATAGTCAATTGATTCGTCTGAAAGTTTAAAGTTTGCAAGTAGATTTTTTGTGCCAGCAGTAGAATCATTTAGAAATAATATTCTAAGTGAGGTCTATAAGTCTAAATTTACCATTCATCCTGAAAACACGAAAATGTATTAGATGTTACGTAGGCAGTTTTGGTGAAAAAAAATAAAAAAGAGTGTGAGTGAATTTGTAACCAAATGTTTGGTATATCAATAAATAAAGGCAAAACATCAGAAGCTAGCAAAATTACACCAAGCTCTCCCGGTGTTAGAATAAAAATGGGAGTATTTGACTATAGATTTTATGAACGGACTTTCAAAAACTCGAAAGGGGTATGATGGTAGATGAATAATTATAAATAGATTAACAAAATCTACTCACTTTTTATCTGTTAAGAATACAAATTCTCTTAATATTTTGAGTAGATTATACATTCATGAGATAATTAAATTGCATAGAGTACCACTATTTATTGTCTCTAACAGGAACATGTGATTTACGTCCGAATTCTAGAAAAACTTACACAAAGCCATGGATACTAAGTTAAGTTTTAGTACATCATATAATCTCCAAACAAGATAGATTGTTTGAAAGAGTCATACAGATAATGGAAGACATGCTCAAATCCTATATTTTGGATTTTCAAAGCTCATAAGCTGAACATTTGCATTTAGCAGAATTTACTTACAATAATAGTTATTAGTCTAGTATTGAAATAACACCATTTAAGGCATTATATGGGAGAACTTGCAAATCACCAGTATGTTAGGTAAAAGTTGGTGAAATTTCATTAATTGGTCCTAAGTTAGTAAAAGAAACTACTAAAAAGATGAAATTAATCAGACAATGATTTTTTATAGTCCAAAGTCGTCAAAAAAGTTATGTGAATCATAGAAGGAGACCACTAGAGTTTAAAATAAGAAATAATGTATTCTTAAAAGTTAAACCTTGATTTGGTATTGCCAAATTTAAAAAATGTAGAAAACTAACTCTAAGATTTATTAGCCTTTTCTAAATATTAGAACAAATTGGTAAAGTGACTTATAAGTTGGCATTACCACTCCAGTTCTCGAATATTCATAATATCTTTCATATTTCCATACTTAAAAAGTATTAATCAAATCTTTCTCATATTTTAGATTGGAGAACTCTTACTCTAACTAAAGATGCTTCTTATGAAGAAAGTCTAATCCATATTATTAATCGTAAAGAACAAATATTTCGCAAAATAATTATTCTATTAGCAAAAATTGTGTAACAACATCATAGAAAAGAACAAGTTACTTGGGAGCTCAAATCTAAATTGGCAAAAAAATATTTTTATTTATTCTAAAACTAAAGGTAAGGTCATTAAATTTTGATAACGATATTTCTTTAAAGGAAGAAGATTGTAATTTTCCTAAGTCCAAATTTTTAAAACTCAAATCTCTTAAATTCTTGGCTCATTTGTCCTTATATATATATATGTGTGTGTGTGTGTGTTTATGGATTAAATGAAAGATTGAAAAAAGATTGTAAAACGCACAAGAAGAGAGAAAAGAACGAAAAAAAAAAGAAAGAAAAAGAGAGAAAAGGAAAAAAAAGAAGAAAAGAAAGAAAAAAGAGAGAGAGAAGAAGAATAAGAAGAATAATAGAAGAAGAAATGTAAGAAATTGAAGTTAGTAATTTTATTTTTCTTTATTTTGAGAAAAAAATATTTATTTTAATGTAAAAATTATTAAAAATTAAAAAAATAGATAAATTTTATTTTGATAGTTTAATAGTTAAAATTATTATTATTTTAAATTTTTAAACTTTAAATCAATAGATTTTCGATTAAATTTAATAGTTTAATCGATAAATTTCTCAAAAATTATTAAAAAAATTAGATAAAAATTTGTAAAATTTTAATTGAAAGTATTATAAAATTTTAATACTTGCAAATTTTTGTTGTTATTGTCCCTATATAGTAAAAATTTTACTAAAATGTTCACAATCTTGTTCTTTTATTTTAAATTATTCTATTAAACCCTAATTTACGAACCTTAATTTTGAGAACATAACATTACTAGTTGTTAAAGACATTATAAAAAAATATATACGGGGAGAAACAAAGAGGCGGAGGGAGTGGTGTAAGAACTTCGTTGTTAATGGAAGGTAAAGGAGGTGGAGGATGCAGTGGCAGCAGTAGCGGCAATGGAGCAGACATTGAAAAAGGAATTCCTTCTGATACAAAAAATGGAAATGAAGGTTGAGGTGGAGGAAGCGCTATGGCAGTAGAATGTGCTGAAGGGGGTGATGGAGGTAAAGAAGGTGGAGCTAATGATTGTTGATGAAGAGATGACAGAGAAGTTTCAACAGAAACTTGATCTAGAGGTTCTGAAACAAGAATCACATCATGAGGACCACCATTTTCAGAAAGTGAGGTAACTGAATCAGCAGTATTTGAGTGTGGTAAATTCTCTGTATTTGCCAAAGGCTTTGGGAAAACATCAAATGATTCATCCAAACTATCAGCAGCACTAGATGCATTATTTTCTTCTTCAGAATCCACTAGTGATGCATACAAACTTCCTCTGCCTTGAAATCTTGTAAGTTCTTTCACGTCACCCAAAACAGAAGGTTGTTTCAATAGCCACAAGGCAGCATCATCCCTGTTATCAACCCAATCAACCCCACTAAAAAGTTCTTTAACCCTATAAAAAGCTTCAATTGTAATCCACCTTTCTCCTCTCCATTTAAAATTGTAGTTGGAGCCTTTGGAGGGGAAATGCTCTCAAATTCCCCAAACAAAACCTGTAAATTAAAAGTTCATATTGTTAGACATGGATAATGGGAAAAAACAGAAAAGAAAAGCAAAAAAAAAAAAAAAAAAAAAAAGGACAGAACTTGTAATCTGACTGAAGTTTCAGAGTATATTGAGGTCTAAAATAAAAAATAAGTGGAACTAAAAGAAAGCTCGTTAAAAATTTAATTTAGCTCAATTTTGTTAATTTGTAATCATTTTCCTTTTCTTACACCCTTCTGTCCAATATCTAGAGGGATGCCATAAATATCCATTCACCTCTGCACGAAAGCCTTTTGGATATCGCTCCTTTAAATCCCAAAGAATATCTAAGTTCTCAGAGTTGAGCATCAGAATGTCAGATCGGATAAATACAGTGTAAAACATTACTCGAAACATCATAACTTCCCTTTCTGGTTCCAAGTCCAAACGGACACACTCCAATACAACATCTCCTTGAACCAAACACTGAACGTCTATTTTGGTCACATCACAATCTGCCTGCAAATGAAGAGCATCCACATTGTCACCAGATAAGGCAAATAAAGGAGTAGTATTATCAACAGTAAAACAGGAAAGTTCTCACCTGGCAGTAATGGCGAAGAGACTTTCTCTTCTTGGACATGGAGAAGAGCATCTGGGTTGAATGCCCTGCCTTAGTGTGGAGATTCCTACCAAAAATACGAATAATTGGTCTGCACCCATTTTGTGCATCAAAGTTCGAATGGTTTGAAGAAAAACACAATCCAAAGAAAGTGCTCGCTCTGGAGGTGGCCGCTCTGGAGCAATATTTCTTCTAGTGACATACTGAAGGTAACGAAGCTGAGATGGGAATGGATTCAAAGGGGACAAAAGCTGCAAGAAACCTTTGGGAGCCTCTCGATGAACAATTTGAAGAGTACTACGCTCTCCACTATGCAACTTTCTGAAAATCAAAAAACTAGCTAAAAGAAATGCCAATAGTGGCCGACCTCCTCTCTCACATTGTACAAGAATAATATTCTGGTGATTCCCAAGCAAAAGCCAATCACAAACTCGAAGAAAATGATGAATCAAAGACAATGGAAGTAGGGGGCGCAACCCTCATACTGTCGCGGATAATCCATAACAGTAACATCATATTCACTTAGTATTTCAGCAAATTGACTTCGTTTCTCACCCTCACGGAAATTAAATGCGAGAAAGGCCGAATCAGGAAATTCTTCATGTTATTCGTTCAGAATTTCATGTAAATATATTTGGTATATTCCATCCGGTACGACTTCAGTGGAAAAGCATGAATCAAAAACTGCACATATAAATGAACTCCAATAATTGGAATGTAACAGATAACTGTAAATGAAAATATCACCCCAAAAAAAAAAGAAAAGCAAAAGAAAAAGAAAAAGAAAACCTACCATATAGTCTGTCAACAAATTCAAGCAACCCATCAGGAGGTCTTCTGTAAAAGAACCTACTTAGGAGAGACATTTATGTCAATTCAACCACAGTGAGCGAGAACCTGGGCAAGATTAAAGTGAGGGTCAAATTAGACAATCATTTTAGAAGGATTGCTTAAAATTCCTCCCATGGACAGAAAAATACAACTATCCCAGCAACCAAACAGAAGCATTGGAACGACAGGCGAAAATACAAATTTAAACATTCAAATTAAAAAAATAAAAGAAAAATAATAAATGTTCAGTTGCTTACACCGTGGTAGAAACGAAACCGAAGAGAGAGTAAAAGCGGCAGTGAAACGGATTTGAATTTAGTTTAGAGAGCTGTTCTGGGAAGCTGGTGCCACTGCCAGCCAACTGTGACGGAATCCCACGTTGGATAGGAATGNTGACACAACCCTTTGGATACTTGAGCAAAGCAAAGGCAGACGTGACGTTGATTTCGCTTTTGTTGATTTTGAGTTTTAGTGGGCTTTTAGGCCCATTTCTTGTTCCTCTTGTTGGAGCGGGTTGTTAGTTAACTTTGTATTCGGGTCGGATTGTTATGTACTCCTGGGGGATCAGTACAAGGACGTGTTGCAACTAACTGTGAGGTAATCATTGCGCTGGAAAGCTGCCCAAAATTTTAACCTCCTTTAATGTTCCTATTTTCTACTTTTTGGGGAAAATCAATAACTAGACTTGGGGTTCTATGTCATAAATTAGAGATTTAATTATTTAATAATTATATTAAATTTATATTTAATATGATATTATAATTAATAAATATTTAAATATATAATATTATAAAAATATATTATTATATAAAAATAAATTAAATAATTAATAAAATTATAATTTATTTAATTATTCAATAATTATATTAAATTACAAATTAAATTAAAATTAATTTCATTAATACAGCACAAATATCACACAACACAAACAGTGTACTGTTATCCCAGTTGGCAATGCAGGAGCCGGTTTGATATCCCCTCCCTCCCAATAAATTCGTGGGTTGGATGTCTATTGATACGAAGAGGGGAGGTTTGGTCCCACTCGCAATGAGAAATTTGGGCTGCACAAGGTGCTGGAAAACGACAATTCGGAGAGAGAGAAGAGAGTGCAACTACACTCTGTCCGCTGTTCCCCACTCCCTTAAAATCCAAACCAACCTTCATAAACAAAACATAAAAATTAATTCACAAAAGAAATTCTCTCTCCACTTCGGAATCACAGTCACTAATGGCGGCCCCAGAGCTGAAGCAAGAGTTAGAAGAAGAAGAAGAAGAAGAAGAAGAAGGAGAAGCGAAAGCGAAGCAGCTTCTCTCTTCATTTATCGGAGTAAGTTTCTCTTTATTTCTAGCATTGTTGCCCAAGAACTCGGCGTTTCTGGAATCGAGAGTGAAAGAGCTAACGTCGAGGCTAATGGCGGCGGAGGAACAGTTGAAGCAAATGAAATCACGAAGGAAAGAGGACTCAAAGGCTAATGCCAGAGTGGTTGAAATCTTCGCTAGCCATAGGAACGCTTGGCAGGCCGAGGAAAAGCGGTTGCTTCAACAGATCGATGCTGCCACTGAAGAAATGGCGAATTTGAGATCAAAGGTTGAGGAAATGGAGAGAGATAAGTTGGAATCCAATAAGAAAATTCAGGAATTGGAAGAGATGATTGGGTTTATGTCGAGGAGAGGTTGCGAGTTTGAGGAGGAAGAATTCACTGAGTGTGAGAGTAGGGAGTGTTACGGTGGTGGCGACGATGGCCAAAACGAGAATTTCGGATTAAGTTCCGAGTTTTTGGCTTCTGCTTCTAAGTTTTGGGCTGAGCGAGCTAGTCTCTGGCAGGTTTGAATCATGTTTCTCTTATTTTCCTTCGTTCACGTGAAATTACTAATTACTTGTAATTCTTGGACCATACCAGAAAATAATTCTTTCTCAATCTCATACTTAATTTAGATCAAATCTTGTTACAAGAATTGTTTTGTTGAACTTTTGCATGATGTTGGAAGACAAATGATCTCAAAGTAGACCCTGAATCGAATTGTCCTTTCCATTTAAGTAGAAAATTTGTTCATGTACTAAACTTGGTGCCTACTTAAAATCTGCTGCCAAATTTGTTGTTGCTCACGGTTAAACTTCAACAATTGAATTAACTGGACCACTCTTATCCCAAGGGCTTTATAACAAGGTCTCTATCTTCGCATATGTGATCATATTGTTGATATTGCAGGCCACCGCAGAGTCAACATCGTATAACGACCATAAGAAATTATTTAAGAAGTTGTACTAAGATCAATTCATACTAAAACCATGACAAATTATGCTTTAATAGGACTGCATTCTTGCTAAAGTTTCTGGCATATATTGTGGTGATGATAAGAGTAATATTCATTAACGGCAACTACTCCTGAAATCTCTAACACACGGGCAACCTATGAGCTGTTGTAAAGTATCATTGTTGACTTGTTTCTTTCTCTTATAAGTACCGTTTGTTTTCAAACATTGAATGTTTAAGCACTTGAAATGATTACTGCTGATTTCCATGTTGCAAACGATTATTGTCTCATGCTGCTTGAACATATCATATTGAAAAGGACAGAGGGGCTTTTTGCCTCAAAACTTTGTTGTCATCTGTCAGTGTTTCATGATTCATGTGGCTTTCCTTTCATCTCATTGCCAGTGGAAAATAATTGATTTCCAATTATGAGTTACATTTTAGTATATTGATTTATCTAACAACCCAAAAGCTTAAGCTAGGCAGGAGTCAAACAATAGGATTTAAAATGCCATGACTAGATTGACCTTTCATATCAAGACGCAACTAGTTATAAACTTGTAATTTGAGTAATATAATTCTGGGATTCAAACACATGACCACTTGATTAACTTGGATGTGAATCCATGTTAAGTAAAAGTTTAAGCTTGTAGGACCCAGCAATAGTATATAAGCTCTAACAAGGGGAAAACATGGGCACAAAAAGTGATCTAGATTGGCCAACACTGTATTGAGAAATTTAATTTGACCTGGACTGTACTAGCGGTCAATTGAGTTGTGATAAAGGGTGTTCCTTATTTTGATTTCAAATGTTTGTTCTTGCAGGATGTACAGTATGAATCTCTTGAGTCACTGTACCATATGAAGCATTTCATGGCAAGGTAAACTTTAATAATGTAGATACTTATTATTCCCATGTACAAATTGTTGAACAATGCACTAATGAAAGGGCAACATTTGTTTTCTTCTCAGAAGGGAGTCTCCTTGGAAGGTAGAGGGTGAATCAACAGGAGTTTCTTCTAAACTAAAGTTACTTGAAGAGGAGCTGCTGAATTTGGAAAAGATTGGCAAAAGTGATCTGTCAAAGGTGCCCTCGGTAATGAGGAAGCAGGCTAAGAGATATCAGACTCTCTCAGGGAAGATTGACGACCTGTGCAGAAGAATGGTAAAACTTTTCTGTCCGTGGTCCTATTTTCTGCTGCAACAATTGTTTGCATTCTCTTTCAACTATTGACTGCTTTTAGGATCCATGTTCCCTTGCTTGAGTTTGATATTGAGATTTTGTTTCCCCAAAAATGTGCGAGCGGGATGCATCAGTAAATCTGATTTTTGATTTACTTCTTGATTGAATGTACATTACCCTGCGATCATATTGATCTACATATTCAAGTGGAAATAGCCTAGTAAATGAAAAAAAAAAATAGAGAAAACTGAAACCTGGTTTGAGATATTTTGTTTCTTGTTGAAAACGGACAAGCAAAAAAGGGGGAAAATATTAGATATCAGTAGCACAAGTTTATTACTTAAAAGGCACTGCAATACTTTTATATGTTAGATGATTTTTTTTACTTGATTTTCAGCTGTTATCATGTTAAAGAGATAGGAAAAAGGTTAATTGTTTTTGTGTTAGTAGTAAACCTGTTTACTCCCTTATGGGTAGAAATTGTGGTATTCGCAGATTTTCTGCAGCCCGTAACTGTAATCGGACCCTTGTGTTATCATGGCTTTGGTAATACATATACTTGGTCCAGTGAAGGGGCTGCTTATATTATATTTTTAGTAGTTGGATCATGTCTGTTAAATAAATTTCATTTTTGGAAAGGTACGTGGAAAAAAGTTAATAATCAGATCCAGATTACTCTTTCTTTCAAAGTACTTTTGTAGGTTTTGGTCATCCTAAAAATATCATTGAGGACCAAAGCCATAAATATCTCAATTTGAGCGTGAATTAACTCTAATATCTCTCTATCCCCCTCCCTCTCCTTGTGTACACAAACACAAGGTTCTACATTATTTCAAATGCTTATACTCATCTGTCTTATTTTGCTTGCTAATTACACAATCCACATGGTATGTTGTCCAAAATATTTTTTTTTCTTTTCCCTGCTTTCTGCAGCAGGCTAGCGATCCTTGTGAATCCACACTCAGTCCAGAGTTTCGAACACAAAGACAAACAGAATTTTTGCTTGAAGCTTTTCGACTTCAGCAACATGCATCAGAAACTGGACAGAAGCTCGTGGCACTGCAAACAGAGATTGGGAAGATATACTACGGTGATGAAGTGGAGAGTCAGACCAAACTGACTGCGAGATGGTCATTGGACTCCATTAGAAACAATTTGAAAGGGATCCAAAGAAATTTGGAGATATGGTTGGCCAGAATAATAGGAGATCTTGAAGGCATTTTGGCAAGAGATGGCGCTTCTCGTGTAAGGGAATGTTATATTTCTAGATATCCTTTTGTTCAATAGAATCTCTGGAATGGTATCTTCAAATCCTGATCTAACAAAAACTATTTGCTCTTTGTTTCTTTTCGGGTATATATGCTGATTTAAACCATAACAACTTAGATGTGTAGTTAATATTGTTAGCATCAATATGTTACCAATCTATCTTCAGAACAAGACTTATAATAGCAGCACGAAACAGAGAGAGAAGAAACCCGTTCCACTGCTGTGGGGTGGAAGATGAGGTTGAAATATTTGGAGAACTGAATTGAACTGAAATGGTGGTTTAGATGAAGTTGAATGAAAATGTTCATCATTACTAATTCTAATTAATATTTTGGGGGATAGAACCTCATAGTATTTGCATTTGCTTGTCATCAGTGTGAAGTAGTTGGGAGAGTTAGTAATTAGGCAGGTGAGGCAGTTGGATTCATAACAGTCGCACTTAAGGTATTCCTCGGATGCTCACCATATCTGGCATTACTTTAGATCTTTTTGTAAGTTTTGTGCAAATAAAATGTATGAATCATCAACAAATAATGGGTTGATTATATATAATAATAATAATAAGGTAAACGAAATATAATAAACAAAAAACAAGAGGCAGGCAGTATTTGTTGGCATTATAACATGTGGAACGTCAAGGTAAATACCGCTGAATTCGAGATTTTAAGGCAACCTACCGGAGGTGTAAAATGTGTGTACGATGGGTGGCAGTTGAACATTGCTTTCCACAAGATTCATGCAACGGTGATGTGGTGAGTCCTAATCAGGCATTCTCACCGTCTGCTGCCAAAATCTTTTGACTTGCCAGCAACCTCTTGTCAGAAGGTGACAAACACAGCTGCTTTTTCTATTCTGTTGCTTACATTTTTGCTAACATGTCCTTGCCTTCGTTGTGATCTACAATTTACAAACCATGCGCATGATAACTTGTGATGTAACAGCTCAACAGCATTTGTTTTTTAATTTCAAATTATTAATATCATTCTTCCAAAGTTTGTTAATTAAACCCTTGGATCTTAAATGACGGGACACTTAATTATAATTATTGCCAAGATCATGTTATAAAGTGGCTGACACCCTATACAATGGAAGATACTAGCTTACCTTAACTAGTTTATCCGTTGTTCTTCACCAATCACCAAGATTTGGTGGGCAAACCAACAATTCAACCAAGGGTAATAGTAATTGGTTACATAAGATATTACGAGCAAGTTCAAACAAATCCTAAAACTTCAATTAGAGCCAAAGCCAATCCCGCGGACTTAACATTCACAATTTTTGAATCCCATATAACTATCTTGATTGATTAATTTTGCTCATTTTTGTATTCTTTTATGCAATTAGTGTTGTTAAATACTTCTTTAAAAGATTGTCTTTTCAATTGTAAGTAATCCGTATGCAGTTTCCATACCATGACTCTATTTAAAGATTATCCCAAACTTCGCTATTCAACTATGGTTCATAGGTATAGGAATATTTTCGGCCTAAAAAAAAGGCATGAGGGGGGGGGTGGGGGTGGTGTTGTTGATTGTGAGGAGGTACACCAATAACCAAACTTCATAATTCCAATGGACTTAAAGACATAAGTACAAATCATGCATAATTTAAATGGTCTTAGTTCAGAAATAACATAACATCAGTTTGAAAACAAGTCACATTTCTTTCAACTTATTTTTAAGTTTTCAAACAAGCAAGCTCAAGGAGGTAGCAATCAGGGAAATGTCAAGCAGAAGCAGCAACTTCCTCCAGCAATTGTTTTACCTTGGTAATGTAGTCTTCCATTGCTTCATCCTTGGATTTCCCTGACAAATTCCAGATTTGACTAAGTTGCAACAATGAAAGAAGCAAATTTCTGTAAATTTAATTTAAAAAACTGATGATTATGAACTATAAATTCTGAAACTACCTTCGACGGCCTTCCATGCATCCCACTTTGCCCTGTCTCTCTGGTTGAAAATTCCAGGTCTGCCTGCAAGAGCAATAACAAGGATGGATAAAGAAAATGTTAGAGAACACAGACAAACAACCATTTTTTACAGTTCACAAATAAGGGTGGAATACTAACTGGTGTTCACTGGTCCAATAGTGGCTTGCTTGAAGAGCCCATAGAGAATCAGCTTGTTTTCATTTGTTGTTGACTCTGGCAGGGTCTTAGCTTTCTCAGCATATTCCTCAAAATTCTCCTACAAATCATTCGGAGTATGCCATTCATTTATCAGTCACAAGGATAAAAGAAAATTAATAGAGAAAGTGCTCCTTGTGAATAAGATTTTCAATACAGCCAAAGCTTTGATGCACGTCAGAGCAGAGTACCAAAAACCATTTTGAGACAGTTTGTCATAGACCCATATAGAATACTAGCCATGAAGTCATGAAAGCACGATTACAAATCACAAATCATCAATGATGTGTAGGTTTTGAAGTCAGGAAAACCTTGATCAAGAAAGTTCATCTTTAAAGATCTGGCATATTACCCCATAACTTATGAATGAATTGACGAAATCTAAATCCCCAAAATTTTCTAATATCTGAAACTTCAACGCTTCAATCAGACTGATAATTTAACAATAACTTCAAATGAGTTATATTTGTCACAGACTAAGTTTGCGCGACAACAAGTGATAGTGGTGAGACAACAAAGACAGCAAAGATGCGTCAAATTGCAGATACTGATACTAAAATCAACACACACACACGATTCATGATTGTTCTTCCTCAATGAAAAATAATTACACGACTCCTATTTCTCGATGGTTGACATACAAAGCAAGAGAATTCAAGAACAGGTAAGGCCAGCCGCAGAAACTCAACGAACTAATCGTGATCATTACAACTAAACCACGTATAAAGGAAGAATTTCAAATCTCAGACGAAAATCGTAACAAAAATAAAACAGATCTGAAAGAAGCAAGACAAACAAAACGAGATTGCTTAAACAGAACAAGCATGCAAAGAACGTCGATCAAATAGAAGCGGCTTAAGAGATCTGAACTAAGCCTAATAATGCAAAAAACATTTAGTTGATTTGAAAGAAAAATGAATCAAACCTTCAATCCCATATTTCTCAGGTCTTCTCCGCTGGTGATCTGCTTTGCTTTGCTTTGCTTGGATTGCCTTTCCTAGAACGTAACGCTCATGAATTTATGGCGCCGTGTTTGGTTGTGGACAATTGGTTATTCTATATTAATTACGGACTCATCTCGAACAAGCAACAATTAGGCACACACTCGTGGAGAGCTGTGATATTGTACATGTGGCCTGGAATTGCTTTATGGGCGTTATGGCCATTGATCAATGGGCCCCCACAGCATCCTTGATTTTCTTTAAAACTTCTTTTTTATTTTTATTTTTTATTTTTTAACTTTCAAAGAAAAAATATGCCCACAGACAAATTAAATTGCCCATAACATGGCATCTGTTCTGTGCCCTTTGACTATTGATGGTTTTAATTTCAAAATTTTCAGCAATCTTTAAAGAATTTGAAAATACCCGAAACATAGTAGGCCGTAACTTTAAAGTTAGGTTGTGTCTTTAGTATCATTCAATAATGAATATATTGAAGGCAAGCAAGCGAGATCATAAGCAATGAAGTGCTTGGAAGTATGAAAACCAGTTCGAGGAATTCAAGAGGATGGAGATTTATGCCTGAAGAGAAAGACCCAATTTACTGCTTCTCAAGATTTTAAGCTTAGGGGCAAGCTCACGAGCCGTTGAGGCTGAACAATGACCACATTGACTTTGCACCAGTTTACACATCGATGCTCAAACTGTGATGAATGTCATATGCACAAGCTCTCCATAGCCAAGACTTAAGGCATGCTCAGGCATGAAACTCAGTCCCTGTACCTCTGATCCGGCAGTGAAGACTTCATGCCGTGTCTATGCAACATCCACAGAACACAAACATGAAGTGAGCCCTGTGAACGAGCAATTTGCAAGCACCTTGTCTAGACAAAGGGCAACACTCTACGTGGAATATACCTCAACAAGGATGAGCAATGCTGCACACAACCAATAAGATCCAGTAAAATATATTGACAGTAACAATTTCATATAACCTAGAACAATTTCAAACTTCGATTAGAATGGAATAATCTTATCAATGTTTGTTAAAAACAATTCTTCAAGGTTTAATTCCCACGGTGAAAAAAAGTGCTGCAAATCAATTCAATAATCTACACTAATTCTTTCCACCAACTGGCACTACATACAACATTTGAATTTTCAGCTAATCATAAATGCAATGCCCCAGGGCAAAAGCAGGGTACTATTATCAAATTTGTAAAAAAAAAAAAAAAGTCTTGCATGCTTGCCTACCCTGTTTTTTGTAAATAATTTAAGGTCTAGATTACACAAATATTGTATGTCCAAAGGTTCAAAAAAGAAAAAAGGTAACTGCAAGAAAGCTAGAATATCATGTGAACATTTTCAACCATGCTACTTTTTAGGTAGATACTTGTTCTCTGTGATGTTATTTCAGCCAATCTGGTCGCATCTTCATGGGTTGTAAATGAAATAATAGATAAGGTACGCAAACACTTTCAGAAAGAAATATACCTACATTGGATGGGTACAACATCAGCATGGGAACAAATACGATTTGTGTTGGAAACACCTATGGCCATACATGAACCTGGAAAAGCATCTTTATGATAACAAAAGAAAGTAGAGGGGAAAAAAAAAAGAGAGATAAAAAGAGAAAATAGGAATGCTTGGTATGCATACAGACTCTGAGAATATTCTGTTTGTATGCAGCTATTCTAGATGAACCATGAAATGAGCATAAGCATAAAGACTCAAAAAGTATGTTGTTAATTCTGGATGGACCATAAGTGAGCACAAATATTAAGACTTGAAAAGGACTTTATTATTTGTATGCATAATTTTGTTTCAAAATCTTAGAATAATTCATTAATTTGTCCCAGACCTTCCCATATGCCCTACTCTTGCTAGAGAGAGAAAATTTAAGTAAATATCAAACCCACAGCGCCACAAAAAACCTAAAGCAGGACCATCAGCATATGAAGAAGTTTCTGAACAAAAATTAATAGGAAGCTCTGACTGATATCTATACAATACATTCATTCTTTTTGACAGAAAATAACAACTTTGATCTAGTTCTTTGAGGTTTGAAAATTAGCACCTATCTGAGAAACCCATTTTAAATAGCACTCTCAAAACCCACACATCAATCTTTGGATTTTCTGAAGCTTGTTAGACATCAACAACCAAGTCAAAAGTAATTTACCCAACTAGGACAATTATATAACTACACATTACCTACAATCTAGCCAACAAATCCATATGTTGTCAAGAATCTTAAGAGCCAAATTAGACAGAACATTTGAATTTGAATCTGGATTATAAAGTGGCAATTGAGGAAATCTACCTTCCTGATCAAGCCAAAAAGGGAGAGAACAACTTAGTCAAAACAAACCTAGCTATGGATGTTACTCACAAATATAAATTCCCTTTGGCATGCTGTTAATAGAAGCAACTACAATCTCCAGAAAAATGGTGAGTTCTAGTTAGGTGACAAACAGGCTCTTGTATGTTGCCATGGAATTCCATATCTCAAGGCAGCTATCTGTTTATGTGAAGTTGATGGAATTAATGAAGCAAGAGTATGGAATTGCAAAGATGGATAGAGTCAGAAGCTGCTGTTACAGTATGTTCTCAAGGATTTATAAGTTATTGACTGCTCATAATTGGTCCACTGCTAATACAATGACCATTTCTTATTCTTGAAGGAATTAGGACTTAAAATTTGTCAAGAAACTTAATGACGGACAAGAACAAGTGTGCCTAAATTGACTCCCCAACTCTGGAATAAACAGGGAAGAAACACCCTAAAACTGCAGCCCAAAGTGACCCAAAAGAATGGATCTTGTCCCACAAAGATTGGAACTCTCGTCCTTAGCATCTTAAAAAATCCTTCCATTTCTATCTAACCATATCCCCCAAAAAGCTGTCATAAAACAAAAATTCCATGCGCTTGCTTTCCTCCCTCCAAAAGCATTAACGTGTTCAGACACAATGAAGAATTACACTGGCATCGCCCACCCAAGAAATCCCAGCGAACTGGGAAAGCTTATAGCACAACTTTTTACATAACATTGCGGCAAAGAAACAAGTGATCAATATTCCCATTTTCTTCTTACATGCCACACACAAATTTGGAGATAAACAAACCTGTTGTCTTCTTATCTGAAATATATCCCAATTATTGAGCTTATAATGCACTATAAACCAAGTTAGAATTTGAACCTTGCTTGGTACCTAGCCTAACAAATCCTACATAACATTCAAACAAAGGCAACATGGAATCATTTGCCAACCTCTGAGATTCAATATTACAACCCAGCTCAAGAATAGAAATGACTATTTTCTGAAACCCATAAAACAACACAACAGTCAATTTGAAAATCTTCTTGCAACACTGATCAAGTCTATTTCCTGATAAATTTCTAGAGCTTTGGGAGAAAACTGTTGAATGTACCCAAAGGCCCCGATTCTAATCAGTTCCCTGAAGCACCCAAGTCAGCATTTTCTAATATCTAAGGTACAACTTACACTACATCAAGAGAGTATAACACTCTTTCATCTGTATGCTTAATAATTGATGTTTCACTCAAGACCGCAAGAGCCTTAATAAGAATAATCATCATCAAATCCTTAAAGGTGACATTGTTGAGACCAAAAACCAACCCAATCTGATTATATTTCTAAACCAGAAATTGTTGTTCATGTTGACCTCATTGGCTATGAACATTCTCTCTATCAGTCTCCAATAAAATAGGGTAGTGATTCACGCAGCATCCCTGTTTCCTCACCAGGGCATTTTTCAAGTCTAAATTGGTTAATAAATTTGTTTCTACGGGTTCCTTCTCAATTCCTATGCACTAAATATGTCTCATTTTGCCTGAACTAGCAGATGAACATGTAGATATTTGGATTTATCAAATTGCTAAGTCCAAATAAGATAAAATTTGGTGTTTTCTGATCTCTTAACAGTATCCACCAACTACAACATTGATGAGGTTTTATCACCTTGACTTTCAAGTAAATGAGTTTTTCTCATCTAGAGAGATGATGCAAAATGATATCATAGGATTTTGGAAATAATTTATTTCATGGATTTTTGGTATTCCTTATTTAAGAAGGTTCTACTTGTCTTATTTAAGGTCGAATGCGTAACCTATTTAAAGCAGATTTTTCAGTTAATACTTGCTTATGTTTTGAGTGAGATTGGATAGTTATATAGTGAAAGAATGGTTTTACCCCTAAAGCTTATTTGAACTAGTGACAACAAAAGTCCCTAAAACGAAATATTTCCTAAAACATATAATATCATTTGCATCTATAGCTATGGAACAAAAAGGAGAAAAAATCGATAGATACGGAAGAGGAATAGAAAAAGAAAGAATAAAAGAAAAGAGAGGGAGGGGTGAACGATGGGAAATATGAAAAGAAACAAGAAAGAGAGAGTAGAATAGAGATTATACATAAATTACAGCGAATAAATTATTAGTATAAAAGTGGAGAATATAGTGTCAGACTAGGAGGAAATCATCAATTCATCATATTACTTTGGAATTTAGTTCACCTCAAACACATGAGGCCCTACTTACAGTACCAAGTCCTAAAAAAACAAAAGAAACCAAAATCTACTTCAAACAAGTATACAGATGAGATACTAAATAATGAAATACTTTAGAAGATCTATATGAATTTTAGAATATGCTGAGATACAAAAAGAAATCAAAATATACTTCAAAGAAGTATACAAATAATTCATGCAAATGAAATATTGTAGAAGATAGCAGATAATGAATACTTCACATACAGCACTATCATGTAGTTTCAGCACCTGTATTTACATACAATTCACCAAACTGAGGATTTTTTTTTTTTTTTTTTGAGAGATCAATTCCACCAAAAAGTCAGTCAGTGTTTTCATATTAGTGATTGAATTTCCACCAAATTTGTTATACAACAAACACTTTTAACTTCGCAATGTCAACGAACCATAGATTAAAATATCAACTTATCAAACTTAAAAGTTCCCACAAAAGAACAGACATAAAATAATGATAGGGAAACATCCAAATAGAATGTACTGAATAAAAATAGAACAAAAATTTTGCTTAACGTGAGAAACTAAATTTCTTAACAATTCAAAAGCAAAGGAGATGTAATTTACAATACCTAGACTGAAAGCCCACCGGAGAGGTCTTACACCTTATTGCTCCAGAGAATCAGTAACCAATATAGCTAGGATCCCCAATATACTCTGCAATCTGTTCGAGCCTGATGGTAAGCAACTCATGCGTATCAGCATCACAAATAACACCAGTCTCTCTATCCAAATCCCTCTCAACTAGGCTCCCATAGACACCCTTATACCTCCCATACAAAACAAGAACCAGACCTCCACGCCTCGGCAATGCAGTCTCAAGAACATCCTGATGAACTCCTTGAACCAACTCTCCACCCTCATCCATTGATATATCACATGTGGTTGGCCCAACTAAATCCACCACCTCTCCTTTTTTCAAATACAATCTCCCCCTCTTAAAATCCTTGCGGATTATCCTAACCCTAATATGACTCCTAAGCCAAGAAACTCTCCCTTTATCCCTACTACTCTCTCTCTTTTCACTCTCTCTACTTCGCTTATTGACTTGCTTATCATTCCCTCTACTCCCTGTATCAACTTGCCTTTGGCTCTATTGATGTTTCACTTGTTTCTCTCTATCACCTATTTCACTCACCCTCAATTCTTTAACTTTATTCAAAACGTTTTTCTCTTTAGCCCTATTAATAATTACATCATCAGAAATAAAGCTTTTTTTTTTTTTCCAAATTCTTTAATTTTGACATTACCTTTAGAATTTTTACCAATGCCTCTGCCCTCGTACCAACCCAATCCACCAAGTAATGCGGCTCCAAATTCTTCAACCGACATATCTTCATACTGCTCAAACCCTTCATCCTCCGGTAATTTCACCAAATCAAGCTTGAAATCCTTCGATACCACCTTCTCCACGGGATCAATAGTAGACCCAGCAGCATCCCGGTTGCTGCTGCTGCTGTTGTTGCTGCTCCGGAGATTAAGGCCATAAGACATTTTACTATCGTCTTCAGCATCGGTTTTCTTTTCGAGCTCCCATTGAGCCTCTTTATTTGCTTGAGAGATGGGCTCAAGATTCTTCATCTTCTTGGGCAGACGACCTTCATTTACTATGGGAGGAATTATGAGTCTCCGGTTTTTGGAATCGGTTAGGGTTTTGCTGGGGTCAAATTCGGTGACAAATTCTTTCTTCAGCTGATCTTCGTCGTTCTGCGGGAGTTTGGGATTTGGTTTTGCGGAAGGTTTTGATCGTACAGAGAATGAAACTTTCGCAGTGTTGCCGTTCATTGAAACTCCGACAGAAGAAAGCAGGGGCGATGCTCCTGGAAAGAAGATGCATAAAACCACACTTTGGCTGTTCCGAATAATTTTTCTCGTTTTATTTGCTCGCTGATGCTTTTAAAGGCTTCCTACAATCTTAACCCATCAACATGGTCTATAAACTACAACATTTAATTAAAAAAAAATAGAAATTATTAATTTATAATTTTTTTTAAATTCTATATTAATTATATTTTATAATAATATTATAAATATTTATCTTAAATAGTATATAAATTCATTCGTGAAACTCTTTTACACACAAATTCGTGTTAGAAGTATTTAGTGATTTATAGGTATAAAATAAATAAATAGTAAAAATTTTATTTTCACTTAATTATTTTATTATTATTTTAACAAGTAAGTGTTTTTTAATCCTTTCATTCACTTGAGACAGCTATATGAATCCGGGGAATTGCAAAATGGTGGCAAGGCTCAACCAACCCTGCAAAGAGAAACATCCTTTTTCTCCTTGGATCTCTTTGAAGCGCTGGCTTTTTCACTTCCTTGTTCTTCCTTCGATACAGCATTATCAGCCGGCGTGCACGAGCAAGCAAATGCACATATTTGAGCATGCTTATAGCCACATTTGAACGTAGTATTAGAGACAGCCAGGTCTTCAGATTCTCGCAGCTTTGCACGCCTTCAACAGAACTATATTAAAGAGGTAGACTAGGTGATAAACTAGAAATTTCATTTAAACGAGCACGATAGAAAGGGTTGGTGCTCTTAACGCCAGGTTATCTTCGAAGGGGCAATTGACGTGATTGGAACTTGCCTCTTGATCATTTTGGATTTTCCGGTAGCAGTTGCCTGCAACATACAGTTTTAGAATGTAAAATTCACAAAAATGACCATAAAAATTGCAACTTAAGACAAACCAAAACAAATACTACATAACTAATTTACATAGGTATATATATAAAGAAGAAAAACATCATGACATACAGTCAAAGCCACCATAGCACATCAGGAAACCGAGTCTTGAGAATGCCAAGGTTCTTTGTAATCAACAAGTTTTTACCACCAAAGAGAGCAATAAAACCAATATATACACTTCAAAGTCAAGTCTAACCTGCTGAACTATATACTCACAACAATAGATATTAAAGACATGACCAGCAAGATGACACTTTTCTAGTTCTGACATAAATCATGTGCTCTTTGATATAATTTCCGGTGTGACGTACAACATTTTAAGCTCCCCTTCACCTTTCTCAAGGGCCTTGTATATGAACTTCTCATCTTCCTTGGTAGTTGTTGATGTTAACATGTGTGCTGGAATGCCCAAAGCAGCCACTTTACCTAAACAAATTGGCGGTCGTTAGAAAAGCCAAGAAAGAAATTAAAAAAAAAATCTTTGCGTAGTACACTGTTTATACAAAAACAGAGTAATAATAATAATAATAATAATAATAACAGCAACAACTGTTCCTGGGTCAAAGAATGCAATGGACCGACAACAAGAGCAATTCCATCACGAGGGACAGCTGGAAGTTGATAAAAGAGGCTCTTGCCACCACCTGAAGTCATAATAACCAGAACATCTCTTCCACTCGAGATAGCATTTATATTCTGATAGAGACTGCAAATTTCCTAGGAAATTTATGCTCAATGGTAAGAGATAGATTATAAAAAGAGCTTACGCTACGCATGCAAGTTTACTGTGTCAAGCAATGTATCGTATACCTGATAGTTGTGTCATGAGAGTTGGGACAGTCACAATGGGCTCTTGAAAGTTTTAGTAAAATGCAACAATCCCAATCAAATAAGTAACAACCCATTATGCAGGCAATGGAATTCATGGTTAAAAGAAAAGAGTTTCAATAATCTAGAAAGATATCCATAAGGAGAAACAAATTTTTATCCGGTTCCTTTTTTCTTGCATTGAACAATTGAACGAACGACAATATTCTTACAAGAATAACTATTCACCCGAGTCATTCATAAGAACTAACAAATTCAGCGAGTGTTTGGTGAACTGATGTGAGTGAGTAAGAAACTAGTCCACACAGTCAAGTGTCTTCTTGAGCAACAACTGACTAATTTCCTTATTTCCAGTCTTTGGTTATGCAATTTGAGATCATTCCAAAATGATGAAGTAAAATACTTAAAACCGTAATAACTCTTGCTTCCAAGTAAACAGGATAACAAAACAGCATAATATGAACTGACTGAGAAGCCAAAGCCAATGACCGCTCGCTGATCAGCACGATATGCGAGAATCCCTAATACATTGCTACTCATATCATTTGCCCCGGAATCCCACTCAAACCACCAGCATACTGGATAGGGCTTCCTGATGCCTCAAATCCGAATTCCTCTATTGCAACTGCTCTTGTCGATCAAACAATTGCTTTATCTGCTTGGTAATGTTCAAACCAAAAGGCTAAAAGCAAGCTAGGATGTAGAAGAATTATTTATAAAGGAACTACTCAGTTTCCGTTTCGTAGTTCTGTCCGCTGCGAGTGACGGGAGGGAGAAAAACAAGGAGACGATGGGCAGGTGAAAACGCAAATGCCTGGTTCAACCCGAACCCAAAACCGTAATTATCAACCGTTAAGAGAGTCTAGAAGGTGGGTCGGACGTCTAATCTGTTGTCGTCGTTGTTTGATACGTTATTTAATTAATAAAATAAAATAAATATATTTATAAATAATAAATTAATTTTTTATTTATTATTAATAAATATATTTTTTATATTAATAATATTTAAAATTTTTTAAATAATTTATATAATTTAAAACAGTTATTTTAATAAAATTAATTTTAAAATTTTTAAAAATATATTAAAATAAATATAAATAATAAATATTATTTAGAATATACAATAAAAATGTAAATTATAAATAATAATAATAAAAATTTTAAAATTTTTTTAAAAAAATTAAAAAATAATACTTGCCTCGATATATTATAATAAAATTCACTGAATTAAATTTTTAATTATTTTTTAAAATTTGTTTACACTCTTTTATTGATAAATATCTCCTCACAAATAAAATAAAAAGCGAAAAAGAATATTAACTGGAATTTCCTTAAATTTGTGGCCTTTATAAAATTTGATGCTTTCTCAATAAATTTTCCAGCAGTTTCTCGTCCATTTTTTCTGCACCTCATCCAGGCACGGGGCAAAAACTACTTGATGTTTCCTCCAAATTCTCTCCAAATCAACTCGGGATTCGTCTAATTAATCTCCGTCTCGTCTTCAAATTCACATCAAATTCCGTCTCCTCCCTTTCGGTGTCTCCTTTATTTGAAATATATTAACTTTTTAGGGTTTTTGATTAATTACTATGTTTATATCATCTTCACCTGTTATTTACACCGTAGCATTCTGTCAAAATCTTCGTGTATTCGGGCCTGGTCTTAATCCGTCCTTTCCCTATTGCATGGCTAATCACTCCGTGCCTTCTCGCTAAATTTCTTTTCGTCTGTGTGTGTGTTTTACTTATCATGTAAACCAGTGTCGCCGTTTTTGTGGGTATTTTTTTTTTCTAAATTTTATTTTTTGCTTCTAAACGCAAGCAAAATCCATCTTTTCACCGTTAAATTGAGGGTCTATTTCCAATTTAATTAAGAAAAAGAATGATAGAAAGCATGGTCCAAGAGCAATTGGGTCCGTTTTCGTTGCAGCGTAAGTTTTCTAAAAAGCGGTCTTTTAGGTCAGTGATCGACACTGACGATAGGGGTTGGACGCCTCTTCATATCAGTGCGCGTAAAGGTGATCTCAAACTGGTATGTTTCATCCTATTTTGCCATATTGCTTTTTTGTATTTTCTTGGAAGCAATTATTGACATTTTGTCTGATTCTTGAAATTGTCATTGACAAATAGAAAGCGTTAGTGATGCAATATATGTTTTAAATGCTAGTGTCAAATGAATTGGATTGTCTTTTTTTAAGATTTCTCCGTCTTTTAAGTTATGGACGCCCTGGGTAGATTGCTTAGAAGTAAGTGGGAAAACGGAAGAAGGAATCGCTTGGAAACGAAAGGAGATTCTTGAGAAATATTGATGTGTTGTATTTTTTTTTTCTTGTTGATACCTTTAAATCGGAATGGTGTTGGTTAGCTATCATTTTATTCTTTCCGTGGTGTGGTTGTATAGTTTTTCTTTAGGATTATTTTATCAAGTTGGGATTGACTACTGATCCCTCTTGCATTACGCTGTCCTCAACCTTCAAGGAACACAACTTTTGATGATGCATCGTTCTAATGGTTACGCTTTAGAAAGCTCAATGTTATGACATCGTTTCAACTAAATAAACTGTTTATGCCGATACAGTTAGGGAAAAGAATCAAAATATTCATGGATGTCAGACAGGAAATTTACTCCTGTTGGTAGTAATTTGTAAAGAACACTTCTTTAAGACCCAAAGTTCTTTATATATGCAATACTCATTGCCGTTGCTTAGGTTTTCAAATAAGATATGTGTATCTAACCATGATGTCTCCCAGCGAATTTATTTCTAATTGATTGCGAATGTGGTCTTTCCTATTGTGCAAATGTTTCCCATGTCCTGACCTGGAGATGTGGTAAGAAATATGTTGTTATATGGCTGGTTTGAGTCTCTGGTGCTCTTTGTTGCAGTCCCTACCCTCTCCTCATTTCTCTTCACTGTTGTTTAAAGATTAGGCTTGCCCTTCCACTTCTTGTATGGTTATGCTGAAGCAATGTAACGAGTATCGTGTTGATTTATTGCAACTTTTAGTCTCCGCCTTACACTTCTAGCTGAAATGAGGATAATGTGTCTTGATTAGATATGATTATGTGTGTTCAATACTCTTTGGTTCCTTGTGGGAGCTTCATTCCAGAGGGAGGCTTGATAGGTTGTTGAAACTGTATGAATTTTGGTTATGTTAAGAGCAGGTTTAGTGATTTTAATAAATGTTCTCAGCCTGTGATTCATTTAGCAGCTGTTCTGTTTATTATAGATGTATTTGCCATGAGCTGTAGTTATAGTGAGTTATCTTTGAAAACAAGAATTTTAAGACCCATTTTGCTTAACCCTTTGATTCCTAAGCAAGTTCACAGACTATTGTTGATATCTCACTGCATCAGTTGAGCTAAATTCATGGTCGATATTTGAGTCTCACAGAGCTATTTACATTTTGCACCTTTGGTAAAATTTTAAAGTTTGCTGGCACTTGTTTTTATCGTGCTGTTTGTATTTTAACCTTGTCGGAACATATTTTATGCTCGGGTGTAAGTGTCAAATTTTTTTGCTTGGAAGTGCTAAAATTATGGTCTATATTTGAGTCTCATGGACTTATGTGAACTTCCGAATACTTTCTTTTGCACTTTTGATGAAATTTTAGAGTTTGCTGCCACTTGTTTCTATCGTGCTGTATGTATTTTAACCTCGTTGGAGCATATTTTATACTCGGATGAAAGTGTTAAACTTTTTTGTGTTGGAAATGCTTTGTATACTTTTACTGATGCATCTGATCTTAACATACATCTAATACTGATATATTTATCATAAGTAGAAGATAAAAGGGCATCATCTGACATGTTTGTCTGATGAGCATCCTAGGAATAATGAGTCACAACTGTAAAGCATATGTTTACAACAAAGCATAAGTACATTTTTGGAATTTGTAATTATATCTTTTCCCTTCTATTTTTTTTTTTCTGTGCTACATTAATATAACAACACTAGGCACTTCGGAGAAAAAGTTCTTAAATTTTTGTTATGATTTAAGATACCTGAAATGTTTGCTGCTGATAAATTTGTTAAGGATTTCACTGTGGAATACTGTTGTTAATTATATGTTTCTTTGAAATAGGTGAAGCGACTTCTTGATGAAGGAATGGATGTGAACGTGGCAGCATTGGGCCCAAAATCGAAAGGGGTAACCCCACTCCACCTTGCTGCTCAGGGTGGCCACCTTGAAGTCATGGATGTATTACTTGAGCGGGGTGCTGACATTGATGCTAGAACCAGGGGTGCCTGCGGCTGTAAGTACATGAATCCTCCTAGAAGAAACCATATCTTCGGCCTCTCACCTCATACTCCTTTTTCACTTTTAAAATACTAAAAGGGATTATTCAATTCATAACGAACACAATTGCTGTTTTCTTCTGTGATGTAAATCCAGGGACCCCTCTTCACACTGCAGCCAAAGAAAGAAAGAGGGAAGCTGTTAAATTCCTGATTGAGAATGGGGCATTCTTGCCAGATGACATCAATGATAGCAGATTCAACCCACCACTTCATTATTGCCCCAGTCTTGAATGGGCATACGAGGAGATGAAGCGTTTTCAAAGTGAATGCTTGTCATCAGCTGAGGCCGCTCACAGCTCAGAGAGCTTTTAGTTCTCATGCTCTGTTATTCAGATGACGCTGCCACATGGTTGGGTTTGGCGTCTGATGGTACCGTCATGAATCATGAACCAATCTGGTCCTTTGTCCAATAATGTCTATTGTTGTTGAACTTCTTGTTACCACTGTTGAACCTTGTCCTTTGAATGCTTCCAAGACCCAATTATCTACTCGTATTGTATGAACTTTGACTAATTCTGTTGCTGGTGCTGTGCTTGTTAGATTGGTGACAGAAAATCTCAGTTTATTATTTGGTATTATTGAGCACAGGGTTTTATTTCTAAATCAGAAGTACTGCTCTTGAGTTTGATATTTTTGGTATTATTTGATGCATTGATCATTATTTGTTATTATGAATTAGAAAATCTCCTTTGTTGTTATTTGGTATTATTATTTGATAGGCTCAATGTGGTTTTATTGAACGCATGGGTGGTGTCTCTTATTGATTTGATTCTCAATTTAGCTTTACAGAAGAAAGGAGTGCGCCGGGCATTGCTTGCTTCGGCTGTGTTGCGTGTTTTCTTCCCCTTATTTATTTCTACTAACAGAAGAAAAGATTGTGTTGATTCCGGTGAAATGTTACTTCATTGGTGATCTAACTTTGACGCGTGAAACTAGGAGAGAGAAAACAAAAGGTTACAAATTCGTACATTGATCCTATCAAAAGTATCGCTCTTAGTTGCGTAGCATGAGCTGCTATTGACTAATCGATACATCAATCGGAAGATTGCAAGTAATGCTTATCTGCTAAGCATATAACAACTGAATTTGCATCCATCAGACCAATAGCTCATTGAACTAACAGCGTTGAACAGAATTCAATTCAATTAGCTAGGAATTGTCCCCGAGTCTTCAAGTAACAAGTCTTAATTGCCATGTATAAGGGTGTAGACAGTCGATTATGGTGATTTTTCGCCGGACAGCCAGCACATGCCCGCAAGTTATATAGTGAGGATATTTTTCTCCCCTCGATGCAAAACAGATGAACCTTAAAACCCGTCTGGGAACTCCTCTCAAGGACCATACCTGAATTGCTTCAGTTTGCCGGTGTAGTCACTCATGGTGATGGAGGAACTAGCCTTTTCTGCAAGTATCTATTTGGGTCATGCAGGACATCGACAAACAAGAAAAAATAACAATGATGAATGAATCACAGACAAACTGAGGCTAGTAGAAAAGAAGAGGAAAAAGAACTAGCTTAGCATAATCTGCCATAACCATACAAATGTACATTCTTCAGAAATCTAAAAAATTTTAAATCAACTCCATTTATTTAGATAACAAAAGTTGGCAAACATTAAAAATTCAGACAGCAGACATGGGCGGGTTTTGCATGTGTTACACTACCTATCAGGAAATCAATCAACTTGATTCGGTAGGAGGCTTTTCCTTCGGATGTTTGGAAGCATAATGATCACCAAGTTGATTTGAATTTGCTAGTTGTGCCTGAAACAGCAAATTATCTCAAGTTTAGAATGCCTAAAACATATTCAAAGTTCAGCAAAGAAACAAACAAGGTGCTGATGGAGATACAAGATACAAGAAAACAAGGATCATATATAATAATAACAAATTAATCGAAAAGAATGTGGAGTACAGCATAACAAGACCAGGTAATGAAGTGAATGAAGGAAGCAACTTCTCAAACAAAAAGGCTGAAAGTTCAATATCACTCTTAAAATGTGTGTGTGATCTGAAAAAGGGTAAAGAAACCTTTGTTGCACTTCGGCGTGTGAACTCTCAGCACAAATATTGCCAACTCAGAACGCAATTCTGTAAATTCAAGGAATGTATCTTCTGTGAGAAAAAGTTCTCTAAAGATGATGTTGACAAAGATAACAACCAATTGGATTTTCTTTTGTGTAAAATCACCCAAATACTGCAGTATGAGTGCATAATCATAATCACAACAATGTTTGCAAGGTCCTCCTCTTTACCATTTCAAAACATTCTGCCCTGCTGTTAAGCATGTTTCTACACATATAGAATAACAGCAACAACAAAGTGAAACTTACTAAAGGTACTGAAATCCATATAAATATAATGATCAACATCATTTTCAAGTGTTACCACTGTGAACACATCAGAGGTTGGCCGCTTTAGTGAAGCCAGCAAAACCAAAAATGTCTCTCAACAACAAGAAAATGTTTCTATCTAATTCAGTTAAGTGGTTATTATAGTCTTGTAGGAAAACCAACAGTCTGCAGGTATTATAACTTAAGAATTTCCCTGAAGGAAAATAAGAGGAAAACTGTTCACAAACCTTAATAATATCAACTGTAGAAATTAGTATTAAAGATTCAATGTAGAAGAAAAAAAAAACTTTTATTTCTTTTAGAAACAAACATTTTATTTAGAAAAATTTCATTTTGAACAAACAGTCATTGAGATTAACAGTAGCGCTGTGTGACAAATCCCACATTGGATAGGAATAATGTGTTTTTTGGCTTTATAAGAGTACGTTCTGCACACCTTAATAAATATATTTTTTGGAGAAAAAGTAATGGTCCAACCCGTGACAAGTGATATCAGAGTCAAATCCATTCCAATTTTAATGTTTCAGCCAAGCACCCATGTTAACGAACACATCTATGAAGGATCTATAAATCTCGAGCTAGAGTAGGACGGGCATGCAGAAAGTCCCACTATGATGAGGGCACCATAAAATTGGGTGGAAAAAAATGTGATAAAATCTCACATTGGATAAGAAAGAGATGCTCTTGGACTTTATAAGGGTGGGTTCTGCATACCCTAATGGATATGTTTTTTGGAGAGAGGGTAATGACCCAGTTCGTGACAGCTGGACTTGAAGCTTGGTACAATTATGGCAGTTCATGAATCCCCTCTCCCCACCTTTTCTGATATTCTATTGAAGACTGGTAACAAATCAGAAGAGGAAAAAAGACCCTTGTGGCCAAAACCTATTATACAGTTGTCTACAAGAGTAACACCATGAAGGAGGAGAAAAGCTTCACTAACTAAAGGAGGCAAGTAGAGTTATTGCCCAAAAGGGCCCAAACTCAACCACCAAATCCTCATAATTCTCATCCTCAGTCTAAAATCTACTTGATTCTCACCTCATCCTCAAAAACACCAATGGGAAAACAGCTATTTAGATCATTCTAACATACTTTTGTGAAGTATAACAAAGAACTCCATATATTTGTGAAATATACAACTGTGAGACCTTTAAAAACTAGCATAACTTGACAATTTTGAACAAAGAACATTGATCCAGTTCCCATTTGTTTCCTCCAATTAGTTAACAGCAGCACACCCCACATAAAAAATAAGAAACAAAAGTACAACTTAAACTGATCTAAAGAAATGGGTAACAAGAATGGCCTGAACAGTGGCAAGACAGACAAAAAAGTTCCGGTTAAGGTTGTGCAAAGACTTCCATTTACAGATCACTTTGGGCAGGGAATAAGAATATTGGTTAAGTTTGAATACAAACAGTTAATTTCTGGATAAGAAAACATTCAAGGAAACAAGAAATTTGGAGGTTACCAAAGTTAATTTAGATACTGAAAATAAGGAAGCCATAATCAAATTATGTGACAATTGAAATAATGATTAATAAAAAGGAACTTCTGTCTAAAACCAATTTGAGGGGAAACTTAAGTATACTAACATCAAATGATAGACCATAAGTTGATTCCACTTCAATTTTCTTATACCAAATACTCTTTCATGTAAACTAATTATCTCCATTATTCTTTATCTTCTCGAATCACATAACTCCAAAGATTCATGCATTTACCACAGCAAAATTCATTGCCGTGAATGCAGTCCACTTTCAATAAACCCCAACACATTTGAGATTGCCACAGAGCATATCTCATATCTGATATCTCTTATCTCATTCTTTAATAAGGCTAATTAGTTTCTTTCTCTAGCGTTCTCATAACTCCCGCAGGAAAAAAATTATGAATTCAAGAAAATTGCATATATACCCACCCACCTAAGAATCCCTCCTCCAGATTAAGCCCACACAAGTAACACAGAGGTTTTTCTCTTTTATTTCAGAAAATTAAAAAAAAATTAAAACAAAGAAGATTTCTCAATTTAATATCAAAGATTCAAAATATTATTAAGAGCTAATTACGTGAAAATTAAAACATTGTGCACCTTGCAGATTGGGCAGATAACTTTGAGGGCAACAGCTCTGGCCTCAAGCTGAGATCCCTTTGGCTTTTGATTCCTCTCCGCATTTCTTCTCTGCGCTTCAATCTTCTGCTTTCCTCTCGTCATCTCTCTCTGATTTCTGTATCGAAGGCAATGTGTTATTAGATTGAAATTACTTTTCTCTTTTTGGTTCATGTCGGTGCGCGGCGAGAGTGCTTCAGATGGATTCCTCCCATCGCCATCACCTTCTTCTTTCGACACGTGTCCTCCGCACTCATCGATAATTTTTTTTAATATGTATATTTTTTTTTGGCATCGACATTTATAAATTTAAAGTAGGAATTAGGAAATTGAATTAATTGTAAAATGAATTAGTCCGACTTTATAGTTAGGGCCGTTTTGGAGTGGTAATTAACACTTTGTAACTATTAAGGACTTATTTGTCATTGCATATTAGTACTAAATAAATATTTAACTAAAAATATTATTAAATATTCTTAATAAAAATAATATTAAAATGTGTTTATTATTTATGACATCCTATTCTTTTTGATATTAAATAAATTTTTATAAATACTTATTTGTATTTTTTTATTTTTAAAAATTAGTTACAATATATATAATATATTATTATATTTTTTATTATTTTAATTTTTATATTATATATTTTAAATTTTATTTTAAAAAGAATACGTGTGACAGATAAATTTAATTACGGGAAAGAATATGCAATCCACGTCACACTGGTCTGCTCGACCAACGGGCAGTATTCGTATTCATCACCCTTAAACAAGTGGCAAGACCGTGAGTGATGTGATGTGATGTGATAACACCGGGTAGAGAATTGTTGCTTGGAATATCAAAATGGGTGGTGGCTACTATTTGCTCATTCCGCCACTCATTTGCTTGACGATTCTATCCTTGTCACTGGCCATTCAAGGGTATTACTGTCCCTTAAAATTTTGTTGCCAGGAAATTCGGTGGAGTGGGGTCCCTCGAGTAAGGGGCATTCTCAAGCCTTTTATCCTTCCTTGGACTCCAATAATCTTGACGTTCTAGGAAAAAAAAAAACCAGGGGTATTTACGTCAATCGCTACAAAACTAAGGATGTTGGATTGTACTTTTTTTTTTAATTTAAAAAAATATTGATTATTAATTATCTGAAAAATAATTATATTAAAAATGGTGCTTTGACCGAAACAGGCGTAGGGGAGAGTGGCGGTGAGTGGTGACCGAACGTAGAGAGTACAGGTACAAAACTGGTTTAAGCAGCCGTTGATGTAGCAGCTCTAGGAAAAAACAGGAAAGCGTCGGTTGGCACGTACGGAAGGTCTCACTCGCACGTGCTAAAACACTCTGTTCTGATTGGCTGGGTTCTTTAACCATTTTAATTCCGAGCATATATTCCACACACACACTCTCTCTCTCTGTCTCACTCACTCTCTCTCTAGAAAAGCATTGAACAAACAAACGCACGTTTCTCTCTCCTCAGCATCACACAAATCTCTCAAAAACATTTTTGTAAATTGGTTTTTGTATTATTTGTTGGTACCACTTTACAGCTTAAGCCCCCCTGCATTCTTTTCTCAGATCAGTATCAGCAGCAGGTCTGTTTTAATGATATCTCCTTCACTTAATTCTTCATTTTTTATTATTATTTGTTAATTTTGAGAAAATAGTTGAATTCGAGATTTCTGTAAATTTATTTAATTAATCAGATTTTTCGTAGGTTAAAATTATTTTAGATCACTTACTGCTTGCCTTGCCTTGCCTTGAAATGCTGTAGTTTTGGTGTGTGCTACTGAGAACTGTGGGAATTTGTTGAATTTTATTTCGCTTTTGCGAAGGAATTGTTGTTTCGAGTTTTGTAGAAACGCAATTAGTTTATTTTTGCTTTACGTGGATAATTGTTTCTGAATTACGGGCACTGTACTGGTTTTTGCTGCGGGGTTCTGTGGATTTTTACTTTCGAATCCTGACTCTTCTTTGCTTTGTGGATATTCCTATTCGTTATTTTAGGTTAATTCTTGTGGTTATTTTGTTTTGTAAACTGAGTGAGAGGAATTTCTAGTACTTGCTGAAAATGCTGATATGATGGGATTTGCCCCCATTGGAAATGACTTTTAAAGTTATCGCTTGTAGTTGAACTGGATTGGAATTATTATCTTATATTTGAAAACTTACTTTGATGTTAGTTAGATGATGTGAATCCACGCTCTTTTATCTTGATCGTAAAACTTGAAAAGTTGTGCCCTGTGTGAAGAGTTTGAGCTATTTAAGAATAAGAATGCATATAAGAAAAGTACTTCTGAGTGCAGTTTCTCTGATGTGCAATGTCTGTAAGTTTGTGGTTCAAAAATGGTTACAGAAGAGTAGCATTATCTTGTTGTCTATGCGAAGAATGCCATTTCATTTTGTGAACTGAGTTAAAAGTGATGTGGCATGCAATTGTCACTTGTTCTTTTGGGGTTATTTGTATTTTGCATGAAAGATCTTCAATTTTTCACTGTAGCTTTCCCTTTAAGCTGCATCTGGTTGTGTCACCTTACTCTTATTACATATTTGTTTTGTGTGGACGTGTAATTTACACTTAAGAGTAGATGCTTATCATACATGGGAAAATCCAGCACAGTGTTCTTGTCTACTATATTTCCTATAACATGGTCTAAAATTTTCGTTGATTGGTTACTTAACAGTCCTGATTAATACATACATATGTATGGGAAATTCTTGTTTCATTTGGGTCTATAAAAGGCCATAAGTTAGATTATAGGTAGTTTGATTTTGTTTTCATTTCTGTGGGAGAGCAAAATGTTTTTCCTGGCTTTCTCAAATGCATTTTATTAATAATGTATCTGAGCAGTCTCAGTCTCTATAGGTATTGCGGTTAAAAGCATTGGGTTTTAAATTGGATGTCATTTTCATATTTCCCATTTTCTTCTAGCCTTTATCGTCCTAACAATTCTTCTTTTCTGCAGGCAAAGAAGTTCCTTTCTTCTGTGGTTGCTGCAAGTTATCATCTACCGAGTAGCCATATGTTAGATGGGAAGCATTTTGGAGCTTGGTTTATCAGATGATTTATAATAGCTATATTATGCTTGTAGAGTGCAACTATGGGCATGTATCCAGTAAAATGTCGAGGGTCGTGGCTTCTTTGCATTCTACTGCTCTATATCATGATAAATGAAAGCCGAGCCATCAATGCCGATGGTACGGTGATATTTTTGAGTTTATCCGGTATATTTTATTGTGTTTGTAAATATTAATCATGTTGATGAAGCTCATCAACCAATAATGTAGACTTTTATCCCTATAGAATAGTACAAAACTGTTCTTGTTATGTACAGTACAATTCTTGTAGCTTTGCTACCAAACTATCGTATAATACGCTTCAAATTTAAGTGGAAGTTACCATTTGATTCGTCTCACCAAGGAAAAGTTACACAGAGACAGGTGCATTTCTAGCCTAAAAAATAAAAAAACTACTAATTGCATCTTGTCTACCCATTCAAATTAGGTGAGGGGTGATGTTGCATTTTGATTCTTGGGTGCTTAAGCTAAAAAACCATGGTGCTAAGAGTTTTACTAGGTGATCAATGATTGCATTTAGAGACAGGTGCATTTCTAGGTGGTATCACATAACTCTTTGTTTGCTTGGCCTTTGTTTGCCTAAGAAGGTTGGATGCCTATTTTTTAGTTGTCATCATGTCTTCTCTCTTGAATTGATATTTTAAGAATGTAAATCCCTTTCTCATGTGCAGGTGAGGCACTTCTAAGCTTCAGGATGGCAGTGGTTAGTTCAGACGGTGTCCTTAATCAATGGAAACCTGAGGAACCAGACCCTTGTAATTGGAAAGGAGTAATATGCGATAAAATAACGAAGAGAGTAGTAACTTTGTGAGTTTTGAAAGCAGTCTGTTGTCTCTTGGATCTTTCATTTTTCAATTATATAAAATTAGTTTGCTTTTGTATTTGCTGTCACTTACATAATATTTGAAGCTGTAACATTATGAATATATGATATGGAAAAATACTTCCGTGTGCATTGTGTGATCATCTTGTAACACATCACCTTCAAAGTTTTTGTATGTATAAATGAAACATGAGAACAAAAACTTCTGTAAAATTGGTGATTTGAGTTGTAAGAATTAGAAACTTCTATACAATTGGTGATTTTCAGTATAAGTTTATGTCTAAGTTTATGGCATGAACTAGTGTGCTATTTGAAGTTCTTATTAGAAATGTAGATGTTGTAGATCCATCTTGAGTTCAGGGCTCAAAACTAATCCATTGTTGTGGTTCTAGATAATGTACAATTGCCACAAAAATAAAAATAAATTCCTATGATGCACTTTCTTTAATTGAAGGCTTTGTGTACAAGCCAAGGTGCTTTTGCTTTATTGTTTTTTAAGAAATCACAGGTAAATAGTTGGCGCAAAAGTAACACGTGAATCTTGAAAATTGCAGTCCCCAGTAATTTTTAGAAAAGCTCCAGTTTTTACAATTCCTTAACTTCATCATCATATCTAGGTCACTGTATGGTCAAGGATGTTCTCCTGGATAGATATTCCTCAATTGTACAGTTTGTTGAGTTCGATATGCTTAACATGGGGGCTTTGAGAGAGGATGAAAATAATGTTCATATTGTAATGATCTAGAATAGTACAAATTTTGGAATCCAAGGGGAGGATGCATGCAGCAGTCTTGTGCCACTATGAATTAACGGAACCATTGGCAGCTGTTTAAATTATAAGCTATGGTGGGGAGGTTGTGTGGTTTCTAGGATTTTAAGATTTATTAGTTTATTTTGGTGCTTGAATCTTTATCACATATAATAGCAGATGGACTGATGGGCTGAGGGTGGCAGTTCATGGTTCTTAGTTGAAACTCATCTTTATTTTCTTTTTAGCATTTCATTTCTTATAAGGTAAAACAAAAATTGTTTTGCTTGGAGCTTTTGCGAGTCTTATTTTGACCGGCCCTTTAAAAGTAATGTTGATAGTCGCTTGGCCATTTCGAAATTCTGCTACTTTGGATGATATTGACATTAAAATTATCCTGCCTAGAGAGTTGAAAATCACAGTTTTTTTATGTGTACACTTAGTGGACCATGTGTTGCTTGCATGCACTGTAATTCCTGGTGCTTGTATGCCAAGTGTTTAACTGAATATTAGTGCTTATTATCTTTCCTCCTTGTATTTTACTTGATTTCCAGGAGCCTTACAAATCACAAATTGAGTGGACCTATCTCACCCGACCTTGGGAAGCTAGACCAGCTAAAGTTTTTGTATGTTATTCGATGGACTTTCTTTGTTATGTTGGTAGTTGATGCTTGTTCACTGTATTGAAGTTATCCTGCTGCAACTGATGCTTTGTATAACATCTTATGCTGTAGAAATCTTCATAACAACAACTTCTATGGTGAAATTCCTTCAGAATTGGGAGACTGCACAGAGTTGCAGACATTGTAAGTACCTTGGGTAATCATCTTGTTCTTGTTATCAGTAAATAACATGCTGCAGTTGTCTTTTCAACATGTGCAGAACAGTATGATAATTTTTTTTTTCACAGCTAAAAATATATTTGTGGTTTTTGAACAAGTTCTATAGAAAAAGTATTGTGATAAATTAATCAGAAACTTCTGCAAGCATGAAGTTTTGTGTCCCAATTAACTATTTTCTATGTTTGCAAAACTTTGGTGCAACAAATTAGTAAAAAATACAGGGGTCATTTTTGTTTAAAGTGATTGAAATTTTCCATAGATTCCTGCCTGGTCTTGAAAATAACTTAGCCTGTGTAAACTGCTTTTCAAAATGCTTTGATTAGGCTAGGTATTTTTTTAAAAAATTTAGTTATTTGATTGTTGAAAATAATACTTGGGGATGGAGAAGCAACTAAAGTAAGTAGTGGTTAAAAAGTAGATATTGGAAATTTATTATCTAAACTTGAGCATAGCCCTGGCTGTGTACGCTTTTTCTTCCAAATTTGAGGCAGTATGCACTGATTGAATGCTTTTGGGAAGTATGTTATAAATATTGAGTGTTTTTGTTATTAATTTCTATCGAATATAATATTTGTTATCCAAACCTTAGAGGAAAGGAGTGGCTGCACTCTCCCTGGTAGATCCATCAGTGCTATTGGATGGCTATAGTGCACATTTCTAGCTTGCCCTAAATATTGTAATGTTATTGTTTCTTTTTATATTTTCTTGAAGAATTTTTATCAGGGAATGTGTAAATAGAGTAGTTTTGATTAAGTTGTTCAGAGTTTTTCCGTCCCTCCATCTCTACTAACTATATCTGCGTACTTTGCATTTCTTCTTTTAAACAACTGATTTTGCTTGATTGATAGTAAGCTGTTGATCTTGCTTCCTCTACAGATCCTTGCAGGGTAACTATTTAAGTGGATTTATTCCAAGTGAATTGGGAAACCTATCAAAGCTTCTAACATTGTGAGTTGGTTGTTTCATTTTAATCAACTTTAATTACTTTTTATAAGCTAATTTCCAATTTTAGTCAATAGCATGATAGGCTTGGACAAGGAAGGCCGTACTGAATGTGAAATCAAGGGCGTTTCTCTTATTTACAAAATTCTTATAAAAAGATATAACAACAGGAAATATGCATATCTGTCCAGGATTTCAAGAGTTGGGGGAATTAACGCTGTGTTCCATGTTTTAACAAGAAACAATGTTTATGTGTATAGATTATAGATCAACACTCAAACTTTGCCTTCCAATTTGCAAATGTTTTGTGCTAATTGTAGAAATGAGATCCAAAAGAGTTTATTTTACTAAGTTTGCTTTCTGACTCAAAACTGTTGAAAGCAAATTTAGGAATGATTATGCACATGATGAAAAGGATATCCAACTTGCATATTATGTTTAGCCACTAGATTGTGCACAAACATGAATGGTGTTGCACATCCAATTCTTAAAAGGAGCTATGATTAAGCTGATGCAAGTTATGGAATTTATAAAATGGTTCTATTTTTGGAACACCTACCATTGCTTAAACATTGAAATACTTAATCTCACAAATAGCTGACCAAATAAAAGTATCTAAATTTTAGGAACTTCTTTTCCGCTATGATAGAAGAAGGAAAATGAACTTGGGAACTTATTGATTCTAGAAATGTGGTTAATTTGGCTATACACTGAATCGTAGGGATATTTCAAGCAACTCGCTGAGTGGTTGTATACCGCCTTTGCTTGGGAAGTTACAGACACTAGCAACCTTGTGAGTAATCTTACTGCAAGTTATATAACTGTTTGATTATAGAGTTTTACTGGGTCAACATTTGGAATTCCTTGAGTGTAATCTTAATAATGAACTTTCTGAATGTACTGAAGCAATGTGTCCAACAATTTTCTGGTCGGACCAATACCATCTGATGGAGTGCTCAACACCTTTTCTGAAAACTCGTAAGTATATACTGTCTCTACTGTTGTGTTAACAGATATTGAATCATTTAGAAATTATTTAAGTGTTCTAGTTCTAGGAAATGCTGCCTCTGTATTTGATAATAGGACTTGCAATTTGAGATAACACCTGGCACTTAAATTTGACTTTTAGTGGTAGTTTATACCTGGAAAACCAAAGGAAATCAATTACAATGTTACGACGCTAAAATGTCTTATTACCTTTCAGATTTTTTGGGAATCGTGGTTTATGTGGGAAGCAAATAAACGTGGCTTGCAAAGATGATGGTGGAGGATCAAACACTAATTCTCAGTCTCCCAACTCAGGTAAATCAGTGTTCTATAAAACATGATTGTATGTTTGTTATTTGATAATCAATTTCATGGAGAACTTGTTGAATGGCATGTTCGCAATTTGGCTGTGCTAAGGGGTCAGCTTTCACGATTAAGATGTTAATTACTAGTTATTGTGCAGTTACCATATGCATTTAAAAAGTTTTTTAAGTCCTGGGGGAACTGGTTACCTCTCTGCTGTAAAATCTGTATTTCTGAAAGCATTTCTGTATCCATCTTCAAATCTTCATGCTTGATTTCAATAACTTGCATTGTTTCCTAATTTAACTTTTGTAGCTCAAAATCAAGGTGGAAAGAAGAACTCTGGCAGGCTGCTTATTAGTGCATCAGCAACTGTGGGTGCACTACTTCTGGTTGCACTTATGTGTTTTTGGGGATGCTTTCTCTATAAGAAGTTTGGTAAAAATGAGAGCAAAAGTCTTGCAAGGGACGTTGGTGGAGGTGCTGCTCTTATCCACTTTGTGGACTATCATTTGAAAATTCTGTTTGAGCTGTTTTCATCTATGTTTGGGCCTCTTGAATTTCTAAGATTCAATTTCTTAATTGCCATATTTGTCTTGCTTTAGGTGCATCAATTGTTATGTTTCACGGAGACTTGCCATATTCTTCTAAAGACATCATAAAGAAATTGGAAACTTTGAATGATGACCATATAATAGGTTGTGGGGGCTTTGGAACTGTGTACAAGCTTGCAATGGATGATGGCAATATATTTGCTTTGAAAAGAATTGTCAACCTGAATGAGGGCTTTGATCGGTTTTTCGAAAGGGAGCTCGAAATTCTTGGAAGCATAAAACATCGGTATTTAGTGAATTTGCGAGGATACTGCAACTCACCTACATCAAAATTGTTAATTTATGACTTCCTACCTGGTGGCAGCCTTGATGAAGCTCTTCATGGTGAGAAACTATTTGCTTGTGTTTTTGCATTTCATGTTTCCATGTGGGAACAAATGAACCTCGCACTCATTTCATGGCATTTAATTGAGGAATATTTATTGCTTAAGGCCCATTGCTTCTATGGATAGCATTCTCTTAGCTGGTTATGAGCATTGATACCGTGAACTGCATGATCATAGATGTGATAACATATATATTGCTGAAATTTACTGCAGCAATGTGTAGTACTGTTGATTCATCAACGTCGATGTTTATGTCTTTCCACCTCACAGCAAATAACTGTAGATGCATCATGGATACCGCAGGTCATTGCCTAACCTAATGATTTTTGTGGTTCAGATGGACAGAGTAGAATGCAAAGATCATTAAATACTGTTCTTTCTCTGCTAGAAGGGCATTATATGTTACCAAGTTCCCTTTTAATTTCTAATTTTATCTTTAAGATTTTGTGGAATTTAAAAAATTTTATGCTTTTGGAGATAGGATCTCCTTAAGAGTCAGAGAGATGGATTAAAGGCTGTCTATCTTAAGTTTTCTGAGATAGTAGTTAGGCATAGCGCAGTTGAATAAAAGATTCAGGTTTCAAAAAATTCTCCATGTTTTACATCTTTTGAAAATAATTGATGAGAAAGAACATGAAGATGCAAGCTGTTCACTATAAAGCCCAATTCATCCATGTTTTTGATTGGAAATGAACCTGTGATGGTCACTTACTTGTCTCACCTTCCCTATGATATTTTTGCTACATATTAAGTCTTGACCCATATTGATTGAAAACCTAGGTAATGTTAAAGTTCTCGTGCCAGGTTAATAAATTATTCTTTCGATCATATTCAGACAAATGCCTGTGCATCACATGCCTGTGGCTGTGGGTTTGGATATATGATATACTGGATTTGTTATTCTTTTGTAAGGATCTAGAATACAGTAAGGCCTTGTGATGTTTGATTGCAGGCTAAATCAAGTTTGACCAAAGGAGATTATTTTATGGACTTTGTTTCATCATTTTTCTTCTCCTCCTCTTTTTTTTTTTTTTTCTTTTTTTAGCCATCAACTGTATGCAATCCCATACAATGTGGGACTAGTGCATTCTGCAAGTTTGATACATTAGTAAATTGTTTATATGAGGAAGCAATGATGTTTGTTAATGATTGTACAGAAAGGTCTGAGCAGTTAGATTGGGATGCACGCTTGAATATAATAATGGGAGCAGCAAAAGGACTGGCCTACTTGCATCATGACTGTTCTCCAAGGATCATACATCGTGACATAAAGTCCAGTAACATTTTGCTTGATGGCAATTCGGAGGCTCGAGTATCTGACTTCGGCCTTGCCAAACTGTTAGAAGATGAAGAATCTCACATTACAACCATTGTTGCGGGAACATTCGGTTACTTGGCTCCGGGTAAGGATTGTAAACAAAAGTTGGGACTTGAATTTCATGTTTACCATTGGGGAGCACATGGCTCTTTTTAAGCTTGCAGTGTGGTAGATCATATTGACTTTACTTAGCTATTGAGAAAGAAACGTATCTTTCATCATTCTAGAACAAAGAAGGATGGTGCTGTGTTGAAAGCTTTTCCGGAAGCACAATCCTTTATAGCAGTGATTAAAAATGTTATTTTCTTTGTTGTACAACAAATTAATAAGTGTTGGAATATTCAGAAATCAGCTTGATTTTGACAAATAGCACATACTGGAAAAGTGCTGTAAAGATAAGGGTGTCCAAATCAACTGCTGAAGTTAACTGACTGCAGTTTAGTTTAGCTAATGACTTTAGAATTTTAGGGGAGGGGAGGGGTTGCTGGTGTATTTCTGTTGGCTGGCTTCATTTTATCAAGCTGGAATGTATGTTTTATGTAACTTTCATGTTATCTTCCTGAAATCATTTTTCTGGCTCTGTTTATTAATCCATTGGCAGAGTACATGCAAAGTGGGAGAGCTACGGAAAAGACTGATGTTTACAGTTTTGGGGTATTGGTGCTTGAAGTCTTGAGTGGAAAGAGACCTACTGATGCATCATTCATTGAGAAAGGCCTCAACATTGTTGGCTGGGTATGATTCCTACCTTCACCAGTTGAAACTTCATTTCCATCTTTTCTGGTGTTATTTCCAGACCGGTTATTGAAGTTCTATTTGATGATGAAGAATTTTGAAATAAGCTCTACATCCAATAAAATTTATGAGAGTGCTGCTTTCATTGCCTTAACTGAAGATGTCTTGTCTTGTGAATATTTTGTGGTGTTTCCACTTCTCCCGTGGGATTGATTGTTGACTATCTAAATGTAATTTGCTTCAATACCTATATTTTTAGAGAGAGAGAGAGAGAGAGAGAGACCAAATGTTTATGTTGTTCTTCTGTCTAGATTGTTGATACACATGATGACCACAAATGATTTCCTTCTCAATTGACATAGTTTTTACCACCCCTAGTGGTTGGGTTGAGTGGTTCAACCAAGAGATCAGGGGTTTAAATCCCCATGAGGCATCTACCTGTGATATTTATATCACGAGTTTCCTAGATGCCAAGGTTGTATAATCTAGCAGTTTAGAACATGGTGAACAAAAATGAGTAATTTATGGGAGAGGTGGTAGTTTTACATGTACTCATTCTACCCTACGTTCATTCCTTGAATGCCAATATTTCATCAATGCCCGCAAAACATAAGACCAATGTTTGTTTGTGTTTGTGTGGGTAATCTGCAACATTGTGATTGAGAAGAAAAAATAAATTGAAACTTAAATTTATTTGATGGGTAGAAAAGATTACCTGATTGCTTCTGGCAATAATGTGAAAGAACACCCATCATGTCCTCACAGATGACTTGTAACCAGTTCTTTTAGTGAATATGTGCTCCTGAATAAGAAACCTTACACTTGTGCCTCCTGCATTTCTTTAAAAAATTTAGGAAATTCCCTCCTGCATAAAGGATGCCTATATTATAGTAACTGCAGAACTAGGAGCATAGGATCTTGAAACAGTTGACATTCTATGTCCTTGATCTCATGGGGGAATTCTGCCATTGTCTGTTAACACTAGCCGATTGATTGTTAATTGCCCTTGAGATGTGATCAGTGAATGTTAAAGTTCATGAACTCTGTCAACCGCCCTCCCTTGTAGTTTGGCTCATCTTTTTTCTAACAAAAACATGCTTTTTCCTTCTAATCCATTTTTGTTTGTGCAGTTGAATTTCTTGATTTCGGAGGACAGACAACGGGAGATTGTAGATCCAAACTGCGAAGGGGTGCAGTCTGAAAGTCTTGATGCCCTGCTCTCAGTAGCCACTCAGTGTATTTCTTCTAGCCCAGATGATCGACCAACCATGCACAGAGTTGTGCAGTTACTCGAATCTGAGGTCATGACCCCGTGCCCAAGCGACTTTTATGATTCCAACTCAGATTGAAAGTGATGCGGTGAAAATGAAGACTTTGATGAATTTGCATCCATGAAAATGCAGTCAGTTTCTAGCGTATTAGGATGATGCTGGCGGTAAAAAATGGCTAAGCCCCTGCTACAGTTTGGCTTCTCCATTCCATTCATTCATTGTTTGTGCAGATTTTATGACAATGAGAAGATGCATCCCTTCTTCACACCGTTCGCTTGATTCCTATCTGAGTATTTGATGGAAATTTTGGGACAATTTTTCCTACTTTTGATGTCCTCATTTTGCGTCAGTGCATGCAGACGTTTTTTCTCCACGTGTTTGGAAATTCTACTTGTGGTATGTGTCAATTGTTCATTATTATTATTATTATTATTTTTGCTCGTTTTCTTAAAAGAATTGTAATTGCTCTTGCATTTGTTCTCTCTAATTAAGTGTATATGACATTTGTATAAATTCAGAAATTTGGCCTCTGCAGAAGATACTCTGATTTGCTGCCATTTTTGTAAAATATGTTTTATTTCAATAATCAGTTCCTTAGACGAGGCAGTTGTGCCTCCCACCTGTGTTTTTCTCTTATCCTTGGAAGATGTCTTCTTCATCGTCCCAAAGATCAATGAATTTTTAACATGGTTTCTCTACTTGACAGAAAGGCCAAGTCCCCGAATCAGTATCGAAATTTTAAATGATGAAACAGAGATGATACATGGTACCAAGATAGGAACAAGACTACTAAATTCTATTACATGCCCTTGAAATAAGTCTAACGTCGTCCTGGAGTTAATATACTTGAAGAAAGAGTAAGACAGGTTGAACACAAAACTTTACCAGTAGCAAATATTTGGAATCCTACTATCCATCATGGAACAACTTCGCTATTTTATTCGAAGAAATATGCCAAAGGGGCATATCTTCAATCCAGTCCGCGTAGGTACCACTGAACTTCTTTCCACTTGAATATGCTCTTCATACCCTGCACTTGCTGCTTGGAAGTAGTTCCACTGTGATCATTGCTAGTAGAAACAGTATTTGGAATATTCGCTGGCACAATCCGAGATTCCAATGCATTGCTGCTTCCAAAGTTTCGTAGTTCTGTGAATAAAATGATAAAACATCATGCAATTGACAGGTCTATTTCTACAAACAATTCTATGAAGTGCAATGGCACTCACGTTATGGATCCATTTGATCCATAACAAATCCCTTGATTACAGTTCCTACAAAGCTTTGTTTTCCACATAGGCTTCTAATCCACTTGATCACAGAAACTCCTCGATCTAACAAATCCTTTCTGTTCCAACTGACCAGACTTACTTCTTTTATGCCCGGAAGATTTTCCAGTCATAATGCTTATTACTGATCTATCCTTAAACTGAACACAAGTTTCCTTAACTCTCTCCGGATTTACATGAAGATATCGACACCTATCCTCGTATTTGCAGGTTTTGTTAGAATGAAACATTCTGCAAAGTTACTGTTCATCCAACAATCTATCCTCTGCATTCCAAATTCCAGTCAACCGTTTCTGGTTGTTCCCAGTGCCATGAGTGCAAAGACCTTGATTCCCATAATGATGATGACCCAACATGAATTTTTGGCTTAGTCTGTCCTCAAAATTAGAACTCAATTGCTTTGTTCAATGCCGCAGACATCCGCTGATTGTGGACAAAATTTTCACCAGTTTTGGCCCTCTTGGTTGAAGAGTATTCAATGTGAGAGAAGGTTTCATGTTCTTTCTTCTTGATAGGATAGTGAAGCATTTTACCACCATATCCAGTAGGTGGGGAAACAAAATTGCAGCAGGAGTCAAACTACTCATATAGATGCAATATGGGTTTTGAAAGCGGTACTAAATGACCCAAAATGAAAGTTCTTAAATGGAAATCCTTTTCCAACAAATTCAAGAAAACGCAAGTAGGAACTAAACAGAAATCAGCCAGTATCAACCAACAATCAACCATGTAGAAATGAGACCTGATTATAAACTATTTCAATAATATATATCAAACGAACAAACGAACAATAAGTTGAACGGACCATCTCAACTGAATGATCAAGGAAGTGTGAAAGACCCAGATGAGGATTGTGAACAAAACAAAAAAAATCTATGATTAAGCATTCATAGTTCACCATGCATTTATGAGCCAATGAAGTGAATAATGAACGAACATAATGAAGTGAATAAGCTTTGATCAATGATTAGCAGACAAAGCATGGTGAACATTCAAAGGTGTCATGGGAAATGAAAAACACGAATTAATAGAAGCGTGAAAGCTGTGTTTACAGCCTATGCAACTTTGGCTTTAAGGGAGTGAGAAATTGAAAGCCTAAAGTGATAGCAAATATTAAGATCAGAATCAAAGCCAGGGCGGAGGATTCAAGCTCCTAGTATCAACTAAAACCTCAATGCGAATCGACACTTAACGCTCGCTCACCAAATGCAGCGCAGAGTCATTGGTGAAACTGATTGGGCCAGAAGGAGCATTTGGCTCCATTACGGCTCTAATATTGGTTTTCGAAGACCACGGAGTGGTGCAGTGTAGTAGGCTACCTCGCCTCGAGCGCTAAATAACCGTCGGCAGATTATTTCATGGAATACTTTTGAAGGAAAACAAAAACTGAAAAACCACTGTCAACCTGCCATTGCCAATGTTTTGTTTTAAAATTTTGAAATAAGAAAATATTTCCTAGATAAATTAAAAAATAAATAAATCATCATTGGTATGCATGGAAGCATTGCACCAATGTCCATGCTCATACCAAACCACACCACAGCCCGCAATTGAAACTCATGGAGGGCTTGAGTTCATTTTTCTTTCAAAGAGTACCTATTTTACTTATTCCAATTTTATGATGATGAACCCTTTAGGACATTATGTCAAAAAATATATATGTATCCAATAGTAGTAGCAGATGCCAGACTGATAATATGAAAAGTTGGAACCAAGCAAAACCCTCACCATGATCAAGTAATCCTCTCTAGATTACTTCATATCCTACCATCCCAAAAAAATTCCAAAGAAAATCTAATTAAACCAAACTCCAAATTATATTTGGAAGCAAAATGAAATTTTCAGAATTAAAATCAGTCAAGATCACCAGAATTCCTTGCATATCAGCACACAATATATCAACAAATTTTTTATACCTCATCACAAGCATATTTCCACCCCTTTAATCTTAATGACTGGCATGCGATGGCACCAATGAGTTTTGTATTAGTTCACAGCACTTTTAAATGTAGCTTTTGCAAGTTTTGGATCAATGATGACATGTAATTCTGTATCCTGTTGATCAAAACAGGATCAGGCTTTTGCATATTAGCAACCAGCCATTCATAATCCCACAATGTAGCATCAGATAATGGCTCCAAAAACTCACATCTAGCCAGAATTTCAGGCGGGGGTACGCCGGCAACTAAGTTTGTGTCCAAACTTGGTTTACCCTTCAGAAGTTCTTCAGGCACTTGAGAAAGAGTACTCTCAAGGGCAGTAGGAGATGCACCTGGGATAACCTCTTGCTTGAAAGGCAATGCTCTAGCTGCTTGCAAGCAGAACTCTATCCATTGGTGTATTAATGGAGATGGACCTCTGACTCGCCCTCCTATTTGGTTTGTTTCAAGTGTTGAGGCTGCAGGGATTGCCTACAAAGATAACACAAACTTAGCATCACATTTCATATTTACTGATCACTAATCTGATAGTTATAGCAAAGTAAATGTCGAAGTAAAATTGCAGACATGGACATACCCAAAGATCAGCCCACAAGCTAGCACCTGAATTGGGAACAACCACTGCAACATTGGACATACGTTTGACTGCAGGAAGAACATCACTACTCCACCCAACAGCCACCCATACATCTCCCACCCCAAATGCTTTCAGATAGTGTGTACTGTCAAACAGTCTAACCTATATAAACCCAATAAACGGATACATATTAACATCTACCATGCATATTATTGTAAAAGATAAACTTGGGGGAAGAGCAGGAGCATTCTACATGATCTTAGAAATCTTGAAGCTCTCATTCATTAGGATTAATCAAATGTTGGTACCATAGAATTTTGACAACTACTTTCATATTACTCGCACGCTTGACTCAGAACTGGGCAAAGTAGAAATTTTGAATAACTTGAATATATAGATGATTCTACCAAAATAACATGCACCAGGGACTTCATATTATTTAGAAATCAACACTCTGCCATTATTTCACCAGAAAGACTTGCACATTGCCCAAAATAAGTTGTGTGGGCTTAACTGAACTATTTTCCAATTTCATCTGATTGCAACTACCTTCTACCTTCACCACTGCTAAAAATCACATCCTTAGTTTTTGGAAATGGCATGCCAGAATAACTTGGCTACTTATAAACCTATATTTGCTTTAAAAATGCCTCTATTGGGAAGACAACGTGCAAAATTACTACATACTATGATTCAAGCTAGCCTAGAGAGGTCAGATTAAGATTCTGAAGCTGCCTTTTTTTTTTCTTTTTCTGAGCAAAGTTAGTTATTTATCTGAGGACCATGTCAATGTTGGAAGCATTTAAATCTCTCATTTCTCTAAGGAACACATTTTTAAAGAAACCTTGGATGAAAAATATGGCCCTATTTTATCATCAAATTCCACGTTTAGAACCCTGTTCTACCCATTAAAAATGTCTATCAGCATAGCTTTGAAATTAGCTATCAGATAGTAATACACAATGTCCATATTAGAATGTACCTGTTTTCCCAATAATGCCAAATTCTGTTGCACAGCAGTCCTCCCACCAGCAACTTGCAAGTCCATGTTGTTTGTATTGTATGATGCCCCCATATACTTCAAAACAGCACCAATAACCTCATTGGGAGAATTCACCATTGAAATCCTGCCAGCAAGCTCAGGCCGCCATAAATCTTTCCAGTCCTGCAATAGCATTTCATAACAACGTAATGCTGCACACAGTACAGATCTCCAGACACAGCATGCATAAAATATCTAATCCTAAATTCCAAGGCAAACAAATCCAACAACTCCACAGTCCATGCCTTTGCCATTTCAAGCAGACACATGTTTAGAATGAGGGAAAGAAAACTGACAAGTATTAAAAAAAGTGATTGTTTGGGCAATTCATTTAAGAAAGCAATCATGAATGAGATCTTATAATTTAATTACAGAACAATCAAATTGGCATCATTCTGCAATTCACCTCAGAAAACATTGAAGCAACTACAAACAGGACGTACCAGTTTCATTATGTTATAAATTATACAGATGAAATCTAACAGAAAGAGTAAAGAAAAGACAATTTATTTAACTTAGAAGTTATTTTTCTGAAAAGTTGGATATTATCTATTTGTGTCGGCTTACATTTTCTTTTACTTATTAGAAGTATATTGCTAGTACTTTTTTCAGTTATATTTTGGCCATTAATAGAGTCTTTGTGTTCTTCAGAGAGAGAGCTTGATTGCAGAATAATAGAATGACCGAAATGTTTTCTCCCCAAGCTCTTCCCTTTAGTTTCTGCTCTTATCAACCTCTTTCTTCTCTCTTCCTAAATTTCTTTCTTTTTCAATCTTGTCCTCCACTAGTTGACATATTCTTCAACTTATCCAACATCAAAGCACAACTTCATACATTAGTGCAAAACCCCACCACCACAGACGACTCCTTTTGAATGGTATGGCACGAGTGACCTCCAACTTGTTTGTTTTACAAAACTTTCTTACTGATCATGTAAATTCATTGCATTACTTCTGAGAAGATATGAAGAATATACATAAATGATTTTAAGGAAAATTACCTCCATTGGAGCCAATTTATGCTTTTGAAATTTACTTTTCTTGTAAGCTATCACCACGGTGCCCCATCGATATGGTGCAGCCCATATTTTACCTTGGGGATCTATTTCTCCTTCACAGTTCCTGCGTAGAAATACCTGAGACCTTATTAGTGGAAATGGAAAATAATAAAAATAAAAACAGAATACTAAAAAGGTAACTCAGGAAGTGCAAATAGATAACAACATTAACAATGATGTTTTCGTGTAATCGACACAGCAGCACTCAAGAGGATAATTTCTTTACTCAGCTATAAAACAAAATCATAAAACAGGCAAAGCTGAATGCCCTCGAACTTTTTCAAACCTTGTCGAAACACCAAAAAGGCAGCAGTTAAAGATTTTACCTTCCACTTGTCACTTAAGCATTTAAACCAATCCTGTTCTTCTGCTCCTGGTATTGGCTCAATTAATCCCTTCTTAATAGCAAAACTGAGCCATGAATCACCAACACCAACCAAATCAGCCGCCATGTAAGATGCCGACTTAACCTTGACTTTGTTAAAGGGCATAGATAACTTAGAGAATATACCCTCAAGACTACCACAGAAATTGACCTGTAACTTCGATCTCTTTCCTTGACTTCGCATGAAATCCTTAACCCAAGATTGAGGCATTGAACCCTGCAGAGAAACTATTCTCAAAGGCACAGTCAAAGCATAGGTTTTAGTTTTCCATTTTTCAAATGCTTCTTCTAATTCTTTATCCTCCGTATCCTGATTAATGCGGTCTTCTTGGGAAACAACGGGAGGGAGCTGCGTCGAAGCGGCAAAGCAAATACGAACTCCAAACCCGAAAAAAAGTACAACAGAAGCAGCAAGCCCAAGAACTGTAGGAGGAACCCTGAGCGGCTGTTTCTCGTTAAAAGCCGTTGAATTAATCTGGGTCCAGGAGAATCTGACGACCTGAATTGAGCATGGTTTGGTGGAGACACGGAGGAGAGGATTAGAGTTTGACAGTAAAGAACAAGAATTTGAAGTGGTTGGTATTAGTGCAATTGAAGACGATGATAACATGGATACTGCCATATCGATTCAGAGAAACAGAGGCAAGCGAAACGAAATGAACTTTCACCGCTGAATACTTTGAAGACCGTACATGAAACTTTCTCGTTTTCTTTTCGGGATAATTACAATTTGCACCTACAGTTCTATGAAAATACAGCTTCTGTCAAACATTTTCCCCATTACACCGGAAGTACCTCTGAAAGTTCGTCAATGTTTGTTAGTTTAAACAAGGATAAAACGGTAAAAACACCCCCCAACGCAAACGGCCCCCAACGCAAACGGCCATGGAAGACCTCCATTTTTCATTCCAGGTAGCGTTCATGTCAATTGCTAGTTTAACAATAGAAAAATTCATTATTATTATTATTATTATTATTATTATTATTATTATTGAAGTTTATTTAAAATGGTGTGCTCAAGCTTCAGGTATCTTCCATGTGTATCCACGATAAAACCACCAAAATATCTTATTGGAAAACTGGAAATTGCAATTGCAGACCCCACAATGCCTGTATAATTACACACACAACACAAGTCATGGTTTCCTTGTAAGCAATTACTGCAGCCGAGTATCACCTAAAATGGAGATATAATACAGGAAAAAGAAAAGATCATATACAAAACTCTGTAAGACGGTTCCATTAAGAAGAGGTACTGCATTCATTCCAGTGACGAGTTTGCTTCTGATATCTTGCTAACTGGTGCTTTCTCCTGCCTTTCAATATAAGCTGAAGGAAACCAACCAGCCTTGCCCTTGCATTCACCTTCTGACCATCCAGTAGGAGCCACCTTGAGAAGTTACGACAAGAAAGGTTTGTGCAAATATAAGTCGAACGACAGATCGTTGGCTAATATAAGTTGAATGATGGATCGTTGAGTTAAAATAAATGACACGGAAGGAGCCAATTCCTATTCTTGAAAACATTGTATTAGCCATCATGCGTACTGAAATAGTTGCATGAACCATGGAAGAATTCCAAGATAAGGATTCGAATGAAAATTTAATATGACAGTTTATGGGATAAACTAATTGGTTTTGGAACTGCACTGGCTAGCCGCACAAATTTATGATTTACCGTCCAACACAAAAGGGAATATGGGACAAGGGAAAAAGGAAAACACGTCATTACAGAAGGTAGCTCATTGCTCTTTAAACAAAAATTTTTAAAACCAATTCCCATGACATTTGAATATCAACGGAGTATAGACATTAGTTCTACTTACCACAAATGAATTGTTTTTAAGAGAATTAAGTAAACAGCTGGGGAGATAAATCCAAAAGCTGTTATTTGGACTAGAATTGGAGAAAGTACCTGGCGAACCACAACATAATCATCAACTGATAGACTTAGCTCCCCATCTGCTTGAGCATCGAATGGATGTATAACCTGCAAGAGAATGGTCTACATAAACATATTGTACAAGAAAAATAACAAAAGCAGTACCAGCAGCATCCATTACACCAACCACAAGGACAGCTAAGAAGGAATCAAATAGGAATGGGCCTTCAAAGACTTCTATAAATTGGAAGATTCTGATGATATTGGTGGTGACAGTGGCATTCGATGCATGGTGGTGTGTGGTGACAATGCATGTGGTGATGCATGCATGTTTCAGAGCTTTATTGTTGTAGTGTTGGTAGCAGAGACAGAGGACAAAGGAGTTTCCTCTTGGGTATTTTCTTCTCATAATCTTTTTATTTAGCATTTATGGTGATAATGCCTAGCCCAAGTTTGATGCTGTTGAAGTGTCGGTAGAAGAGACAGAGGATACATCAATTTGAATTCGTGCATTGTATTCAAATTGAGTGTCTTTTGCAGCTATCTCCTTTTTGGATTGATTAAATTTTCTTAAACCTCATGCTTTAGGTCTTGTTCTCCTACTTAAGGTTCCCCCCGGAATTACTTCCTGAGTACCACATTTTGGCATTTTAAGTACAGCTATATTCCACTTAGAAGGGGAGAAAAGGAATTTCCAAGGTGTAACTAACTATGTTTCATGAAAAGTTATGGAAAAGGACTGGAATCATTTAGTAATTTATCTTGGTGAAAGGATACATACACAATTCCTATATTCATTCTTCAAGAAAGATTGCTGGTTTCATAGTTGTTATGCAACAGTACCAATACTTGAACTGATAGTACTGATAATAGAAATGGATATTACTATCTAAAAATTAAAATCAGAATGCAATATGTTAGGTAATAACTATGAAATATGCAATTAATCGATATATTTCAAAGGTTTATTATAAACAAGAGAATATCTACAAAAACAATCTACAAAGAGAGCATTCCATTTCTTTTATAATTATGAAAGAGAACAGAGGCCTTACTTTTGCTATAAAATATTCATCATTCTGATGGACATGCATCTGTAAATCAGATCCGTCTAAAGCTGTATTTTGATGGGCACATGGAACATTTGAATCCATCTGCAAAGTCACAGATCTCAAGGAAGACTCGTCCGATTGCTCCTCTAGAGTCATCTAATTCCAGTAGCAACGATTGGAAAAGGCATACAAAGTCACAATAATTCTTGTGCATGAAAGAGGCAAAAATATTTAAGGCAAACTTATCAGCAGTCTCCAAAATGAGGATATTCCAAGGGACGGATAGGTGCATACAAATGAGAAAGGGAGCATAGCCACAAACCTCGGCATATAGTTTCTCTAAAATAGCAATAACATGTTGATGATAAGTTTTCTCAGCATCTACCTGCAATGGCAGCCCCAGATAGTAGCAATTAAGGACCACTTGCCAGAAGAGAAAGTAATAAAGGAAATGTACTTAAGCCAGATTCTCACGAGAAGCACAATCTAAGACGTAACAATCCTCTGCTACCACAAAAGTAATCTGTACTTTCAATTTAAGAAGAGTCAATTTCAAGAGAATTTGAATTTTTGGGACAGTACAATCACATCAATTGGGTGTAGATACTGGAAGAGTATACAGAATTTTACTACTGAGTATAAAATCTGCACGTCATTATAACATTTTGTAAACTTCTTGACATTTAACCTGGTTGTGCAACATTGTTGATACTAATATGCATATTTAATGAGTACAAAATATTTTACTATGAATGTCTGGAAAAGTGGCTTTCACAGTTTGAATCAAAGTGTGTGTCCTTTTGTTGATAAGGGATGTAACCATATTAAATTCCCAGAATGAGTTTCGCTGAATTTGTTTTAGTCACTTGATTTATTCAAATTTATACCCAATTTATTTCAGTTATTGTCAAGTTAGAGAAATATTGATCCTATTTCAACTGAACAACTTCATTATGCCGCACAAAGGGAGGAACTAATTAAACTTTCAAACAATAACTAAAGCTTCTATTGTGCATTCAAATAGAATCTTAAGTTGAACTTGGGAATTTTTTCCTATAGACATTAGAAATCATTATATTTATACTGAAACTTGGCAATAACATAATCATAAGAAGTACAAGGTCCACACAAGCACAGATATTCATCCAAGCAAAAAAGTTATTAACTTATATACCATGGTAAAAAGTCTCTGAAATGTTATCTGTTGCTGTTGAGTTTCAACTGACAACATAGCAGCAGTTGCTTCTCTGCCAAGAGCCAACACTGTGGATTTAAGCTCAGTCAATCTTGCTTCGGCATTTCGAAGCTTCATAGCACTCTCCGCTGATATATCAGACTCCCTGATCTTCGATCCACGCCTTAATACTTCAGCTGCCTGATGACAATGTTCATCATTAATTGAACATAATTCTCACCCCACCTTATACAGGCAGATGTTACCACCAAGCTTACCTGAGCTTCAACTTCATGCCGAAGTTTGTCATAACGGTGAGTCAGGTGACGAGCATCTTCCAAAGGAGCTCCTGTGATTAACGCCCGTAGTGGCGCAGACACCTACATGTTAAGACACCTGTAAGATAATTAGAAAAACAAAAAGAAAATTGAAACCTTAATTAAAAAAATTCCTCTGGTTATTCATGGATTTGGGCCTACTTTTATTATGTATATGGGTATACTTAGGATGACTGGTGTTACATTAGGTATCTCCTTTCTGTATATAAGGTTAAAATAATAGTAATAATAATATATAATTAAAAAACAAACCTATACATGTATTCAAATTAGGTCATAAGAATGGAGGCTAATTTTTGTTGGTACAAAGTTAACAAAAAGTCATTTGCTCTGATCAACCATTTCTCTCTCTTTTCTGACCCTTGGCTTTGATTTGATCTCATCTTCCCCACCCACCCCCCTCC